>JXTB01000012.1:490602-503692 GCA_002914805.1 Parasponia andersonii
GGTGCTCCCCTTGGGTGAACGGAGAGCATTTCCAAGTCCCCTTAGTCTTCCTGCAGAGTAAGTGTTAGGTCGTGATCTTTGGGTCTGCGCCTTCTCCTGATATTATTGCTCATGTTATTTTGTCTTGTGCAGCCTCGGCAAAAAAAAATAGGTTTGAGCTGTATCTGTCGGCAGGGCGGCTCAAAGGCCTGGAGGGGATCATAATCTTCGGCTCTCCGGGGGAATGCAGGCACGTTCAGGCCGTCCTCAACCCCCTAATGATGAACCTGATGCCCAGGATGGTTTCATACCTCCCATTCCCCTTGCATACCTGGGTCATCACCAAACATCTGCGGAGCCGACTCGATGCCTCTGCCCTGAATCGATTTCGCCGGGATGAAAATGACCGGATCACCATGGCGAGTCGGCAGGTCACGGCTTTAAGCTAGTTGGCAGGGACCGACGATCTTGTGGCGCCGTCCAACCACGAGCTCGAGGAGGCCGTGAGGCTTGTGGCTGAGAAGTGCGTCAAGCTCTGCAAGGAAGAAAACGCCTCCCCCAAGAGGGCTAGGGGTAAGTTCATTTTCACATTTTTGAGTCCTTGTGGGTCAGACTGTGTCCGCGAGCTAATCTCGTTATTTGTTCTTCACAGGTTCTGAGACGGGCCCGTCGGCTGGCCCCTCACCCGTCAAGGGGGGAGCCGCGGTACCTAAAGCTCACGCTAAGGCACCCACTATTCGGCACCTCGTGGTACTTTTAGGAGGAGAAAAGCCAGCGGTCCCCCGCTCTGACGCAAGTGGATCTCCATCCGGGGGACCATCTGCAACCTGGATCGTGCGCAGAGAAGAGACAGCACCGAGTCCGGCTGGGGGGTCTACTACAGTGATCTCGTCCACCTCTGACTCCAGTTCAAAATCGAGTGCTATTAGCCTCAGTGGAGAGATCACCGAGCTAAGTGGGGGAGCTCCGAGATTGAAATCCAGACTATCCTCCCCTACCCCGGTCCCTACAAAGCGGCAACGCGAGGTTAGCTCATCCAACGAGGAAGAGGGCCGGGTGGAGAAGAGGGGTAGGGTCACCCCCTCGTCTGACAGTGACGACGATGGGGCGACGCTGACCCTTCTAAGAAGAAAATGGTCAGCACGCAGCGGCCTGCCCAGAGGAGGCGCACCACCTCCCACCATGGCCGATGGCATTCCTGATGGCACCAGACTTCCCTCAATCCCTATCGCCATTGCCTTGGAGGCATGCCCGGCGGACGGAGAGGGTGCCCTTACAGCCAGCGGGGCAGGGTTGTGTTCCCAAGGTGTGGGCGATACCCAAAGGGACGGTCTAGCCACAGAGCCAGAGCTGGAGGCGCTCACGTCGGAGAATGTCGAGCTTGTCACCACCCGCACCTTCACGCAGGTTTGTTATACTCGGTTACTTCTATGTTTTTCAACATCTTTGCTAAATGCTGACTCCCCCTTTATTGTTTAAATTGTAGCTGTCTGCCATCCAGTTCTTCTACTCTTCTCGCGTCAGGGATCTGACCAAGGAACTGAGTTCCCGTTCTGCACTGGCCGAGCGCAGCGAGGCCGCCCTCGCCGAATTGAGGTCCGACTTTGACATATGTTGGAGCCTCAAGGAGGCGAGGGTCAGCAGCATTGTGGCTCATGCTCTGAGTGTCGAGAGGACCAGATGCGAGGAGCTTGCTGCAAGACTAGCTCAGGCGGAGGCTGACAAACTTGCCCAATCCGAAGCCGCCAGACTGGCCCAGGGCGAGCTGAGGATCAAGGAGCAAGAGCTACAGAGTGCGGGGGCAGAGATGGGATTGGCCTTCATTGCTCGTGACCAAGCTGTTGAGGATGCCAAGGAAGCGAGAAAAGCCGAGGCAGCAGCCAAGCTAGAGGCCCATGCTCTGCAACACAGACTTGACCGGTCCCATGAGGTAAACCGATATCTCTTTTTGGACCACAAAAATCTGATGGGTGCTCAGGTGGAGATGTCTCGTAAACACTGCAAGGATCTCACCGGTATTAACTCTTTATTGGTCAATTTATCGTAGCGACAAGCGGAGCTTAGGTTGGCAGCGTTGAAGGATAGGCTGGCGGATGCAGAGAAATTAAAGACAAGGTACCAGAGGTAGGTGGATGTCCTTTCTGTAGAAAGCTACAAGTCTGGCTGGGAGAATAGAGAGTTTGAAAACCACGCTAAGTTGGTAACGCCAGACCAATTTGATGATCAGAAAGGTGTCGAGAGGGACCATTACTCCATCAAGCACTATATGTTGCAGCTCGGGGATGACGTGCTGGAGATGCTTGCCACGGAAAAGGATGGGCCCTCTACATCTGCTCCTGGTGCCATACAGCTTGTCTCTGCTTCTGGTCTGCCAGATCGAACTCCGGAAGCCCTTGATATTCAACCTAGCCTTGGGATCTTAACTAGTGAAGGGTCTGGCACGGTCATTGTATCTAGTAACGAATCTGACCCTGCCACGCCACCCTCCACCGGGGCCGCTCCAAGCACTGGGATTCGTCACGCTCCTATGGACGGAGGTAACTAGGGTCTCTAACTTTGTACATTTATAATGCTGACCTTCGTTGTAATCCTTCAAACAAATAATAAGAATCGTGCAATTCTCCTTAGTCTGTTTTCTTTTTCTTCGTTGACCGCGTCCGACCGTCTGTATAAATAATTATATGGACTCGATTTTGGACTATCAGTGAGTCTTCCTTGGGTCATGACCGCTAAGATTAGCCGACCGTCTATATAAATAATTGTATGGACTCGATTTCGGACTATTAGTGAGTCTTCCTTAGGTCATGACTGCCAAGATTAGTTCTGAAGATAGGGGTGCAAGTTTTGAATCATCCGGTTTCATGGAGGCATAACTCTTGTTATAACTTGTTTTGGCAGAGTTTGACCCGCGCGTGTGGTTGGATTTTTCCGACCCCAAGTGGGACCGTGCTCGAAACCAGCTCTAAGGATTGGTCGACCATTATTTGGACCCATCGTTGCAAAGGAGAAGGCCTGGGCTTGGCTCTTACTGGGAACAGACAGGGCATTATCACTCCGATGTCTCCTTAAGAATCCGCACTAGAATTGTATCCCGCAAGTAGGGTTCATGAGCTCTCACCACCATTAACTGCACGCTTTGTACTTTTAGGACATAATAAACAGGCTTTAATTTTGATTTCTGTCTTCACGTTTTGGTTTGGTTCTGGACTACTTCCAACGGGTAGACTCCAAATCCATTCACGCCCTGATCATGCAAAAATAGATCATCCCCTAGCTAGAGTCTGTTTCCCTTTAGCTCTTCCTGTAGCCAAAACATTCCTTAGGGAGGGTCCACTTCCAACTGGTGGATCCTGACCCTACTTTTTTTTAGCTCTTCGTATAGCTAAAAGTGTTCCTTAGGGAGGGTCCACTTCCAACGGGTGGATCCCGACCCTGCTTTCCTTTAGCTCTTCGTGTAGCTAAAAGTGTTCCTTGGGGAGGTCCGCTAGCAAGCTTTTGGGTTGCACACCCCCTTTCTATTTGCACGTTTTCTTGGGTCGTCGATGAGTGACGTGAGTCCCATAGTGTGAGCATTTTTGAGGTCTGCTGGCAATATTTTGTTGCACAATAGTTTCCTCTTCGCACGTTTTTTCAGATCATCGACGAGCGACGTGAGTCCCATAGTGCGAGCATTTTTGAGGTCTGCTGGCAAGATTTTGTTGCACAGCAGTTTCCTCTTCGCACGTTTTCTCGGGTCGTCGACGAGCGACGTGAGTCCCATAGTGCGAGCATTTTTGAGGTCTGCTAGCAAGATTTTGTTGCACAATAGTTTCCTCTTCGCACATTTTCTCGGGTCATCGACGAGCGACGTGAGTCCCATAGTGCGAGCATTTTTGAGGTCTGCTAGCAAGATTTTGTTGCGCAGCAATTTCCTCTTCGCACGTTTTCTCGGGTCATCGACGAGCGACGTGAGTCCCATAGTGCGAGCATTTTTGAGGTCTGCTGGCAAGATTTTATTGCGCAACAGTTTCCTCTTCGCACATTTTCTCGGGTCGTCGACGAGCGACGTGAGTCCCAGAGTGCAAGCATTGATTGCGCGAATAGTGCGTATGGTCCGCAACTGTGGAAGGCCCTTTTCCGTGACAATCTGGTAGTATTTTTAGCCTACGCAAACAAAATGTTGGGTCTGCCGCTGTGGGCAAATCTTCTTACGTAGCAGCCTGGTATCTTTTGCCCGTGCACCTGAAGCGTCGGGTCTATCAGTGAGGGCAGGCCCTTTTCCGGAAGACCTTAACCTGTTCCGGAGTTAAGTTTTATAATAATATGAATGCTCATACGGGTCTCATGCATGAGTAGTGTGTGGGGTCTGCCGCTGTGGGCAGACCCCAAAGATAAATCTATGTGGAAAAAGAGAACATAACCTGTTTAAGATTTAGGCTTTTCAACAACATAGGCATTCATATGGTGTTACATCATATGTATGTGCCTTACACATGAACATGACCTGTTTAAGATTTAGGCTTTTCAACAACTTAGGCATTCACATGGTTTTACATCATATGTATGTGCCTGACACGTGATACTTTTTCAAGTGCTGAGCATTCCACGTGTTCGGCACATTTTTCCCCGTTTTGAGTTCCTTCAAGACATACACACTATTGTCGAGCGCTTTGATTACCTCATAGGGTCCGATCCAATTGGAGTCCAGTTTCGAGGAATTCCCTGTTCTAGCTTTCAGGACCCAATCCCTGATGTTAAATCGTCGGGCACTAACCTTTTTCGCGTAGTAGGACCTAGCCTGCTGGTGGTATGAAGCCAGGTGGACTAAGGCCATGTTTCTTGTTTCTTCCAGGAGATCTATGTTGCGGCTTAACTGGCGCTCGTTTAGGGGGGCATCTTTTACCACTTCAGAGCAGAGGGTCGGGAGGCCGACCTCGGTCGGGATCACAGTCTCTAATCCGTAGACCATGGTGAACGGCGTTCTCCCAATAGACCTCTGCTCTGTGGTTCAGTGGGCCCACACAACGGCCGGCAGCTCTTCTAACCACTTGCTTTTAGCCTCCTGCAAGTTCTTCTTGATGTTGCTGAATATGGCTTTGTTCGTCGCCTCTGTTTGACTGTTCTCCTGAGGGTAATTCACGGAAGAGAAACTGAGCCTTATATCATACAGCTCGCACAACTCCTTGAGTTTAGCATTTTGGAACTACATGCCATGGTCGGCATGTATCTCTTTCAGGATCTCGAATCGGCAGATTATGTTCTTCCAGATGAAGTTAATCGTGTCTGCCTTATTCACTGTCATGTAGGCTTCGGCCTCTACCCACTTGGTGAAGTAGTCCATGGCCAGTAGGATGTATCTCTTTCCTCCTGGACTTCTGGGGAGCTCTCTGATGATATCCAGACCCCACTTGGCAGACGGCCAAGGAGTTATGTTCAAATGAAGAATCTCCGCAGGCTGACGTTTCATCAGGGAGAACTTCTGGCATTTATCACATTTTTTTACGAATTTGCCTGCCTCCGCCATCATGTATGGCTAAAAGTATCCGGCCGTTAGATCCTTGTGGGCGAGGCTGCGCCCACTAGAGTGGTTGCCACATACTCCCTCGTGGATTTCCTCCATTAGTTTTTGCGCTTCGACGGGGCCTATGCAGCGTAGCATCGGACCCATTTTCGATCTCCTGTATAACTGTTCACCCATCATCGAGTACCTGGCGGCCTTTAATCTGACTGACCTCACTTCCCGAGGGTCTATGGGTAGGTTCCTCAATGTCAAATACTATGTGATGGGCTTCATCCACCCTTCGTCAGCAGCGCCAGTTGCAAACACGTGGTGCACAGGGGTCTGCGGGGGGTCCTCTATGCTCCCGCCTTCTAAGAGGACTTCTATGATTTCAGTGGTGCCCCCCGATTGATGCACTCTTAGCTAGCACGTCAGCCCTCTGGTTCGTCTCCCTGGTGATCGATTCGATATTGAAATTGCCAACGCGAGCTTTTACCCCCATCCCTTTGGAGAAGTACCTGTGCAACCTCAGTTCTTTTACTTCGAAGTCTCCCCTGACCTGACCTGCGATCAACTGCGAGTCGGTCTTCATGACAATGTCCTCTACTCCGAAGTGTAGTGCCAACTCAAGGCCTTGCAACAGTGCCTCGTACTCCGCCTCGTTGTTAGTCGCCTGGAAGTCGAGCCTTAATGCTTTCTCAACTCTGAGACCCGTTAGGGTCTGCAAGACTATCCCGATACCCGACCCTGAGGCATTCATGGATCCGTCTATGTAGAGCGTCCAGGCTGAAGGGGGGTGAAGTTGAGACATCTGATTCGGGTCATGCTGCTCGCCAAAGGATTCAATTTCCACCAGAAAATCCGCCATGACCTGTCCTTTTTTTGCCGTTCGAGGCTGATATTCGATATCATATATCCCCAGCTCGATGGCCCATTTGGTCAATCGTCCC
Organism: Parasponia andersonii; assembly: GCA_002914805.1. Lineage (NCBI taxonomy): Eukaryota > Viridiplantae > Streptophyta > Magnoliopsida > Rosales > Cannabaceae > Trema > Trema andersonii. The sequence continues at coordinate 497,011 of JXTB01000012.1, forward strand.
GACAGGTCTGGTTTGGCCAAGATTTGACAGATGGGGAAATCCGTATACACAATAACCGAGTGCGCCTCAAAATACTGCCGGAGTTTCTTTTTAGCGTTGACTAGCATGAGGACTAGCTTTTCTGCCACACTGTATCGGGTTTCGGCATCTAGGAGCATACGGCTTATATAAAACACCGATTTCTGTTTACCGTCTTCCTCGATGAATAGTACGGCGCTGACCGCTACTTCGGACACTGCTAAATAGGCGTATAGATGCTCCCCCTCTGCCGGGGAAGCCAAGATAGGTGGGTGACTTAGATACAGCTTGAGGTCTGCCAGTGCCCTGTCCTGTTCTTCCCCCCAGATGGCAATAGAGCTTTTCTTCAAGCATTGGAAGAAAGGCTCGCATTGGTCGGACATCTTGGATACAAATCGGCTGAGAGCGGCTACCTTCCTAGCCAGGTGTTGGAACTCTCGAACGGATGAGAGTCTCTGCATAATCGCGATCGAGGTCAGCTGGGTCGGGTTTGCCTCAATACCCCTCCAGCTCATGATATGCCCCAAGAATCGCCCAGAGGATACCCCAAACTCACACTTCTTGGGATTCAGATGCATTTGATGTTGCCTCAGAATATGAAAAAATTCGTCTAGGTGCCTCAGATGGTATGAATCCTCCCTGCTCTTTACGACCATATCGTCGATGTAGACCTCCATAGTCTTTCCTAGTAGCCTGGCGAACATTTTATTCATGAACCTCTGGTAGGTTGCCCCCACATTCTTTAGGCCAAATGGCATACGCCTGTAGCAGTACAGACCTCGCTCCGTGATAAAAGCCATGTGGATCTGGTCTTCCGCGTACAGGGGGATCTGGTTGTATCTAGAGTAGGCATCCAGAAAGCTCATTCTGTTGAATCCGGCCGTCGCATCTACCATTTGGTCGATTCTTGGCAGGGTCGATTCTTGGCAGGGGGAAACTATCTTTCAGGCAGGCCTTGTTCAAGTTGGTGAAGTCTATATAAATACGGTCTTCGCCATTTTTCTTTTTCACCACTACCGGGTTGGAGACCCATCGCGGATATATGCATTCCCTGATCAGACCGCTCTCCAGCAGCTTTTCTACCTCCTTGTTGATCACCCTATTTTTCTCTAGTGCAAACCTTCGGGGTTTCTGCCTGACTGAAGGGAAATGGGGGTCTATGTTCAGCCAGTGGCAGGAGTGTTCGGGGTCTATCCCGGGCATATCATCGTGGGACCACGCGAAGACGTCCTCATTCCGCTTCAGGAATCCCAGCATCTCGTTCTTTTGCTCCTTGGGTAATAAGGCCCCGATCAGAACCACCTTCGCTGGCTCTGTCTCTTTCAAAGGGACCGCTACCAGCTCTTCGATCGTGGATTCGGGGCCGTCAGATTCCTCTTCGATTCTCTTCATGTACGCTAGCAGGCGGTCCTCTGATTGCTATCCTTTCCCAGTTGCGGTGCTTGCATCCGCGTCGGCTCCCCTCAGAGTGGCTGAAAAGCATTCCTTCGCAGAGGCCTAGTCTCCTTTGATGTCAGTCGTGTATGTACCATCCTTTGATTGACATCTTAAGACCTGGTGGAGGGTGAAAGCGACCCCATGCATGGCGTGGATCCATCCCCTTCCCATGATGACGTTGAAGGAGGATTGGCAGTCAATGATGATGAAATCCACATTCAAGCACCTCTCAGCTGCGCAGACATTAAGGGTCATGATGCCCAAAGGGCAGACCCTCGTGCTGTCGAAAGCGAACAGCGGTTGACAGGTCAGCCTAAGTACGCTTCTATCCAAATCCATATTTCGAATGTGCTAAGGAATAGGATATCGACGCTGCTTCCACCATCGACCAGGACCCTTCCGACCAATGCGGAGCTGATCTGCAGTTTAATCACCAAGAGATTGTCGTGAGGATGGCACACCGTGGTTAAATCTTACTGGGTGAAAACGATGGGGGTGGCGGATGTGCGGCTTTCTCCTGACATCAAGTGGTTGACGGAGTGGCCCATCCCCCTCAAGCGCTTCACCCTACCCTCAGCTCTTTTGAGGCATCTTTCTTTTTCCTCTTGATCCTGGGTCGGCTCTGGTCTGCCCACAATGGTCGGCACTATCCTCAGGGTCTGCTCTCCTGACCCAGAGGCTTGGGCCTGATTCCCTTTCTCAGGCCTGGTGACGTCTTCCAGTGGTTGGGTTCTGCCGATTTTCACATACTGCTTCAGCCTGCCAGCATGGATTGCCATCATGATCTGAGCATAAAGGTTGCAACAGTGGACGGTGTCGTGCCCGAAGTCTTTATGGAACTGGCAATACCTATTCTCGTACTTCATATGCTCAGGGACGCCAGATTTGGGTGAGTCTTTGAAAATGCCCCTATCCTTGTTTTAGAGGTAGATCACATCGATCGGCATGTTGAGCTTGTACTTCAGCAGAGGGTCACAGGTCGTCTTCCTCCTCTTGCCACCCTCCTGACCGTCCCTGACAGGGACTTCCTGCTTCGGAGCCGGCCCTTGGCCCTGTGAGGGCCTCTTCACCCTTTGCGTGGCCGGGGGTTGTACTGGGGTCGTTGTTATTGTGGCAGAGGTCTTGGGCGCTTTTTGGTGGCTTTCCAGTACCCTGAATACCCCTTCTGACTTTCCCTGGACGTCCGCCATATCGTACGGAAGATTTAGAAGGAGGTGGTCCGATAACATTGATCCTGGCTGCAGGCTCCTGACGAATGAGCCTGTGGCTTGAACCGAGTTAGCATTATAGACCAGGGACATTACCTCGAGGAAGCGCGAGAGGTACTGTCGTAGAGACTTATCTACGGCTTGCTCTAATCGGTCTAGGTCTCGCATAGTTTTTTGTTGTCTCCGCACACCCGTGTACTGCTTCAAGAAGAGCTTGTAGAAATCTTCAAACCCGTTAATGGATTTTTCCAGGAGCTGCCTAAACCACAACAGGGCCGGTCCTGCCAGGGTCGTAGAGAAGACTTTACAGATTACGGCCTCGTCTCTGGTCTCCAAAGCCATCTTCTGCTGAAAGTGGTATATATGGTCGAGGGGGTCGATTTTTCCCTCAAACGGCCTGAAGGTCGGGGTCGTGAAGTCCCTCGGCCTGAGCTCCATCTGGATCCAGTTAGTGAAGGCCGTCCGGTTGATCCCTCGCACAGTTTGCTCCGCTAGATCGTCGAGGATCTGGCTGTGATGGACCCCGAGTCTCTTACTCAACTCCGCCATCATCTCTTGCTTCCAGTCAAGAGGCGTACCTCCTAGGCTTCCATGGTGCCTTCCATCCATTGTGCCCCTAGTTTAGAAGGGTTTCGACTGGCTTTGACGTGCCCCCTGCATATGCGATCCAGAGGGTGTGAGAGCTTCCCCTCGCGGTTGATTTCCGAATTCTTGCTGGACTTCTTCGTCAAAATCTTCTCTCTGCTGGGTCCTATCTTCGCTCGCTAGTAGCCCTTCGAGGTGGGTGTTTTCTCTGCATACCTCTGCAACTTCATCCCTTAGACCCAGGACAGCTTCGTGGGCCATGTCTGCCTTCTGGTTTGTTTCCACAAGGGCGGCAAGCATCTGATCCAGCTTCTACTCCAGATCCGGTCGTGCTTCTCGGGAGCTCCCTTCGGAATCGGGACGTGCGCTCCTGGTTGTCTTCCTTGAGGATGCCATCAGACATTGTATGGCTTTTTATTCGTGGAGAGCACGATCACAAGTATCCTACTCTTTTTCTCACGCTCAACCGTTTGTTCCCACAGACGGCGCCAAACTGCTGGAGCGGTTTTCTCACCAGTCGTCCACGTGTTTCTGAACTGCCGATGATGCGTTCTCCAACTGTCCACGTGTCCTCGCTATACCAAAGTACTTTGAACTCCAAGTAGGGTCGGAGAGGTGGGGGTGGCTACCTGCAAAGACTCTCCGATGCTTAAGTCAGTGGTTTATCTTTGATACAGGGTAGCAAAGAATTAGTTCAGTATGAGTATATATTTATTTCTTACTCATAAGCTTTCTTTATATATTTTCTTTTTGTAAGCGTATATGCCCCTCTCGGAACTCATAGCTCTTATATAAATAGTCCCGAGATTGTGAACCATGCAGGTCTCAATCTCAGGACTGAGTACCTTTCTCCTCAAAATCTTTTTCAGAAGTCACGGGCTGAGATTTCTGTGATCTCCTCTGTATCGCCGTAGCCTGATTTCCGCCGCCTCCTACAGTTTGAATCTGTTAGGGGTGAGATTTGGGTAAATCGTCGTTCTGTCAGGACAGTTTGCCCCTTGCGCACGCCTATCCAGGATTACATTAAATGCTCTGTCTGGGTCTGGAATCGTGAGTTGCTTTCCATTGTATTCAAATGGAGGACCCTTGGGGCTTCCGACCCCCTCAACTGTCGAGGTAAGGGCCATTGTATTCAGGTGGAAGACCCTTGGGGGTTCCGACCCCCCAGCTGTCAAGGTAAGGGTCAGATTGGGCTGGGCCTGTCCAGGGTCCGTGATGGGCTCGACCCTAATCTTGGGAAGCCCAATAACCGATTTGGTATCACGTACGACCCGCGTGGCCTTTAGCTAATCACTCTCGACAACTGTCGGATGGTGGGCCCCGTTTTTGACATGTTCTGCCAATTAATCGTCCACGTGGTATATGATTTAGAAACGGGTCCCACAATATCCATCATACGAATTCGACCGCTAATTATAATAATTTTTTTAATATGTGTACTAAATCAGTCCAATATCTAACTCGTAAAATTCTCCGCTATTTTCAACCTAACATATTACATTATATATGAACAATAAAAACACAACTCAAACAACACTTGTCGAACAATATGAACTAAAATAATATGTACAAAAAAATTCACCGATCATTCATATATCACATAACAATTAGCAAAATGCAATAAAAGCCATTTGTTCTAATATGACCGAATTTTTAGACCATATATACCTTCTTCCCCATCACAAGTTCAACACTAACTTAAGGATATCCTCACCTAATCATACCACATCATTTCATTCATTATGCATACTAATTGCATAAGAAGTTTTACACCATATGCATTCTTCCCCACCATATAAGATATAAGAATTGTTATTCACATAAACAGTCTATTTCCTCCTTATGCACTTAACTCAAAATTCAAAATCTCACTATACTAATTTATCACTATTGAATTACCACTTAATCCAACAGGCATATTAAGTTCAATCCCCACTCAACCATAGATTTCATTACAAAATCAGTCATACTTGATAACTATAAAATTAAATCTCCCAAAATCCTACTATTAATTTATTAACTAACTAAAATCCTAAACCAACCCAAACAAATATCAGAACTATAATGACAATTCTCACCTAAAAATATCGAGCCTACCACGATCGAGTTTCACCCAACAACATGACTGTCCTCCTTAAAGACTACTATCCATCGCCTCAAATTTCTGCTGCAATCGGGATCGAGTTGCATCCAACAAAAGGGACGTTTTCCTTAAAGACTACTATCCAGTACTCGCCTCAAATTTCCATCACTATCGGGATGGAGTTTCACCCATAGAAGACATGTCGTCCTCACTTTCAACTAGCAAGTTCCACCCAAGAAGCAGGTCATCCTCTTTTCCGATAACTATTGACTTCTCCTCCACTCAGAACCTCTTATAGTACAGTCAACAACCTTCAATCGATAAACCACTCAACTAACAGGAAGACAAACTAATGACAACTATCGTCTATCACCAAAATCTAACGGAATTGCAACAGTGCGTCTTATTTAGCCCAATCTAATCACAGATGTTATATTGCAATGGGTATAACATATGTTAGAAACTCCCAAAAAATTCAAAGTTTTAATTATAAAAATAGAAAATACAAAGTATTAAATAAATTGGGAAAAAAAAAAAAAAAAAAAAACCTCTGTTTTCTCTCTCCACGTCTCCGTCCCTGTCTCTCTTGATGCTCTCAAGTCTCATGTTCTGTAGCACCTAACCACCGACAAGTCTTCCCTCTCCTTCAGCTGTGTCAAAACTATTTCTCTTTATTTGCTTCAAATTATATACACAAAACGATCATCGTCACTTGCAAGGTGACAAGGCCGCTGCCCCTTGTGCGTGTCTTGCAATGCCCAATCCACTCTGCCAACCCCCTCGTAGAGGGCCACCATATCAAATCCTATCGTCCATCTTTCGTCAAAATCAATTTTTCCATGGATTTCAATTACCGGAACGCGATCCACATGAGCTTAAGTATTTGATCAAAACTAAATAAAATCCTCCAAACGCGTTTGGTATAAGATTCGAGTCATATTCTTTCAATTTAAAAATAATTTTTATACAGAAAATTAGAAGATTAACTTTCTATCCTCAATCTCCAATCATCAAAAACTCAAAAAATCGCTTCACCATCAATGTCATTCTCAGAATTAGTTGTTTTCATTGATCTCGGTTATAGGTTTGTTTTCAATTTTCATTGATTTGGGTTATGGTATATTATTATTAGTTTTGAATTTGTCTTATTATCTATGAAAATGAAGAAGACGAAGAGGAAGAGTCTGAGCCAGGAAAGTTGTTTTTTTTTTCTTTCATACTTTTTAATTTATTTCAATTGAAAATTTTTAATGTTCAATAAGGGAAATTAGGTTAAATATGCATTATAAGAGGCATATTTTGGCACATATACTTCCCTCAATAAAACTCTGAAAAATATGCATATACCCAC
>JXTB01000012.1:516630-556562 GCA_002914805.1 Parasponia andersonii
CTGGTGGCCGCGGAGTGCGTCAGGCTCCGCGTGGAAGAAAACGCCGCCCCCAAAAGGGTTAAGGGTAAGTTTGTTTTTGGGTCTTTGAATCTTCGCGGGTCGGATCGTAACTGCAGATTAACTTTGTCGTCTATTTTCCACAGGCTCTAAAGGTACTTGGTCAAAATTGTAAAAATCCGGATTTTTGGAGGGTAATTTGGACATTTTACCAATTTTCCGGATATAATATTGAGGGGATTAATTTACAAAAATTTTGTGCAGAAAGACTAAATTATAATTTTTGACGGACTGATTTGATAGAGATTTGAAAATTTAGGGATTTATGTGTAATTTTTAAAAAATAGCACTGCCCTATAAAACAGAGCCACGTGATCCTGTTTCTTTTTCCCTCTCTCTCTCTTCTCTCTCTCTCTCCCTCCTGTCGACCCTCTCTCCCTCGTCTCTCTCTGTCTCTCGGCCGCGCACCACCGAAGGAGAGGCGCCCCGCCTCCAGCCACCGCCCAGCTGCAGGGACTACCGGTGGACCTCGTCAGTACCGCGCCGAGCTCGTTGCTGACCACCAGAAGCCGCCGGAGAAGCCCACCAGAGCCGGAGAAGAGAAAGTGGCCGCAGAGGATTTTTCATCGCCAGCGATGATTCCGGCCACCATTCGACCTCAAACTAGACTCATTGGATTCGTCTCGTCGAGGGGAAGATCAAGGTCTATATATCTTAACCCCATAATGCCTGAATCAAAAGTTACCATTTTTGGAATATTTGAGCTTGAGTTGACTTTTTGATCCGGCCGTTGGATTGTGTTTTTGTTATTATTTTTGGATTGTACTTGGAAAATGGAGAAGTTTGATATATAAATAGCCAATGTTTGGTGACCGGCACAAAAATCGAGATCGGACCGTCGAGATTTTTGCCTCGATTTAGGTGCCACTGGCCCGGTGTGGGCCTGGATCCGAATTAAACAAGTTATATATCTAATCTAGCTATATTAGGTGCTAGGAATTCAGTGAAGAGGTCCATTTGTGGAATTGAAACTCCGTTGAGAAGTTGGTTTTTCGCAAAAGGACGATCGAGGGCTTAGAATTGGTTTCCGACCCTCCGGATGATCGTCAACGACACCTTGAGGATTCAATAGCGTGGTATCGCTATTCGAGCGAGGTAAGGATTTAGTTACCTTAGTTTTATACTATTTTCGAATAAAACTTATTTTCTGCTATATATGAGAATAAATGTGGTTTTGAATTGTTTGAACATATGTGATAGACTGTGATGGTATGACATTTATACTGTATTACTTTAGGGATTTTCTGAGTACAGGTTACTTTTGAGTATATCAAAAATAGGGCCGTTAAATTACCCGTTTTTTTTTTTATAAAAACCTAGTATATTGATTTTATTGAAAAACCCGAATACGATTATTTTATTGAAAAACATAGGATCATACATAAGCATCGTGTTAGCATCGTGGGTTTACAGTGTGGCACTGCATGTCCTATCATCGGTGTAGAGCCTGTAAATTCGCGTGGGATTTTATTACTTCTTATTACCTCCCCATTTGGCAAGTATAGGCAATTTGGTTGCCCCTCCAGGTTTAGTAGATGACACACGGGTGTTCCCTTCAGGTATGAGCTTAGGTGTCAGGCAGGCTGTTAGGCATACTTAGTGCCATCATCTTGGGTTTCCACAGATGAGAGGATGAGATTTCATAGGTATGGGTTGATTTGTGTCATGTGCATATGAATTGAATGGTTTTGATTACATTGCTTTATATATATATATGGATTTCCGGTTTGGATTATATATATATATATATATATATATATATATGTATGTATGTTTTGGACTAAACTTACCATACAGGAATTCTCCATCACTAAAATATTTTCGACCGAGGTAATTATTTTTCTTACTAGATATTTTATGCTCACCCATTCCTTCTTCCTCAGGTGGTGTTCAGTGCGATCTTGGTGATCAAGAGGAGTAAGAGGTTATCTTGACTGTAGTTCATTATCTTGGTAATACTCGGAGTGTGATATCGTGGTATTTAGATTGTTTGGGTTTTGTTTAACATTGAACCAAAATTACTACACTCTGTCTTTGTCAGTGAACTTATGTATGCCATTTTGGTGTTTAATTTTTGGTGTGGATGATGATGATGCTTAGACTTATATTTGATTTCGTGTTTTTATATTATTATTCGGTCTATGTTTAATAGTATATACGAACTGTGGGAGTGGTTCAAGGGATAAAATTCTAATTATTTTATTTAAATGAACTATTTTATAAAACTAGAACTTTTGATAATTTTCAAATAAATCAAAGAATTTCTCATCTTTGTGAAATTATCTTTCTGCCACTGGCTCAGATTTTGGGTCGTGACAAGAATAGGCTAATTATTGGCATCGATGTTATGGGATAATGAGAGCTTGCATTATGAAACTCAATTTCACGAAGAAATTAGGCTGAGTAGCAGTTTGTGGGAGCAATATTACCTTTTGCAGTTTATTTTCAGGTTTTTTTATTTTAAATTAATTACGACTTGTCTACTAATTGAGGGTATTTTGATACAGAGCTGTATATACTTAATTAACTGCTAACTAGAAATTCTACTTATAAAAGAGGGGTTCTTATAACATGTAGAATTCTAAAAGCTAAAAAAATCCTGAATGACTTAATTTATTGGAAAAATCTCAGATAGCACCCTCAAGTACCTCTTCAAGTAGTAAGAAATTGTATATTTCTAAATCAAAATGCTCCATTTCTACCCATATATATATATGGGCACCAATCCAATAGGTATTTTATTTTTTTACCTATACATAGGTATCAATTTGGCCAATGAAAATTTAGCATGCACATTTTTTTATTTATTGTAAAAAATAAGAAAGAGAAAGAGCATTAATGATGCACGTCTTTTCATGCACTTCATTATAGTCATTGGATCACCATCTAATCGTGATCCAACGGCTTAAAAAAAATTTCTACCTATAGGTAAAGAAAAAAAAAAATACCTATTGGATTGACAACATATATATTTATATATATATGATGAGAACTCATTCTTCCGGGGGGAGAAAAAAAAAAAAGAAGTGCTCAAGAACGAAGAAGCTTGAACTTCTGCGGCCACTATTTTTATGACCATGGTAGTCAATTAGTAATCAAATTCACTATTTTTTTATTTTAAAAAGAAAGAGTAATATTAGGAACATCAAAAAGTTGCATAAAAAATTTACACTAATAATCGGCATCATATTTAATCATACAATTTTGAATAATTTTGAATAGTATGAAATAGTATGGTTATATTTTGAGATAAAGTGTAGATTCCACATTATTATTATTGTAAATTTTTTGCGTAACTTTCGGCCTCACTAATATTGCTCTTTTTCAGAACTCCTAAAATTGCATTTTATCCTAAAACCCATTTAGCATTGAATCGTACCTATTAAGAGACCTAAGGCCACTGGGCTTTTCGTGGGCTTACTGGGCTTTTAGAACTTGACCTATGTACTATGGAATATCGAAATGAAATAGGTTTCTAACACTTTACCATGAGAAAATTTGATTTTTTTTATGATAGCCTTTCAAAAAAAATTGAAAACTCCCAGATTTTAAAATTTTTAAAAAAATCTCATATTTTCATTAGAAAAATACTAATTTCAAAAGTATTTATAAAATACTATTTTTTATTGATTGATGAGATACTTAAGATAATTCGTCAAGTTACTTACGATTATTACAAGTAATTAGAATGGTTACCCCAAGTAGTTACTTCGAGTACCATTGAAAAATACTCATTTTGAAGAAAAAGTTATATTTTTCTTAATATTTTTTAAAGTATTTATTTTCTATAAAATTTTTTAAAAATGATATTTTTATAAATCAATCTAGGATTTTTCAAAAACTTTGTCTCAGGAATTTTGAAAGAAGCTTTCTTACCTACCAAAAAAAAAAAACCTTTTGGCCTAGAATTTTGAAAGAAGCTTTTTTACCTACCCAAAAAAAATTACAAAAAATTGGTAGGTCATTTTTTTTCCTAATTTTTGTACTATTTTATTTTTTAGAGAAATTTTGCTTTTTAAAAATAGTTATTAGTTATCAATATTTAAAAATTAATTACCAGTTACCAATTGTTAGCTATATACCAATTATAAATACTTTTGGTTATTAGTTACCAATATTCGAAAATTAATTTTTGATTACAAGTTACTATTTTTTAAAAAATAGCATTTTTCTAAAAAAATACAATACCAAATCTAAGAAAAACTAAGCTCACCGTAAATTTGCAATTTTTTTCTAAAATGGCCGCTTAATTTTCTAAATGAAATATGGGAACGGGGAGACAGGGAAGGGTCTGAACAGGTCAAAGGCTTTTTTTTCTTAAAAAAAAAATAATAAGGAAAATTAAAGGTTTATACTTTAAAGGCTACAATAAAGTTTGGAAACCGACAGGCAAAATTCTTATTTTCTTGATTTTATACAGGCGAGGCTTGTCCAGGAGACAGAGTCAATTTAACTAGGCAGAGCGCGTTGATTAAAAATTATAGGTCAGGGTGTTTATAACATTAGCTCTTAACAAACTGTACAATTTTTTCTATTAATAAAAGTTAAGGTCCTTAAAAGTGAGTTGGATGTGCTTAAAAGTCAGCACATTTTTTCCTAAAGTCTAAACACGAGAAACATTCTAATATTATTTTTTTTATGTAAGTGTTCTAATTTTAAAACCAGCCTTTGCCCTTTAGCAATTTTTTTTTTTTAAAGCCCCTAATTTTGAATCTTGAAACCTTGGGATGTTGTAACATTATAAAAATAATAATAACAAACCACGCATTTGACATAAAGTCCTCTTCCGAGTTATTTGACATGTCTATTATCAGAATCATATTGACAAGTTAAGGAGCCGTAGATATATTAGTTTAAACTCAGCGTTTGACTCGGACAGATTTTGACAACATTAGAAAGAGGGTTTCACTTTTTAATCATAACTAAATTAGTTCGAAGGAAAGCCTATAACATGTTTTTCGAATAACATATTGGTCCGATCGGTTGTAATTCAAGTACTGGTTGGCGGAGATATATATTCTCTAGTAAAAGATAACAAAGCCTTAGAATTTCAAAGCTATTAATAAAAATAATGCTACGAAAAACCATATCGAAATTGCTATATTAATAATGGGTATGTATATATAATGTAAAATAAAAATAAAAATAAAAAACCTCTATATAGACGTACAGAATTTAGAGATGGATCATATATATTATTGAACAGTTTCAAAGTACATTAGTCATACGTATGTACTCTTGAGAGTTGAAACTGATAATGAAACGTACTTATTAACTATTACATATGCACACTTCAAGCAAAATATATATATATATATATATTATATATATATTTTTTACCTACGAGTAAAGTTTTTTCTTTTAGTCGTTCGATTACCATTAGATGGTGATTCAATGGCTATAATAAAGTGCATGAAAAGATTTGCATCATTAATTCTTTTTCTCTTTCTTATTTTTTACAATAAAAAAATATACATACTAAATTTTCATTGGTCAAATTGATACTTATATATAGGTTAAAAAAAAAATACATACTGGATTGGTGCTCATTACATATACACACGTACGGATACGAGTGGTCTGCGCGTGGACCTATAATTTTGACTGATTACATTATTTTAACTTATAAGTCTTACTGTGTAAATCTTAGTAGAATATATATGTGTTATTTTCCTTTAAATTTATAATAAATAATGATCTTAAATCCCATTTTAAATAAAAAAAAAATATTTTAAAAAAAAAAAAACTCATAGGATCGTACAAGGAGGCTGGGCCATAATTTTTTTTTTCGCTTTTCATAAACAGCTTAGCTAGAAAATACAGTCGATTTAACTATTGCATTTAAAAAAATTAAAAAAGAAAAAAAAAACAATCGCATATTTGAAATGATGACATAAGTATCGATCGCCGGCAACTAATGAAAACACCTAATATTTATAAGCTCCTGTTTGTATCCATTTAGGAAGCTTAGCTCGTTTTGCAAATCTAAAGACCCATTGAGGATTTTCGAATTGAGAGGGTGATTCATCGTAATAAAATTAACGTTACTCATGCACGTAGGCTTACAGCCCATAGGATAAATAAAAATAAATAAATAAAAAAAACGCCAAAAAAATATTTGCTCAAACTTAATCAGTCGTATATGACTGAACAAGAGAATTTTTATTCCTTAGTATTTTGCTTTGTATATGTATCTATAATACCATACCAAAAAAAAAGTACATTAATTAAGAAGATATGAAAAAAAAAAAAAAACAAAACAAAAGAATTAATCTGAATATGCTTGCTCTAACGTGAGCGCCAAAAGATGGGCCAGGTCTTAGTGACCGGGGCCACTGGGGCTTGGTCCTGAGGATAGCTTTTGGAGCCAAAACGCCAGGCTCTGCTTCGCGTTCTCATAAACTGACGAGTACGTCTCCAGGTGACTTTCGCCGGCAAAATCATCCGGCAACACTCGGCTCGCACCGACGGAGCTAGCGTGGCCTAAGACGGCCACGGCAACCAAAGAAATGACCAAAAGGGTACTCAAATATCGGGAATTCATCTCTGAAAATTATTGTAGTTTTCTAAAAATGGCGGAAAAGACAGAGAAGTGAGAAAGTTTTGAATGCCTACGAAGTGCTTGTGAATATGCTTGAGAGAGTTCTAATGGGCGAAGTTGCATTTATAGCGATGGAAGCGTACGCTGATATCAGTCCATTTTGGACTGTGGGCTTTGGGGTGGGCTGTTAGGACTTTGGGACTATGGTCCATAAGGACTAACTACGTGTTGACCCGGGACAGCCCCTTGGTTTGATTCTAATTAGTTAATGGGGAAGCGAAAGTCTGATTGGCCTGTTCATGTAATGTCCAAGTTTTGAATGTGTCAAACTACGAACTGTGAAGTTTGAACATTTGAACTAAAAGGCCTTGTCCGTTCCGTGATTGTAACAGCCAATTGAAACAGAACATATATAACATAACAATTTATAACGGAGTCAGCTGGGAACAGATACAAATAAATATTTATCGTCACACTAGCCACACTATACGGCTTTTTAGTACTTGGCATATGTTATGCTTTGTTTATATAAGCTTCAATTTTGGGAAAAAGTTTGAACTAATCGTTTATTAATTGATGAAGATCAACTTAAAGACCAAAACGAATTATTTTAATTAAAAAAAAAAGCGGAAAAAAAAGGTTGGTTCTGCGAAATTACTCATTTTGAAAGTAAAACATTCAAATGCTTATATTCAAATTTTACAGGCAACTTTACTCTATTGTCGGCCTTAAGTGATAGAATGACTTGAGTTCTTTCTTTCCAACGTAATGGGAGACAGTTTGTAGTTGTGTGGAAAAACTATAATTGTTAAGTGTTGATAAATGATATTGCTCCTTATTTTCATGTAGATTGAATCTGACTCCGTGAACAACCAAGTTGAAAGTCCTGCGTTCTAAAATACACAGCAGTGAAGAGGGGTTATTTATCATATGTGATAACATAAAATTTGTAAGCGAATATTGAATTAGTCAAGCCTACGTCTGAGATTTTGTTTTTCAAATAAACCTCCTCATGAGGAAATTAATTTTAAGATAGAAGAATAAACCTAGTCAAAGGAAGTACAAAATCCAGACCCTTCAGGAAAAATAATCTACAAATCAACAGGCTCATCAACAAGCAAACAAGTACACATTTATTTCATGTATCTCATGCTAGAGCCATATAAAGAAGCACTTATATGGGTAAATAAGACTACTAAAAATATTAATGCGATTGCTGCTGGTTAAATTTTATGAAAACATAAATAAATATAGATTAAGCGGATGTGCAGAAACCAAAAATTTTCTAGATTTAGAAAAAAAAAATTCAGATTTTTGTTATGGTCGAAATACGTATAAGAGATTATAGCTTAACTAAAGGATCCTCCGTCCTATGCACCAAATTTGTAAACTATAGAAGCGTAATGGCACCTCAATCTTGATCAACTTCTAATGAGAATCCAAGAACTCTAATGGCCTTCGACGATGGTTCCAAAAATTTTTCTCTCTTTTCTCTCAAGTTTTCTATGTGTAGCTCATCTCTCTTTTCTCTCAAGTTTTCTATGTGTGGCTCATCAAATAAATATTTTCAGCAATTAAAAGATATGTACAACAAAGGAGAAGAGGAGCCTATAATAGGCTCTCCCTTACGGAGGAAGGGTTTGTCGAATTCTCATTTATGGAGCGACTAGGTGGGCTCATTCAGTCCTTTCTCCTTTTTTGTGTTATTACCTAAAAAACTGTTTGAACCCAATTCTGTTAATCTCATGCAGCCCAAGAAGTTGGTGTAGATTAGGAATCCAAATAGACCTATTTAATTTAAGTTCTAATAGACAAAAAATTCAGTTCTAATTAATCCTTAATACAAATGGACTTGTACTAGTAGTATAGACTTATTCTACTAAAGGTCCAAACTGCACTTTTGAATTAAATAAATATGACAAAATATTTTATTATTAAAAAATATGTTCATTAGATAATTAACATTTGCATATCTATCCTCATATGAATATTGATATTAGAGCTAGATAAAATTGCCATTTAGCACTTTCATTTATTTTTTAATTCCTTAATATAAGACTATAGCTAATAGATTCCTAGACTTACAGAAAGTCTTTAATTAATAAAATAACTAATTTTATTAATTACTTAACTAAAGTTTAAATTATCCAATCTCTTATAGTTCCTCAAGAAGATATTAACTTTTCTATAGAACAAAGTTGTGGTTTCCATATCTACAAACATATATTCTCAATACTCTTAATAATATATTACCAAATGTCAAGGTCTAAATCGTCAATTTCTTAATTCATACTTTTTAACATCTTAAATAATAAGAATTATAAGCACATTTCATCACTTATTTCAGAATTAAGAAAAACATTCATTAATAATTAAGTTTGTAGACATATATTCTTATCAAACGACACTTATTACACGAACATATTTCTCATTATCTTTGTTCAATATATTTTTACACCAAGACTTTTGCATATAGTTGTACTAATCTAGTTTTTTTTTTTTTTTTATGAAATGGTACTCAGAGGAAGTAACTTAGAAATAAGTCAGGACACGAAATTAAGAAATCCTCTGATAATTTATTAAAATAAAATTAAAAAAAAAAAGATATATAACGTTAAGAAAGAAACAATCCTTGATAAAGATTAAGATAGCAATTGAAAAAGATAAAAGAAAAGCCCTACGAAGTGCCAAATAGCTATGCCAAAATAAAACTATTGTCTTTACCTTTCAACAATGTCTCAGTAAAAAAAAAATTTTTGTATAAAACCCAAAGGAAAAAACTACAAAAAATAAAAAGAGTACATTGTGTTACAGTATAGGCTACTAAGAAAAACGAAAAAATTATATAGGCCGAAAAGTCTTTATTAATTGATGCATGGATGAAAGTATGAGTAGTATGCCACCAAGTTGGAGCTTGAATACCCGTAGCTTTAGAAGCTAAAATGTCTATGAAAGAATTCTCTTCATGATAGACATGGGAAACTGAAAATTCATATTAGAGAGTAACCCAATACAACATATCCATAATGCCTTCTAACGCCAAATAACTTATACAGAACGAGTCTTAAAAGGCGTGACCAAATAAGCCGAGTTACTCTCGAGCCAAATATTTCTCCACCCAAACTCCCATGCATAAAAGATGGCATGTATAGTAGTTGTCAGCTCCGCCTTAAAAGCATAAGTCTTACCAATAAGATTGGCAAAACTACCTCTAAAGAAAATCCGAAAAGTCCTAAAAACTCCGCCACAGCCCACCAAACTAAGATAACCATGAGCAGTATCATTCGTGTTGACTTTCAACTAGCTCTGGGGAGGAACACGCCAGGACATTGGACAATTTTTTGTGATTTTGGAGGTTTTAACTTTAAGTGACAATATTTCAAAATTTCTAACTCCTCCATAGAGTTTCTCACTATGCCAAAACTAACTAGATTAGACTTGCTAACCGCTCGCCAAATCAAAATGATGGCCGAGTGAATAGATGTAAACTCATTGTCAAATAACAACTTATTGCATAAAGTCCAAACAATCCAAATGGCAGTCACAATAGTGGTTTTCTAAAGTTGTAAAATTTGACTGCTAAAGTTAACTTCAAGAGCATCAAGGTAAAGGTGAATAACAGAATCCCAAACGATCTGTTGCATAAAAATTGGGAGATAGCACCCCAAAGAGTATGGCTTCTCTTGCAATAAAAGAACTGTTTATAGCTTAAGACATGTTATAAATACATAAAATCTTGCAACATGATCCAAGATAAGTGTTTAGTTTCTCTTATTAGTTGTGAATAATCTTATTTGATTTACTTAGAGAAAATATATCCTAACTTTAATAAATAATTTTATTAAAATGTTTCTCTAATAAATAAATTATGAAATCTTTTAACATTTACTATTGTACAATAATCAAAACATTATCATAAATATTATACATGAAATATTACTTTATTAAATATCTGAAATATTCAAAAATAATAACATTTTTTTGGGCATTATTCTCACAATTGCATTATCAAAAATTAATTAGCTAGCTATTATCAAGGTGTTCCCTCCCTACAGATATAAGAAACAACAACATTCATCAAAGCTAATTTTCTCAATGTAGCCAAACTGGCATTTCTAACGGTCAAAGCACTTGCCTTAACATATTAATTTATTATCAATTTGAAATCAATAATAGATTATAGAATGACTCTCAATCCGGATTGTTTAACATCGGCCCTTAGCTGAAGTTATATGAACAAGTAGTAGAACAATATTATGACCCTATTGTCTTTGATACGTGGAGTTTAATATAATATTCCATATTTTAATAATATAGTAAATTATTGTGGTGCCACGTGTCGAGCAGTTAGATATGAGTCATGAGTCTCTGAACAACTATACATTATTACAATATTGTTGAATACGTGGCCAGAGGGCCCTTCGCAGCCCCATCAATATTCAATTTAATCTAACTCGGGAAAGGAGGATCAGGGTATATACCATGTTACCAGAGAAACTGCAAGAGGTTTGTTTGAATAAACAACTTCACAATTCTAGGAAAAATAAAATAAAAATTGACAAATCCATTTGAGTATTGAACATGTTACATAACCAGTCGTCAAAGGGCGTACTTCAAAAACAAAATGAAGTAAGAAACTATAAATTTATGGCTAATACTTATTTACTTAAAAGAAGAAAAAAAAAAAGAACAAACAAATTGCACAAGTTTGCTTATAATTTAACCCGTAAAAAAAAGATTATATTATTTTCGTGTGTACAAGAAGGATTTTATTTTCTGAAATGAAGAAGCATTTTTATTTTAACGGGATAATCATAAAAAATAAAACTGTTATTTATAGCCTTTTAGCCAGAAATTTTACGCATAACATTAATTATCAAATAAAACATTCTATTTATATAATATCATAAAAAATAAAACTGTTATTTATAGCCTTTTAGCCAAAAATTTTACGCATAACATTAATTATCAAATAAAACATTCTATTTATATGTTTTTTAATCAAAACTCAATAGATTCGTATGTATAGTCAAACTTGAGATATATATATAAAATTATTGTAGAAACATCTTTATTTTTTAAAATTGTCTATTAATATCTAGAGAAATAGTCAGAAGGCTACCATTTAGACCTAAAAATGATACAAGATCTCTTAAGATTCCAACAATAATAGTTTTAAAATACAAAAAAAAAAAAAAAAAAAAAATCTTTTTGAATTCTATTAGGTTTCAAAAATTAAATGCATCCGCTCTTAAAACTTATAACTCCAATTATGATTATACACGTGCATCTGCTGAAATTTGATGGAAAAACATAAATATAATATCTTATTTGATATTGGTGGAAAGAAGTGAGTTTTTTTTTTTTATAAAAGATTAAAAGTATACATGGATTTTTTTTAATATTATCCCTTATTTTAACATACATAATTCATTCTCATATGCACATATAAATCTTTTTTGTCATTTTTTTTGTTTCTTTTTTTTTTTTTTTGGAGGCATATGCACTTTTTATTCTATGCACGGATTACAAGGCCGGTCAACAAAAATTATAAAAAATAAATAAAAATATCGGCGAGCTTCAAACACTAAAAACAGCACATTAAGTGCCACTTTGATCATTAAAAGTTAAAATGTGCATGAAGTAATATTTCGGATAATTTATTTAATTACTGGCGATTGATTACTTGATAATTAATTATAGCTAAATCAATATTGACGCATAGCTAATTAAGCATTAATTTCTTTGGGGTAGGCATTAGAATAACTCATATTATAATCAAAGGGATTTTTTTTTTTTTTGGGATCTGAAAACAGACTTAATTAGGGAGCAGAGTGGTGAGAGATCTAATGAAGATGAAATAAGTACTAAATGAAAAATAGAGCCAATAACTTATTCTTAGACGGTTATAAGACTGTAAGTAACGTGGTATAAGTTTGGTGATGGCTGAGAAAAATTATTGAGTAAAACTCAATTACTAGATCCATTTGGATTCTAAATAGTTTAAAATTAAGAGACCAGATATATATAAATATATGTATATATATACATACATAGAACAAAACGATCGAGAGAAAAAAATATATATATATATATATACTGAACAAAGAATTTTGAGTTCTTTAATTAGATTGCGACTGTAGTACAGGAATATTAATACTATACTGCAAAAATTACATTCTATTATTTCATCCACCTTTGAGCCTAAAGATTAATCAAATAATCAAATGAAAAAACAAAAAAAAACTAATTGGGAGTGTATATATACATAATACTTGCTAAAGGATCAACTCATTAAATATTATTAGTGACCAGGGCCACTTGGACTGGGTCCTGAATCTAGCTGCTCAAACGAGCTGGTCAGGACGAACTTGGCCTTCTCGTACTTAATCGGTGTATTAGCACCATGATTAACGACAAAGTGATCCTCCTGCAAGACTCTAGTCGCCTCGACTCGGCCGCCTAACTGGCTCAAGATGGACACCACTAATGAGACGGCCAAAATAACCAAAAGTACGCTCTTCTTCTTGAAGCACTTCATTCTAATTA
Source organism: Parasponia andersonii (assembly GCA_002914805.1). Classification (NCBI taxonomy): domain Eukaryota; kingdom Viridiplantae; phylum Streptophyta; class Magnoliopsida; order Rosales; family Cannabaceae; genus Trema; species Trema andersonii. Next base: position 529,778 of record JXTB01000012.1, read on the forward strand.
ATTCGAATATTATTCAATCGATAAATTTGTAGTAGTTGCAAATTTCTTTTGTATAGAAAGAGATAAAGGGGTTGCTTAACTTGCTTTTTTTTGAGTCTCTTGAATCGAAGAGCTTTAAGAAATGGTAGTGATCAAACAAGCTGAGTACGTACTAATTTATATAGTAAGAAAGTCAAGTACATGAAATAATCAGTCGATCTTCTCTTTCTTAATATATTGGACTTGAGTTTTTAGCTTATTATAGGTTAATTGGGGTGGGCTCATTACTTGCTGACCAAGGAGCTAAATTTGGTATTGAGTCATAGCTGACAATATATGAACTTGTCTGGGCAACGACGAGCATAACAAGAAAATAATTAAAATTTTCCTAAAGTTTGAATACGTGGGCGGCTTTGAAATAAAGTTTTGAAGATAAAAAGTATAATATATACTTGGACTTGCTGATAAATTGATAATGATCATATGTGGCCTTCTTCTTAATTGGTCACCGTATACATTGAGTCAATTCCGGCCAAGTGGTGAAAAGAAATTAATAGCCTATATATGTATCTAGCTCTAGATGATTTCCATGTTATTTCCTAAAGTCAGCTATAAGTTTGTGTAGTGCTAGAACTTGGTATTTGAAGTCATAGCATGTGCTAAGATTTTTTTTCATACTTTTTTGTTGTTCGGGTTGGAAAGAGATTTTAAGGTTATTCGGGTTGGAAAGAGATTTTAAGGTTAAGGATAGGAACGATGATTGAGTTGTCTGAATTTGATTTGTGTTTCTAGTACCGAATTATATGTTGCTTCATCATCTTTTGCACGAAAAAAAAGATTGGAGTTTGAAATTTGAATTACTTTAATCAACAAAATGATTCTGTCATGGCGTGAAGTCAATTTAAGCTAAGAAGTGGGGCATGGGCATGTCTATATATGAATTAATGTCAAACTTAAATTCCTCACCAAGTTAAGCTACCATCTGTATTCACAATTAAACTAGCCATTAATTCTTAAAAATGTCTACCAAGTTAGCTATATGCATGTAGGTATGTTATTTGTGTACGAGTGTCGATGCCATGTAATAATTGGGAGTATATAGATATTTTTAGAAAGTATTCCATACTTTAATTAGGAATATACACTCAACGGTATATTATGTTTCCCTTGATCACATGCAAATGGGTCTGATCTCCGTAGGTCGCCAAGAAGTGTTTGGCTTATAAGGTGCAACCAAGAAGTTGTCTCGTGTTTAGTCAATTATATTTTGATACATCACTCAAAAGTATTTATGATTTTTAACGCAAAAATATAAAGTAATAAATACCTATTAGTGTAGATGATATGTGCAAAATTAATTAGATGGACAAAGTATAAGACAAGAAAAATAGACAAACAATGTGAGTCCTATGGTATCATATATATATATATATATATATAAATCGATATATATTGAAAGTTTTTAGAGTAATTTCGTAAATGTAAGAACGAATTATTATAGAACTTTCGATTCATATGCCATAAAATAAGTTTTACACGGAGATTTTTGTCTATGTTTCATAGATGGGTACTCTAATTTAATTCATTGGATTGGCTATAATAATATTAATAATTTTATTTAAAAAATGTAATTAATATCTATATAAATATGGAAAATTTTTCATGACAAAAGAAAATCTGGTAACTTATGGTGACTTATGAGTTGGATTTTTTTTTTCTCAATCCCTTTTTCATTGTTTTTTTTTTTCCGTTCCATTCCTGTATTTTTATTCTCACTCTTTATTTTATACAAATTTATTTTTCTTTCTTTTTTAAAATTTTATTCCTACACGTATTCTCTTTTTTTTCCCTAGATTAAATAATTTAACTAGTATTTATAATGTACAATTAACTAATTATGTAGTCAACAAAATTCTTGTTTCCTATCTTTCTTTTGTAACTTCACATGTAATGATAATAAAAATAATAAAAACAATAAAAAATAAATAAATAACCATAAGTTTAATTTCTCTCTAACTGTGTATATATTCTTAAAAAAAAAAATCTACTTAAACAAGTGACAAGAGATGAAGCCCCTAATATCTTCTACAACTACGCAATATTAGTGTACATTCCTTTTTAAAAAAAAAAATAAAACTAAATATGTATTGGTTCAAAACAAATAATTCGTGTATATCCTTGAAAAAAAAAAAACCAACATCCTCAATGCTATATTTTTTTAATAAAAAAATTATTAAAACTTTTTCAACAAAAAGAAAAAAAAACCATATATATTAATATATTAAATAATAATAATTTTAATAAAAACTTTTCTTTAAAAAAATTATTCCAAATTATTTTCCTTAAAAGTCTCATTCATATTGCAATGAAAAGACTATTATCTAAAAAATTGAAATGAGACGGTCATAGGTCATAATGACTTACTATTGCAAATCCAAAATAATTTGTTATTGTAAATCATTGTAAACTTGATCAAGTATCAGTGCATCGAACAGAAATTTAAAAAAAAAAAAAAAAAAAACTTCATTAAAACACGACATATATATATATATATATATAATATATTGGATGTCTTTCTAAGCGCGAGCCACGCTGGGGTTGAAAGGTCAGAAAATAACAACAAATAATCGTACTAAGCTCCAACCTCTGTTTTCTCCTTTTTCCCTCTAAAATTTTTTGGCCCGATAATTACAAGCATTCACTGCAAACATTGTCTCCCTGTGATAGGATACAAAATAAATGTGTATACATACTGACATACTGTATACACCAAATATATGTACATATAGATGTTAATTAAGGTACTCAAGTTTGATTTAAACTTTAAAGAGATTAATTAATAGTTTATAACAGGAAATTACGTGTAAGTAACCAATGCAATAAACGTAAAGTTTTCCATCTCTGATCTTTGTCTTTGGTAAGATTAATACTTTATAATAAATAATTAAATAATTGAAAACCCAAATTGTGCATAGAAATCTGAATATTCAATGTGTTTTTCTTTATTTCCCAATTTTCCCGACTCTAAAAATTTGGACACATGTTAAGGCCGGAATATAAGAGACCAACCCTGAAAAGTCAAAAATGGTAGCACACGTATTTGATTCATACATGCTATATCAAAATCACTGAGTAAGAAATCTAATATTATATATATATATATATATATAGTGCGCATAGACCAATTAATTTTCCACGTTCAATACTTATTCTTTTAAAGTATTCCACGTTTAATATCCAGTACCAAACGTATATATTTTTAGAGGATCGTACGTTAACTTAAGTTTCAAGAATACGCATACAACAATTCTAAGTTCTAACTAATTCTACCTACCACATATAAGAGATATATTTATTATTATGAGATTTGATAGTAGGTATCTACTTGGCGTTGGTGGCTTATAGGGCAAAGTGGATAATTTTTTGATAAAATAACAAGAAGGAGCAATAAATAGTACTTATAGGGGTGGCGTTAATTGGTAGATATGCTTTACATAAGAGTTTATGACATATAAAAAACGATATAATAAATACAAATCCTCTACCCTACAAAAGAAATGAGAATCATATGATAACGACTTTATCAATATAATTCCTAAACTCAAAGTTGGTAGCTTGCAGGTGTGGCGGAGTTGAACGGATGACATGTATAGGATTTTTTTTTTTTTTTTTGAATAAACGTGTACAGGAGTTTTTATTTTCACTTTTTTGGCTTTTTTTTTTTTTTTTTGAAGACCTTTAGAAAACCGAATTTGATTAATGATTACTGTCAAGACCGAAAATCCAAAAACGTGACTATTAATAAATTTATATTAAAACAGTGGTATATAGTAGTTTTTCTAAAATTCTAGGAAATCACGTACTTGAAATTTTAGATTTAGTTCTCAAAAGTAAGCAAATATCACCATTTTTAAGAAATTTTTCATTTGTTTTAATTTTTCAAGAAAAATCTTTTAAAAAAAGTTTAAAAGAAAACCTGATTAATTAGTTTAGAAACATTTATGAATTTATAAACCATAGAAAAAAAGAGACTAATTCAACCTTAATTTCAATGTTCAAATAATTAACATAAAACCATTTACATTTCCAAGTATTCAATTTAATAGTAAAACTGACCACGTACATCCATTTAGCAATATATTATTATTAACTAAATAAATTTGACAAGGAAAGGAAGAGATGAAATAGAATAGGAACCAACCATTGGAGATGTGGGAAACGACATACTTATACCAAACAAGCTTGTCAAGCCATCAAGATAATTTCTCTAAAAATTAAATTAACACCTAAAAGTAGGAGAAGGTAAGGGGTGAGCGCGTGAATACTCAGTAAAGAATCGATTACAAGTTTTTATATGTAAGAAAATAAACTCACATTGAAAGTCATGCATAATTAGTATTCCATTCAAAACAATTCACAAAACCCAAGTGGAAATCATAGTCTAATGGTTCAAACATTCCAAACTATTGTAAAACATCTATCAAAATCAGTATATCTATTCAAGCCAATATATAATCATGCATGCAATCATGATGTCTGAAGTGTCCTAGTGGAACACTCGTAAATCCAAGTCACCTAAAGAGGCATCGTAAGTCCGATCACCCAATATGGGGCATCGTAAGTCCGAAGTCCGCGTAAGTGCGTGAATATATACAAATACTATATGAGTAATAGAATAAGAATATGCACCATTTCCACAAAATCACAAAATCACCATGCAATATTCTTTAATTAAACATCATTTAATTCTTAAAACTAAGTCCTCAAACTAATTTAGATCTTCTAAAAATTTCAACATTATAACAACCATTTTTTTATCAAAACTCAAAATCCAATTCCTTGCATTTCAAAATAGTATATATGACATACTAATCAGTGTGACGTGCCTTCTAGGCATTTTATATCTCAAATCAAGTCAATATATATATATATATATAAATCACACTTTTTTACAAATAATTTCACAAAATTCCATATTTATCAAAAATATGTAAAAAAAATAAAATTAAATCAGTTTTAAAGATCTAGTAATCAAATCCCTATCTCAGTCGAGTGTCCAAATAGTGTTACGGGGCCATGGAAAAAGTTTGGTGTTGTTTGGGTTTCGTTTGGAGAGTCAGGTGTCATTTTCGAATCTTTTGATCGATAGATTTTAAAAACTCGAATTTCAATCGGAGTTTTAGATCGTGAAATAGACTTCACCACTAAATACAGAATATCCAAAAATACTAGATTAAACCTATAATTTTACTGATTTGGGCTCAGACCGAATCTGGGTCCAGTACATACAAATCGAGGCAATCTAAGCCGTTAGATTTAGATTTTTATATTTTTCACGAAATATAATCAAAATGTATATCAAAATTCTTGTTTCACGAGTACATCACAAATATGAGATTTATTTCACGATCTAACGGTCAGATTGAAAATTTTAATATAAAACTAAAATAGTTCAAAATTGACAAAAGTGGTAAAATTCAATCCGGGAAATATTGAGTCAAGATATATATACCATGTTGAAGATCGTGACGAGACAAATCAAACTCGACTATGTTCACGACAAAATAACGTCGGAATTGGCACCGGCGAGCATCAAAAGCGGTGGCATTTTTTATCTTTTTCCGGTGATGGCAACGTCGGGTAGCTCTGCAACTAGTGGTGGCTACTCACTCAGGCTTGGGCTTTCGTTTCTGACCGGTAAAGGGCTTCGTTAGACTTTTACCAGAAGTCGACGTTTTGTGAGTCAAAGAGAGAGAATTGAGAGAGAGATTCAGGAGGAAGGAAAGAAGAGAGAGTGAGCTGAGGGAAAGAAGAAGCCCACGTGGTAATCAATAAATTGACCTCAGATTTTGCAACTAAATTGTTGGTCTAAAAATCTCTACACTTATATCCTTAAAAAAAGAATTATAATGTAGCCCATCGATCCATAAAACCTTTGCAATCCAGTTTAAATTTTTTTTAATAATGATCAAATGACCAAAATACCTTTACAAAAAATAAGGCTTTTTATATCCTCTCTCCTCCCCCGTAGAAGAATTTCATCTTGAAATTCAAATACGACAAGATTATAAGTAAAACAACAAGAGATAACAGTCAAAAAAGAGTGAATCACTTGTTATAGGACGTAAGAGTAGTAAATCAATTACTGATTAAATCAAGAAGTATGAAACATACACTTCTCACATAGTGTTAGGATTCCGCCAATCTACCAATGCCACTTAAACGTATATGACAAGGACATTCATAAAAGACATGGAATTGCAAAATGTCTCATCAACAGGCATAAGACCTTGACACAAGAGTTAGGAATCGATGATCCCAAATTAGTAATTATTCGTAGAAGTAGTAATCAAGACTAGAAGTCAAAAATATCGGACTTTTATAATCCGTACAGTGATTATTAGGCACTCATATAGTATAGCAAACCAAACGTTAGGTATGTATATTACCATCCCTAGATCACACTAGATCAATAACACACGGGGATCATTCCATTTATCTACCGTTAAATTTGGACTTAAATAATCACTGAGTCCAAAGACTCTAATAAGATTCCTCATTAACACAGGATAATACTCAACAAGGTCTCAAGTGGAAAATAATTATACTTGTGTTATACCACATACAAGATAGATGAGTTTAGATATCAAATCGATAATAAGAATACAGTGACATAAATTATTTACCGCCCCTCATAATGAGTGAGAATCAACCATGTACACAAGACATTTCTAGTCAAAAACAAGACTAGAATAACTATAATTGAGAATCTCCAACACAAAAGTGCTTGGTACAACAAATGCCAATAGGACCACAACAGTCCAAGTATATAAAATACAATTATCTACATAACAAATATAGTCCAAAGACTTCCCAAGTTTTTTATCTAAAGTAATATCATTAGGTATTAACTCATACCACAATTAAACTCAAAGACTCTGCAAGTCTCTTTACCCAATATAGGATTATAATAATAATCTCAAATCATTAATCTTTTCCAAAGACTCTAAGTCATTGATACAAAAGGAAGTCATATAGAAATGACTCAATACCTAACTTGTAAATAAAACTATTAACAACACTACAATGCCCCAAAAATAAAGTTCCAATACAATAAGCTATCTCTGCAATGATACTTATCTCCCATCTAATCTCATTTCGTTTTAAAAATTATAAACAAATTTTAAAAAAAAAATTGGAAACATGCGACGTAAAATCGAGGGTATATAGAAATACTATACTAGTTCACAATAAGGTCTGACGTTGGTCAGAGGTATGTCAAACTTGAACTTCAAGTATTCTCTTTGTAAATATAATAACAAGAGTCCAACAACTCTACTCTCAATATAGACTCATGAGTATATTGATCTATGTATCATCAATTATACTACTACAATGATGCTTGGATCTATCTCAAATCAAGTAATAAGTCACAAGTTGACCTAATACAAACGAACTCAATGATGACTCTAATCCTCAATAAATTTTAATCAGTCCCCAAAAATCCCTAAGAGTCAACACAAGTAAAATACTACAAGTAATATTCTCCCATTAACACCAAGAGAGAATACATTGACAAGATTGATTCTTGTCATCATTAGTCAGTCAATTTTTTTTAAATCATAGCTAAACATAATAGAAATTTTCTTAAAATTTTCAAAACTTCTTTGTAGTTTTCAAACACGTCTTTCTAAGAGTCTCAAAAAACATATTTCTCTTTGTTGGTAAACCACATTATTCAATTAATTTCCCATAATTTTTTATTAATGAAAAATTTTAAGTAATATTTAAGTGAGGCTTTCTTTAGGTTTTATAACTTTAAAGTCACTACACTCTATTACTTTTATTAAAAATAATTTCAAAAAATATTTTAGTAATAAGAAAGCCCTTTAAAACATTTTAGAAAATAATAGAGTGTGTCAAGTGTAATTTTTTTTCTTATTTTTTTTTACATCACTCAACTTGTAAAGCGATAATTTTTTTTTACCAAGTTCATATTATGAAATCAATCCATGAATGAAAACTAGCATATTATGTCCACTAACAAGTCCAACTAATGCATGACAGAAAATCATAAAAACATACTACCAAACACTCAATCTGGTTAAGCATTTACAAACAATTTCCAATAAATTCAAATTACAATCCTACAAGCACAAATAATATTAAATCATGTTAATTAAGGTACAAGACACTGAATTTCTACTTTAGAACCCATCAAGTTCGTATAGCTTATCATAATAATGGGCATAGGAGTACAAGAATGAATGTCCATTTGATTTGAAGAATTTTGACAGAAGTAGAATTCACTAGTCTCATGCCAACCTTGACACTTCAGAAACTAGAATTTCAGGATTATAACTATCCCAAGTATACTAAAGTTCCACTCTAGGGAGGTGAACGAAAGATCCATAATGAATCAGAGCAAAAACAACTTATTTAGTCAATTTCATAGTATTTGTCAAACACTTTTCTAAATCATTTTTAAATATCAAAATATCACATACAAGATCTTAGACGAATCTGAAGCCTGAAGCTCTGCTATCAAAATTGTCTCGACTAGAAATCTAAGACCGTGACTATTAGTAAATTTATGTTGAAACAGTAGTAAATAGTGGTTTTTCCAAAATTCTAGGAAATCAAGTACTTGAAATTTTAGATTTTATTTATCAAAAGTAAGCAAATTTAACCACTTTTAAGAAACTTTTCATTTGTTTTAATTTTTCAATGAAAATTCTTTTTAAAAAGTTTAAAGGAAAATCTAATTAATTAGTTTAGAAACATTTGTGAATTTATAAGTTATAGAAAAATGAGTCTAATTAAACCTTAAGTTCAATGTTCAAATAATTTACTTAAAACCATTTGCATTTGCAAGTACTCAATTTCATAGTAAAACTGTCCTCATATATCCATTTAGTAATATACTCTTATTGGCTAAATAAATTGAAAAGGAAAGGAAAAGATGAAATAGAACAGAAACCAACCATTGGAGATGTGGGAAACGACATACATATACCAAACAAGCTTGTCAAGCTATCAAGATAACTTCCCCAAAAATTAAATCAACACCTGAAAGTGGGAAAAGGTAGGAGGTAAACACGTGAATACTCAATAGAGAGTCGATTACAAGTTTTTATATATAAGAAAATATACTCACATTGAAAATCCTGCATAGTTAGTATTCCATTCAAAATAGTTCACAAAATCTAAATGGAAATCATAGTCCAATGGTTCAAATATTCCAAACTATTGTAAAATATCCATCAAAACCAATACATATCTATTCAAGACAGCATATAACCATGTATGCAATCATGATGTCCGAAGTGGCATAGTTGATCACTCGTAAGTCCGAGCCACCTAAAGAGACGCCTTAAGTCCGATCACCCAACATGGGACATCATAAGTCCAACGGCCGCGTAAGTGTGTCAATGCATGCGAATTCTATATGAGTGACAGAATAAGGATATGTACCATTTCTACAAAATCACAAAACCACCATGCATTATTCTTTAATCAAACATCATTTAATTCTCAAAATTGAGTTCTCAAACCATTTTGGATTTTCTAAAAATTTCGGCATTATAACGATCGTATTTTATTAAAACCTAAAATCTAATTTCTTATATAAAACAGTACAAAATAGTATATATGACACACCAACCAGTGTGATATACCTCCCAGGCATTTTATATCTCAAATCAGGTCAAACATATATAAATCACAATTTTTTATAAATAATTTCACAAAATTCTATATTTATCAAAAATATATGAAAAATAAAATTAAACCAATTTTAAAGATCAAGTAATCGAATCCCTACCTCAATCGAGTGTCCAAATAGCATTACGGGACTATGGAAAAAGTTTGACATCGTTTCGATGTCGTTTGGAAGGTAAGGCATCATTTTCTAATCTTTTAATCGATAGGTTTTAAAAACTCAATTTTAATCGGAGCTTTAGATCATAAAACAGACTTCACAACTAAATTCAGAGCACCCAAAAATACTAAGTTAGACATTTAATTTGATCGATTCAAGCTCGAGCCGAATCCGGACTCAAGGCATGCAAATTGAGGTAATCTAAGTCATTAGATTTAGATTTTTGTGCCCGTCGCCAAGTATAGTCAATATATATATATATATATATTAAAATTCTTATTTTCACGAGTACGTCACAAATATGAGGTTTATTTTACGATCTATCAGTCTGATATAAAAATTTAAATATAAAACTAAAATAGCTCAAAAAAGACAAATATAGCAAAATTCAATCCGAGAAATATTGAGTCAAGATATATATACCACGTTGAAGATTGTGACAAGACAAATCAAACCTGACCATTTTCATGGTGAAACGACATCGAAATCGAGGCCGGCGAGCTTCGGAAGCCGTGGTATTTTTCGACTTTTTCTAGCAATGGCAATGTCGGGCAGTGCTACAACTATTGTTGGGCTGCTCATTCAGGCGTGCTTTCGATTCTGACCGATAACGGCCCTCTTCGACATTGGGAAGGGCTTCATCGGACTTCCACCGGAAATCGGCATATTGGCGGTCAAAGAAAGAGAACCGAGAGAGAGAGAGAGTGAGTGAGCTGAGGGAAAGAAGAAGCCCACCTGGCAATCAATAAATGGGACTCAGATTTTGCAACTAAATCCTTGGTCCAAAGTCTCTATACTTAAGTCCTTAAAAAAAGTAATTATAATGTAGCCCTTGGATCTATAAAACCTTTTCAATCAAGTCCAATTTTTTTTTTTTAAATTAATGGTCAAATGATCAAAATACCCTTACAAAAAATAAGGGTTTTTACAGTTATAATCGGTAGTATTCGATAGTATCATCATAGGTAAATTATGCTTAGAAACTTGAAACATAAACTTGGTCGGTTTATTATGGAACAGTGTAAACATTAGAAATAAATTGTTTAATGCAGGCTGAAAACTCCTTATCACCCTACGTAAAGATTGAAGTAAGAAAATGCATGTACTTTTGATAACTAACTAAACATTAATGGTGGCTAGTTCAATAGTGCCCATTCATAATTGATTTTGAATATGCAACCTCTTTGGTTCAAAGAGTAGAAACTTACACATGATCATCAATATCCAAACTTCTATAAATGTCTAGTGTACATGGTTGCTTGTAAATCAAAGCAAGTTCACACACCCTTTCCACACGAGATACATATTAGATTTATATATATGTATGTATATATACACCCGCACATATATGAGGCTATATATCTAATGATACGGGCAAAGGACAGACTATGAAGAATGATCAGTATAAGATTTACGTATTGTTATACATATTCATTAGATGTACTATATATTGTCAAATTTATTCTCTTGAATTTAAAAATAAAAATTAAAAAAAAAAAAACAATCATCTCTAGCCTGATCAAATTATATGAAATATATAACAATCATCTCTAGCCTGATCAAATTATATGAAATATATATATATATATATGTGGTTGCCAATCTAATAAGTATTTTTTTTTTACCTGTGGGTAGGTATTTTTTTTAGCCGTTGGATCACCATCAAATGGTGATCCAACGGTTATAATGAAGTGTATGAAAATACGTGCATCATCAATGCTCTTTCTCTTTCTTACTTTTTACAATAAAAAAATATGCATGCTAAATTTTCATTGGTCAAATTGATACTTATAAATAGATTAAAAAAAAAATACCTACTGGATTGGTGCCATATATATATATATATATATATATATATATATATATATATATATATATATATGGTTGCCAATCCAATAGGTATTTTTATTTTTTATCTATGGGTAGGTATTTTTTTTTTAACCGTTAGATCACCATCTAATGGTGATCCAATAGCTATAATGAAGTGCATGAAAAGACGTACATCATTAATGCTCTTTCTCTCTCTTACTTTTTACAATAAAAAAATATGCATGCTAAATTTTCATTGGCCAAATTGATACCTATGCATAAGTAAAAAAAAAAATACCTACTGCATTGGTGCCTTTATATATATATATATATATATATATATATATATATATTATATATATATATATATATATATGTGGATGGGTTATGATCAATATTCAAAACTAATAACATGGCTAAAGTCATTGACCACCTACTTCGATTACACATGTTAACGCATTAATGTGTCCGACATTCTATGCAGAGACAATTAGAAACAATCCAAGTGGATAACCATTGATCCATTGAGATCAGAAGTGAGATATATTATAAAGAATGAAAGATACAATATTGAACCAAAAAAGAAAAGTCTTATTTTACATTTTCACTATTTGTTTGACAATTGTATAATTCAGTATACAGTTTTTAATACCATACCCTAATGATAACCACAAAAAAAAAAAATAAAAAAAGAATTGGAGCATAAAAATAAAATGACAAAGACTATACTATAAGTTTGTTTTGACGATCGAATAATATTTGTGAGTGTAACCATATGTAACGTTTAGTCCCTTCTGGAACTTAAGTAGAGTGGAGCCACATTAGTGACCAGGACCTTTGGGGCTAGGACCCGAAGCCAGGCGTTCAAGCCAGCACGCCATGGTGAACTTGGCCTTCTCGTAGACCGATGACGAGTACGTCTGAAGGTGACTACCACTAGCGAAATCCTCCGACAACACTCTGCTCGCTTCGACTCCGGCACAGCTCAAGATTACAAAAGTGATAGCCAAAACAACGAAAATGGTACTTTTCTTTTGGAGGTTCATTTTCGAAATCAAAGACTTCTTCTAATATTTTCGGGGGTTTCCTTTATTTTCTGTTTGGGAGCTGAGAAAAGTGAAAACAGCTATATAGATCTGCTTGTGTCTCTCAGAGGTGCTTTTTGGTCTACTTGTGGATGTGTGAGAAGAGTTTAAAGTGTCACCAAGTATTTATAGCGATTTTAGAGAGTGATATTGGCCTCTTGGGGGAGTTTTTTGGTGGGCTTTTATGGGCTTACGTGTTGACCAAGGTGTCTGAAAAAGTCATGCTCATGCAGCTTGATGAAATTATATAAGGGGCCTCAGTTTTGTCCCTTAAAGTGGGGAGATATGGGATACATGGGGGATCCCCTGTTTGAATGTGTCAACGGCTATGATTATACCATAAAAGTTTGAACGTTTCAAATCACTATTACAGCACTGTTCATCAAACAAAGGTTAGACAAGGGAAGGTCTATTTTGGTCATTTTGTCGTGTGCGGGCAATGATCATGAGGTCAGTATGAAATTTGGGCAATGAAATTGAGTTATTAGTTAGGTCCACTTGCAAAGTTTTGAATTGACTGACTGGTCTTGAACTTGTATTGAATATACTTAGCCGAAAAAAAAAAGAAAAAAAATAACTGGTTGGAGGAAATTACCAAGATGGCACCTGACATAAACTGAAGGCAATACCCATTGAAATTTACGAGGCTCTAAAATATACAACTGGTCAGTGCAGTATGTAAGCTTCTCAATTTAATTCCAGCACTAAAACGCTCTTCAAATAAGAATAATGCTACAGAAGTACTTTGAAAACTCAAAACAAAATAAGTAATAAGCACATGTCAGCACTAATAGGACTGTCAACAATGGCTACCACGACCATCCATTTAGAGTGCAACCGTTCAAAGCATGCTGGTTTTAAAACTAAACGCATAATAAATTGGGTTAACGTTTAAGTACAATAGTTGGACTTGGACCAGGAAATTATCATAATTTGGATTTTGAAATTAGTAAAACTCAGTTGTTTTCTTTCCCAGCTAGATAAGAAAATAAGTTAAAATGACATATTTATCAGGAAATTGGTGTGTATGGAATCACTATGTGACAAAAGGAAAAGAGAAATACTTAATTATATTATTAGCTCTTGCAATAAGTAGAATCAGAGATGTACTGGTAGGACGGTTCTATTGAATAACTTCTCTATAGGAAAAACAAGTCACATTGGTCCCGAACATCATAACATACTAGGAATAGTCAAAAGAACTCTTAATATACATTTGTTGGGTGTCGTACATGATCCCAAAGCTAGTGTACATAAGCATGAAGCTCGAGCTGCATACATACACCTTAGAATCAATTTGATTCAAGTTCGGCTTTTAATCTAGTATCTACATAATGGAATTTGTTTGGCCTTTCCCTATACAAATATGTTAAACAGCTGAAACTTAAGCAAAATTTGAACTACCCTTTACTCCCATATATTTGACCATGCAAAGAAAAACTTAGAAGTCTTTTGCCTTCTGTCTCAATTCCTTGAGCTCCCTCTCTATCTCAGCATCTTGAAAGGGATACGGTGTGTTTGAGCTGGAAGCGACGGTTCTTCCTGGCGGAAGTTCTCCTTTCTGTTGGGGGATAAAGAGAAGAAAGAACAAATAAAAATTAAGAAAATTTTTCCTCTGGTTGTTAATAAGTCGGAGAAAGAAAAGAAAGCGATGAAAACGTGACAAGAAACCTAAATGCATCATCTCAAAAGTACAGTGTCCTCTATCAAATGTCATCAGAAAACATACCTTTGAGCTACCCGAAAGTTCCTTCTTCAAGTTTGCCAGGTCATCGTCAACTGATGAGCCCTCTAGCAAGGCAAACTGCAATTAATCATTCATTAGTACATAAATTGGATGACTGCATCTTTCTCCATTTCAGGCATGCTTAAATGTGATTCCTACGACTAATTCACCATATAGCAGACTACTTTTTATTTAACCTGTTTTTAACAGTGTGTCAAATTGTGCACAAGATCTAACGTCAAGTTGGATAACTAAATAGTAAACACAGATGGTGCTACCTTTCCTTCCAGATCATCAGCAGTTAACTGGCCAAGAGCTTCTGCTTGGGATTCCATTGCCATCACTGTTAAGATGAGGATGGTGTCAAAGAAAAGGGTGGGAAAAAAAAGTTTACGAGATCAACAGAATCAGAAATATGAATGAGGTTCTGGTCATTTCAGAGAATTAACTTGGCTGTTGAAATGATGACCAGGAAAACTTACAATAACTTAAACAGCCTAATATTTTCTAAATATTTCCTAATCAATGCAACAAATCCATTCTGAATTTGTACATAACATGCTTGCAAACCATGTATGAACTCCTCACCAAAGAAAAATGTAGGATATAACGGTCTTTTCTGGAACACCTTCTGGAAACTTTTTTATAATAAAAAAAATCACGACCTCACGATTATATAATCACTTTCCAGCAAAATACTAAATACTTTAAGCAATGTTTGATCACTATGAATCTTCTTAATTTGCATTGTTGGTTTGTCACCAAATGCAATAGCTGTCTCATTTGTTGTTCATGCATTCAGAGTATGCCATTAGAATTGTAATCATCAGTATAAAAGGAGAAATCCAGATGAAAATGAACCACAATTACAAAAAAAACCCATTCAAATTAATACAGTATATATGCTCTATCAGAACCGAAGTACTCAGGCAAACGATTGATCAAACTGAATCCAATTAAAAACATAGCCTTTGGGAACAACTACACAGCATATGTACTTAACACGCGTGTTCAACCAGTTGTTTCAAATGTTTAAAGTCTTTACCTTTCTCTTCCATCTTCTCAAAAGCAGAAAGAGCGCTACTTGTATTGACATTCCCCAACAATTCACTCACTTTGGTTGCAGTCCTAAGGAAACATGAAGCAAACAATTATTAGAAATATTGTAAAATATTAGAGAAAATGGAACATGGAAAGGGCCGTTGGGACAAACTTTGCAGACTGTGCACGTGCTTTCAGGGTATCTTTCTTTGACCTTGCTTCCTGTATCTTGCTCTCCAAAAGCTACCAAAGGAATTGACATAATGCAGATAAATCATTAGCAACCGCGTAACTACACTCATCAACAAAGTTGACGGTCAAAAGCCAGGTTGTTGTAGCCTGATGGGGTCAGCCTTCTAGCCAATTGCCAATTCAGATCCATAAATGGTTGGGAAGGGGATTACGAGGGCGGAAAAAATGAAAGGACAGCTATCGTAGACAAATATTAGGCAAAAAGAAAGACAAGCAAATAGAAAAGGAGAAAGAAATAAAGACACAGAACAACAATGAAGATCAGATATTGTAAAATAAAGACCGCTATTCGAAAAACATTTAAAATACAGCATTTTGTATAACTCAGGGAATCATGTTGCATGATAAGCTTTCACAGCTGTTGGGTAAATTTTTTACAGAGTCAACAGTGAGGAAAGACATAATTAGCTCACCCGTGTATTAGAGACAAGATTTTCAACAACACTTTTCTGTTGATCAAGTTGAGCTTTCAAAGAATTAGCATTATCCTGGAAAGGAGCAAAAAGCACGTAGACCCTTAATAAACAAATATATGCAAGTCACTAGCACTATGCCCGCTATGTCAATAATGCTGAACTTACTGCAAAAGATTTTCGCCTTTTCAGAGCTTCACGTGCAAGATCCTCATCTCCTTTCTCCAGGGCGAATTGTGCCTTGCGGTACCTAGGTTACATAATACAACATGATGTCATAAACTCTTGATAACTAGTTAGGAAGGAAGAGTCATTTCCTTTTGAAGTACCAATCCTCAGAAGCTTGTTGTGCAGCTTTGTACTTGTTCTCCAACCGCTTTTGAGATGCCAATACCTTAACAAGAAAAACAAATTTGATCAGTCATAAATGAAGATAACTGGGAAAACCAAGTACAACGTATACATTACTGGAGTGCATAGATGCATAATCCTAATGTGAAGCTATGTAAAGTCCACCATTGCAACCACCTATGTCTAACATGTGCTAGATAAAGCTTTTTAGGTTGAAATATTTGAAGACTGGAAGATATAATATAAAAAGCAGAAAAATAAATAAGAGAAAGCAAGAAAAGACTAGGGAACACGAGGAAAAAATAAACAACAGCGAAATAGATTTTCATTGTGGGAATAAGGAGCTTACTTGTGCTGTGGCCTGCCGCATCTTCGTTAAGTCTTCATTCATCTCAATAACCGTTTGCTCCAAAATTTTCTCAGGATCTTCAAAAGAACTTATGAGAGCATTTGCATATGACTGCAATTAGGACCATACACGAAAGAAAAAGAACAGAACCATTTAGCAGCCGTGATTTACAATAAGAACGTTCCAACACCATTATTCGAACATATATCAATCAGTTACCTTGACAACTCTAGAAAACCGATCAAAAAGATTCATACGGGCACCAAAAGCGCCACCACGATTTCCAGAAGAATGTGGTTTACCGGAACGAGTTGATCTTATTACATCAACTTTTAGGGATCCCACTACAACAGAAAATGAATACGGTCCATCCCAGTGATTAGCTAATGCACATAATATTGCTACAGGTTGAATTGGAGACACAAAATAACAATTATTTAGCTTGCCAATAATTCAAAATTGCCAAAGCTAAATAGTTTTAGTTAACAATCAGGCAATGTTGGCATCCCTAAAACATAGTTCAAATTCAGCCAAATTCTACTAAACTTAAAACATAAATAAAAATAAATGAAAATAAAATCATAGAAATGACAGCTAAATCACTACTACTCTCATTAGAGATCTGTGTAAAGACTCAGATGTTAGATTTTATCACCCAAAGTTAAATTCTTTAGATTAGCATCTAAATGAAAAAGACAATAACATTGAATTCGACCCAAAAATCGACCCGCTATAGCAAATGAAAATTGAAGACATACCCAGAAAGCAAAATAAAGTAGAAGAAAAACCCAATAAAGAGGAGGTACCTCCGCCACCGAAGAACGACGTCGTGAGAGGCCTCTTGACCACACAGAGGCTGAGGCTGTAGGAGCAGGAAGAAGAGGCAGGTGTGGCTGTGACTGCCAAGGTTAATCCAGTAAATATCTGTGGTTTGGCGGCCATCTTTGGAGCGAAATTCAGATCAAAATGCTGCGACTTGGGATGACAAATCTACAGATGGGATTGAAGACGATACTGGTCACTCCCACCCCACTGGGCAGAAAATTGTTTTGAGTTGAGAGAATCTTGTGATTCCGGTGTTCTTGGTTCCGAACTCTCTTCATTTATGGGCTATTGGGCCTTAGATTGTGATCCGCTCAAAACCGATTTTACTATGGGCCGTAAGTTAAATGGCCGTTTTCAGACTTCATTTTACTAAGCAAAACTAAACGGGTTTTTTAGAGCTTTATGGACAAAACAAATAAAAATTACAAAAATACGGTGCCTAATATTTCATAGGTGTGAAAGCTTAAATAATTATCTATATTCGGTGAAGAAAATGCAGTGGCAATTACCGTAATTAAAACCTCTTTTACACCTTTTATTACTTAAAAAGTAAACTTGAATTGTCGTATTGGCTAATGTGTGCATCACTCTTTTTTTGCTTGAGTTCGAACCTAAGCAATGCCCTTTTAAATAAAGAAAAAAAAAAAACATAATGACTGATTTGTTATTAGTTATTCTAATTACTAAAAAGTTTGGCTCCTACTTTTTTTTTCCCCCTCCTTGGTGGTAACCAAATCTAGTTAGTTACTACTTACTATGGTTACTAATTGCAACATTAGTAGCTATTTCAAAAAAAAAAAAAAAAGTAATACTTACCGTCATTATGTTTTTTTTCTTTTTTTAAAACGGCATAGATTACTTGTTTAATGGTTACTCTAGTTATTAATTATATTGGTGAATAATAACCAATTTGGTTACAACTAACTAATTTAGTTACCAATTACCAGTTACTAGTTTCTTTAGTTATTGATTATTAGTCTTAAGATTGATAATTGATATCAGCTTCTCTAGTTATTAGTCTTAGAACTAGTAATCAATTTAGTTACTTGTTTCATTATATCTATACATATATTCTATTAATATATTTTTCATAGAATATTTTCTTTTTCATTTGGCTACAAATAACCAATTTGGTTACTACTAGCTAATTTAGTACTAGTTACCAGTTATTAGTTTTTCTAGTTATTGGCTACTAATCTCGTGACTGGTAATTGGTTATCGACTTATCTGATTACTAGTCTTATGACTGGTAACCAATCTAGTACCAGTTACTAGTTACTAATCTTGTGACTTGTCGTTAGTTGCTGGTTATTACTTATAAGATTGGTTACTATAGTCAATCTAGTTATCAGTTATTGATAATCAATCTAGGTACTAGTTACCAGTCTCACATAGATCGCCAAATTGATCATCAGTTACAAGTAATCAATCTAATTACTAGTTTCCAAACTGATGGGCAATTATAAGATTGATTACTGCTATTTTGTTTAATAGTATGTTATTAATTTGATTTCTGATTACTAATTACAAGGTTGGTTATGGGTTTCAAAAAAAGAAAAAGCATATATACACACAATGACTAATTTAGTTACCAGATACTCTGGAGGTTACCAGTTTTCCTAGATATTTATTACTCGCCTTGTGACCAATAACTAGATTTAACCAATATAGCTACTAGTTACTAATTTTATTACTAGTTATCAGTTCTAGTCTTATGACTTACTGGTAACCAAATCATTAACTAAATTAGTTATCCAAAGTAAACAATAAACAATTTGGTTGCTGGTTACAAATTCCTTATAGGTTATGAGTTATTGATTACCAATAACTAAATTTGGTTACAAAATACATAAATACTAGTTAATGGTTTCTCTTGATACTTGTAAAGTTATTGTAGTTTAACCCATATAATAATTAGTTACCAAATTAGTTATTGATTATGAGTTACAAGACTAGCTTCCATCAATTATTTTAAAATTTGATTATTAGTTACTAATTATCACTTTAGTTACTAGTTTTTAGTTGCTACTTTGATTATTGGTTTCCAGTTTATAGAACCAGTTACTAATTACCATTTTGGTTACTAGTTTCGAGTTACCATATTCATTTTGTTTTCTAGTCTATGATTTTTTTGTTACAACTATCAATTTGATTACTAATTTTTAGTTACCACTTTGGTTACTAATTATCACCTTAGATACTAGTCTATGATTTCTTTTATACTATTAATTTGGAAAATAATTTTTAGTTACCACAACTATTTTGGTAACTGGAATTTAGTTTTTTTTTCACCATTATCAATTTTATTAGTGATTTCTTTAGTTCCTAGTTTCTCTTGTTATTAATTACCAATTATATAAATATAATTTGGTTACTTTTTCAACAAAAAAAATATTTAACTACAACAATGATTCAAAATAAGTCATTAGTAAAGAACATGGTACATGGTAGACATATGGCAAGGTAGATATATATTAGTGTAATAAAGCCCTCCAATTTCAAAAATAATACGAGAAAAAGAAAAACTGAAAATATTCACAAAGAAAAAGAAGAAAGTGAGAGAAAATTTAGAAGAATGATTGTTAGATATACCATCATCGTCTAAAATAGGAGGAAACCATTTCCGGAAACTAATTTCCAGAACACTAAAAAATAAAAGCATTATTTGAATAAAAATAAATTAATCCTTTTAGTTCGCATAATTTTTTTTATTCAATTAGAACAACCCTTATGAGAGATCTATGGCAACAAAATTTCATAACTCGTAAATAAAAAACTGAAATTCATGATGAAGAAGGAAGATTTCAACTCCACAATTGACTCATGATTAATTTATTGAGTTTCTAAGTTGTTCCACATTCATACAATCATATCAAATCAGACGGTGGATACCATCTCTTTGGGATCTTCAAAGTTAGGGTCCTTAACATCCATAGCTTCCTTTCGAATCCCATCTTTTCGTTCCGGTAGTAGCCATCACCGACACAACTGAACTTTCCGCCATGGCCACCATTCTTAGGCGATCCACTCATTCTGATGCCTGATTTCCTGTCCTTTATTACCTCTGATTTTCCATTGCCCTTCGAGCTCTTTCATGCGTTCTTCATCTTCTTCTTCGTCTTTGTTTCAATGAGTGAGTGAGTTATGTTGTAATTTGGGTAATTTGGGTTTAAGGATCTGCAAGTCCTCCGTAGAGATCCACTTTCTTTGTCAAGCCATTGATTCAGATTGGCGTGGGTCTGAGTCTCTGAGAAACTAGAGATCTGAAAAAAGAGAGGAAGAAAGAGAATAAAAGAGACAAAAATGGTATTTTTCTAAAAATTGCCATATGAAAACAACAATTGAATAGGAGGACCGTATATTCCCAAGTCTTTTTTATGTGTATTCCCTAATTTCCGCAAACTAATCAAGTCGGCCATTTTACTATAACGATGAAAACATGGACATTTTAATAAATGAATGAAGGGATTGGAAAAAAAAAAGTCATTTGGAATGAATAGGGTAATATTATAATTAAGTAGAATATTTATAAGAAATAGCTTCTTTTTTTAGACCAATTTGAAAAATTGACCATTTATTATCCTTATTTAATAAATGACTGCTTTATAATTTTATTTTGATAAATAGTTGTTTTTTAGTTGATCTACATTTTATAAATTAAATCAAATTTTAAAAAAATAAATCAATATATTTTGATATACTAAATATAAAAATGATCATTTTTTAAATAATTTTTAAAATTCAGCTATTTTTTTTACAGTATTTGAAAAATGGTTATCTTGCAGTCTTTGATCCAAAATTCGGCAATTTGGCTGAAAAGCCCATTTAAATATTCTTTTATTACAGGCCAGGCTTCTTCATGGCTAGTTGGGCCTGGGAAGTTGTGCTCTCGGGCTTGACAGCTCATAAGAAATTGGCCAGAATACTCTCCAATAGCAGAGACAGACAGAGCTGACTCAGCTCAGAGAGTACTTTGTCTCAAATATTAACCACCAAAGATTTCGTTATCCGTTTCTGAACGTTACAGTCTTCAGTTTTCAATTTCTCAAAGCATGGCTTCCTCTTCTTCAACTCTGCTCCTCCCACTAGGTAACCACCCTTTTTCATTTATTTATTTTTTTTCCTTGGTTAACTTACACAATATATGAAATAATCATATACGTCGAAATTGTCTCAGGTCACTGCCATTGCCTTATTTTCTTTCTAGTCCCACTTTATCAAATCATCTTACTCTTGTTGATGAATATGTACAACCCAATTTGTGTTCAGGTTCCACCTATAGTATTAGAAAAAGCCCATTTGACAGTTCCCAAGCCATTAATTGTACAACAAGGAAGTTTCCAAGTGTCATTGTCAGATGCTCGAATTCGGAAGTTAAGGCAAGAGAAGATTGGGATGAGCTTAAGTTATGTAAGCGTAGGGAAGTGATTATTGGATTTGCATTTGGTGTCTCAAGTCTGTTTGTCGAGTCATTTGTAGCCAATGGAGCTGGATTGCCTCCCGAGGACAAGCCAAAGCTGTGCGATGATACTTGCGAAAAGAAGCTTGAAAATGTAGGGTGAGATTGCCTACTCCTTCCCATACGTGCATCAATTTTTTAGGTCTCTTACTACATTTTATTAAGACTTGGACACATTATTATGTAGTAGAGTTAACAAGATTTGGGAGCTAAACATTTCGATCAAAATCACTAAAAACAAGTAAAGTTATAGACAAGAATAATGGCACTTTTACTACATGTTGCAAATGGAGATCATAAAATTTTTCTTTAAAGCTCAAAACCAGCAATTTCTTGTTTCATTTCGCTATGATCATCGACATCATATCCCTTTTCTCACATTGATTATATCCTTATTAATTCCTCGCCCTTTAACATATCTATTTCTACCACGTAGATAAGGATTCTCAGTTTGATATTAGTTATTATAAGATGACTTTTAACATTCATGTCCTCGGGAGTGCTTCTCAATGTGCACTCGTGGTGAAATCTCTATGAGCTGATTGTTACTGGTGAAATTATAGCTATTGTAGTGCTGTTCTTGTGGGTTGTAACATTTTAACATAGCTTTATTCTTATGGAAAATCATTATGCGGCAGAGACCGAGTCTTACTTAGGTTTATTGTTGCCTCCTTTAATTGGTGGCTGGTACTGAGGCTAGCGTTTCTATTCAATTTAGGTACCTTTGGTAACTACAGAGTCCGGTTTGCAGTACAAGGATATCAAAGTTGGTTATGGTCCTAGTCCGCCAGTTGGTTTTCAGGTGCGAAAAATTGTTTTGGCTTGTCGCAATCTTCTATCTCCAAAGTTGCATTTCATTCTGATTTTTAACATGAAACTTTAAAAGCTGTACTATGTTTACAAATGAGTTTGAATGCTAAATCATATTCTTGCATTAAAGATTGTCTTTTACAACTCATTTACATTGGTGAACTTCCTTATAAATTAGTCTTCATCCATACGTATACCTGATCTATATTTATTTATGGTAAATTTGCCAGACTAACTAGATGACATGTAGAGCCAATGTGAACTTCTTACTTGGTGTGCTCGACTCTCTTGAATTTCAGGTGGCCGCTAATTATGTAGCCATGGTTCCATCTGGACAAATATTTGACAGGTACTAAGCACACAAATTTACAGGACATTTTTCTGAATCTTCATTGATTATGCTGATGCCAGAGTTCACTGAAATGGTTAGTCTTTATTTACAGTTCACTGGAAAAGGGTCAGGTCTATATTTTTCGTGTTGGCTCCGGTCAGGTATGATACATCAAATATTCAACTGTTGTTTTCTTTAACAAACTTCAAAGCAACCAAGTTGAAGTTGTAGGGATAAGAAGGATTTGATTTCTCAGATATTCAGATATTAATATATAGTTTCTAAGTAGTAAGTATCATTGTCATCCCCAGGAGATTCACTGCAACAAAAATGAACTTGTAACATTCTCCGATGTATTCTGATAATTGTTAACCTAAATGAGTAGAACAGGTGATTAAGGGACTTGATGAAGGACTCCTGAGCATGAAGGCAGGAGGGAAACGCCGACTGTACATTCCGGGATCAGTAAGATTTTCACTTTTGTGTCAATTACTAACTAGCAAACTGTGGAAACTACGCAGTAAAAATGAGAAAAAAACAAAGATTATGGGAAACTGTTTTTACTAATTTTTGTTGGTTTCATCCTGCCAGGCTATAGATAGATAGACACTGTGGAGTTTCATATATACTAATGCAAGCAAGTCTCAAGGGATATCTTCTAAATAGAAACCTTTAATTATCTTCCTATGACTTGTGGGAAAAAAAGAAAAAAAAGAGTGAACATCTCAAGAATCTAATATTGGATCATAGCCTTTTCCATGTCTCTGAAGATGTAACTTATGTATCTTAAGTAAACTATAAAGGACGATGTGACAACGTGGTTCAAGAATTGATAGTAGCGACAATGTTAGATCCACGAGCTCATGAATACAATTATATCTACCATAATTAATGATATCCCGAAGAGTGCAAATCAGTTCTAACATTTTGTATACACTTTTGTTGTGTTTTGATCAGTTGGCATTCCCCAAAGGTCTTAACTCAGCTCCAGGAAGGCCAAGGGTGGCTCCAAATAGTCCGGTCATCTTTGACGTGAGTCTGGAATACATACCAGGCTTGGAATTTGACGAAGAATAACAGTTTTTGGCATTTTGTCTTATTATTGGTCTCAGAATCCTAAAGGGATCCTGGTATAAGCAGCTGCACTGAATATGCCAACTAAATTCTTTTCTATTGTTTTGTTTTTTTGTGTTGAGCTGTTAATAGCATTTGAAAGGCAATCAAATAAGCTAAAGAGGTGGATAAAATTTCCTTTGCTCTAATTTCTTTATGGGTGAAGCAGCTTCTGTTCTAATATGATATGTAATCCAACTCCTTATCTATACACACACACAACTCAAGACCAAAAACCAAAGGACTAGTTATGATAAATGTGGCCTTTAGAAAGAGTAATGGAAAATCTGTGCTTCCATGCAAATCTAGGCCTGTTCATCTGTTTTGTGATATATTATGATTGTTTCCAATTTCAGCTTTGTTGTCTAGAAGCCTGGAGCAGCAGATTGTCCAAGTCCAGCACTCTCCTTCGAACTCTTAAAAGTTAATTTTTAGTTACAGTTCAATAATTAAGCAGCAAAAAAAGTGCCGATCCCACAATTAAGTTTTATAAGCGGACCTCACATCTCTAATAGTATGTACTCTCTTTGTTGAAAGCACGAATCTTTACTAATTCTTAATGAAACGTAAACATGAACTGACAGGCTGAGAACACTAGTGTAAAGTGGTACCTAAGGCCATGTTTATTAGGAAGTGGTCACATGAGTTGATTACAATAAGACCATATTTACCAATAAATAATGGATTGAAATGTAAATATGAATTAGAGATTTTGTTCCCTTTTTCTTCCATTTATGTTTTTACTTACAGATTTAAAACCAAAAAATTTGGTCTAACCGCCATCTACTTGGTTAAATTGGAATATGATTAAATTGGAATGAAAAATTTGTTGTTTTTCTCACACATAAGAAATACCTCAATTTGTAATAAATTGAATTAGAAAATTTGTTGTTTTTTTTTTTTGGACGAAATGGCTTGACTATAGTGATAAAAACGCCCATTATTTGAGATCTTGATCTCATATTCGAGTCACACGTATATATTTATTATTCTGATACGATGATAGGCTGAAGATTGAATACTAATAGATATTCTTTTTAATTTGTAATAAGTAAAAATTATTAGTTAAATTTTATTTTATTTTTTTTAAAAGAAGATACCTCAATTTTTTCTTTTTCTTTCCTGAAAATGTGATAATTCAGGTTTTTTTTCTTTCCTATAGTACTCTCCAAATCCTTTTTATTTACGATTTGTTTTTTTTTTTTTTTTTTTCATGGCATGCCCTAATAATCCAAAGAAGTGAGAATGTCATGCAACTATTTTTTGTTTAAATTTAATTGGCTTTTTTTTTTCATTACAGATTAATAGGCATGCCCTAATAATCTAAAGAAGTGAGAATGTCATGCAACTATTTTTTGTTTAAATTTAATTGGCTTTTTTTTTTTTTTTTCATTTTAGCTAACTAATAATTGTAATATACATAACTATTACAAAAAGATAAGTCACGAGGCAATGGGCAATAATACTAGCTAAGATAAACTCAAATACACAGCAGTAGCAACGCCAAGCGCGTACACCCCAATCGCCGTCCCAACCAAGTCTTTACCGGACCGAGTCACCACCCCTACGCCGGCGATTCCAGCGACTCCGATCGGAACACGGCATAGTACGGCTTTATTGGCACTGGACACAATCGCACTCGCGAACAGCTCCAGGGCCCATTCCCTGAACTGGGCCGGCCCAAGTGTCTGGTCATCGGAGTCCGAAGCCTCGTTGGGGCGGTGGCGAGTCACGACTCGGAGGGCCGAGTCGACCTGGAAACGAGTTGGGGAAGAGGAAACCCACTTGAGGACGATCGGGTGGGGACGATCGGCGGTGAGGGTGCGGTAGATGTGGTCTGACGCAGCGCTGAGTTGGTACGGAAAGACGCCTGGAAAAGCGTGCTGGGTTAGGGAGAGGCAGTGGGAGAAGGTTGAGTCGCACGCTGAGTCGAACTCGGGCGAGTTAGAGAGCGACCTCTTTACTCGTTTTGAGGCCGACATACCCATGGAGTCGAAACAGTCGATGGGATTTGGGGATATGCCGAATGAAAGTGAGAATTAGAAGACGATAACAAATTAATAAAAAGGGTTTATCGCAACAAATGGTCCCGAAGTACACAATTTATGTAATTTGATTAGGCCTAGGGTTTAGGTCTCAAAGTTTTCATTGTGACATAAATTTTTTTTATTTAAAATAATTTAGTCTTTAAATTATTTAAATTATATTTTATTATAAAAAAAATTATATTCTGTTATAAAATTTTTGACAAAAAATAGGTGGTGACATGTAAAAAAATTTTAAAAGATAATTTGAGAATTTCAAATTGAATAATTATAGAATTTTTTTTTTCTAAATTTATAATGTTTGAATAAAAAAAATA
>JXTB01000012.1:556713-608379 GCA_002914805.1 Parasponia andersonii
ATATATATATATATATATATATATATATATATATATATATATATAACTTTAACGTGCATTTGGCTCTAGGTGTTTATTTGGTGACTTTGGCTATATATTTTTTGAAGTCATCATTTTAAACTATAAATTCACCTAAACCATTAAATAGCACAAAAAAGGAAACTCTTAACATCATTGTATTTGACTATTTGCATATACATAATCCATCCACACGCCTTTGTTAAAGACTATTCTCTTGGTAATTTCCGCAATGAATTGTTGCTAATTTTTATTGTTATTTCCTCATAGGTCATTCTAGCTTGCTCCCCAAAAAGAGCAGCAGAGGTTGTGTTTTTGTGATATTTGTCTGGTCCAATAATGCCCGGAGGAGTAGTTCTGCTTGCCTTTCTTTCTTCTGCGCCTTATTTTGTCGAACAGCATCGGTGTTGCGGTAGCAGTCATTTTCAGTTTGGTATCATTCATCTTTCTTCTTAATCAACTTCGAAGGTAGTACACACAAAAGTCTACTCATATATACCCTTGTTCTGGTGGAGTACAAGTTTTTTTTTTTTCCATCTAGGATAATATTTTCTAAAGTATTGCTGTTTGGCAGTTGCTCTAGAGATCGATATATATGTGCATAGCTTAACTATTAGGGTAACATAAATTATATAACTTACAATCTTCATGGTATGATTTATTTTTAAGTATAATCAGACAATTAAGTTCGATTTGGTTTTATCCATCTATGTTAATTGTTCTGTTCTTCAAAATGTTCTTACCAATTTATTACGTTAATGAAATTTGAATACTAGCTCAATTCATTGATTTGTTACTAATCAAAAAGATATCAGTTTTATTTGATCATTGTGAATATCATCCTCTTGTGCTCAGGCTGTGGATCTCTGTTGATTCTGGCTCAGGATCCCAACCTGACCACAGGGCCTCTCAGCCTGAGACTCTAAAACCAATAAGATTGAAGCTTATTAATCAAGTTCTGTTTGCGGAGAGCGATAAGGATTTTGTGGATGTGTTGCTTAGCTTTCTGACATTACCAATGGGAAAAATTATAAGGCTAGCTGATAAGAAATCTGGAATTGGGTCTATGGATGAACTGTACAAGAGTGTTGAGGCCCTGCATCGAAAGTGTTTTTGGACAAAAGCTTGCAAGAACATGTTGCTTGAACCAAGAAGTGCTTATGGATTACAGTGAAATAACTTGGTTGTAAAGATTGATGAAACAGATTACACCAAGTTCTACACTTGCTCGAAAACTCCATGCTTGAACAATGAGTCGTTCGGCTTTGTTAGTTTGGTGAAGAACTCGATCTGTGCTTGTGGGAAAACAATGCACAACCAGCTACGAATGAAGCATGCGGATGGCAAAGCATATGAGGGCTTCATCAGTAGAAGAATAAGGTTCATTATAAGTGACGACTTGCAGGTACTACCAGCATCGATATCGAAAACTCGTTTGTTGCTTCTGAGACAAGGACTCAGAGATAACAGTGGTGTTCAAGAGTGGAATATTAGTGTTGACCTCCAGGAGGTAAGTCATCTGTATATAGAGTCCTGTGCAAGTGAACTAAAAGTTTCCAGCATTAATCAGTACTATATAGGCACCGAAGTGCTTAAAGTACTTCTGAAATCGATAGTTGGCTGGCCATGATGCCTTAAATTAGGACCTCATTTAATTAGATGACAAATACCTAGTCTGTTTCTGTAAAGCACATTTGCCACAATCTACTACTTTTGTTTTCATTTTATGAATTGTATAAGCAATAATAGTGTAAGCACATGGGACAAACCTGTTATCATATCAAAACCACCAAAACATCAAAGAGAAGATCTCTGTGAGAAGTTGCATATAGGCTATGGATAATGTAAGTTGCATATAGGCTGTGGATGATGTAAAACTTCGCTTTACATTCTCTTGACTATCTCTTTTAGTACAGGTTCTGCAGCTGCTTCATCATTCAATGCTCTCCAAGACACCCCTAACAGATGTTTTATTACCAGAACATGGACATCATTCGATCACCCGATTCATTTCATTCACCTCACCTACATCCAATGAATAACCATTCCAGCTCGCAGGTGATGAATGTGAAACTATGGTTTAGCAAGTCAACAAACAGGGTAATATGCATTGAAGCAAAAGAGGATTTCATCGATATTCTATTCTCCTTTCTTACCATTCCCTTCGGATCCATCATCAAGCTATTAAAGGGGAATTCCTTCTTGGGAAGCATAGATAACTTGTACAAGAGTGTAGAGAATTTGAATGTAGAGGACACTATTTAAGCAAATGCAAGGACATGCTTCTTAGTCCTAAGCTTGAACGCATGTTTGGTTGCGAAAACCAATTGCTTGGAGTCATTGAAGAGTTGATTCCAACAGAGTTCATGTATAACAAGTGCTATTCTTGTTGTCGGCAGAAGAAAGCATGCTTTCACATACAATTTCAAAGGCTCAAACTAATGAATCCCAAGTGTCCTGGCATGACAAGAAGGGGTGGTGGTTTCATAAGAGAACAAGGGTGCTTTTTGGTCACTAACAATCTTGTAGTTGAACCTCTATCACCGGCATCCGGCATGAGCAGACTTGAGATCCCCTTTTCAGACTTGGAGGAGCTGCCAATTACAGTTGGAAGAGAAGAGGTACCATTTGTTTTACATCAAATATTTCTTAGGACAAGTAGATAAGACAGAAAGAACACAAGAAAGTCAGTGAAGTCAAACCATAGTAAATTTTCTTTCATTTAAAAAAAAAAACACCATAGTAAATTTTCAATTATCAAAGAAAAAAAATGAGGAAATAATATTACTTTTTTTCCATATCATAAAGAATTTGTATAGTTTTTCAATATATATGCTTCTGCCTTCTTGTAAGTTGTCATTAATTGGGGAGTTACTTGTGCAGGCTTTAGCTATTCTTGAAGCAGCTATGACTACCAGAAGCGTTCTCACTCATGCTTTTAGCTCAAAGGTGAACAACAGAAATTATTTGTATTTAAACTAAGAATGTATGGAGTAAAGTAGATTAAAGTTGTTCCGGAGCACAAATCTTTTTTCACATCTATGTAGTAAACATATTATTTAAAATTTGAAACTTCTAATTATATAGTAAAGATTATCTATGTAGAGTTTACTGGCTTAGTCAGTGACAATGAGAGCTAAAGACATCTATTGATTACGTATGGTAGAGAGGAAAGAAAAATTAGAAAATGAGAGAGAAAGAAAAAAAAAATAGAAAAGAGAAAAAGTGCAGGATGAGAGGGGAAAAAAAGAGTATATTTTCTCAATACTAGTTTGAAATGAAAGAGAGAAAAAAAAAATCAATTTATTTTAAAATAATTAATATACCTTTTATATTATTATTAAAATTTATATACATGGATAATTTAGTAAATTCAAATTTATAATTTTTTTGCATTTTATTTCCAATTTGGAAGGAGATGTTTTGTTAGCCCCAATAACTATTTTTATCTTTTTATCTTTTAAAAAATTCTAAATCTATCAACAATTTAACTACATACATTTATCTTCTTTTTTAGAAAAGACTTCTAAAGAAAATTAAATTAATCACAAGAAAAATTGGAGTGTGGACTACTATATTCTTTTTATAAAAGAATACGATTGTAATATACCACCTCCCACTTACAGATAAAAATTCCAAGTAAATCCTTAGAGCCATTAGGTGGAACTCCTTAAAAACATCCATTAGTAAACATCATGGTAGTCCCATTTTCACGACATCAATCAATAAATATCATCCTCTTTATAGTATCCATCAGTAAATGCTATACAAAATTTTTGAAATCTAGCTCTTAAAAACTTCAGATCCGAAGGACAACCATACTACTGTCGAAAAAATAAAATAATATATAACTAAAAACACCATAGATCTAGATCTAGGTAGACAATTACCTTCACAAAACGAAAGAATTATTGGGATATAAAAGCAAAAATAATAAAAAATAAAAAAATAGAAAAAAAACACATACCGAGGAGAGGGAGGATTCTCTCCCCAGTAAGAGAGGCACCCTAGTAAGAGAGAATAGGAGAACGCAGAGTGTGAAGGTTACTAGGGAGGAGAGCGTTCACTGTGAAAAGAAAAAGAAAAAAATCTCGTCCTTTGTGGATGTCCTTTTTTTACACTTTATTTTTTATAGCTAATGATCGTGTATACATTCATTTTTTTTTTTTTACATCATGAAAAAATTGTTTTATTGTACATTCATTTTGTTTGTGCTAAAATTGGAAACAATAAAAGTGGGGCATTTTATTATGTTTAGATAATTTTTTTTTGACTTTTTCAAAATTTTAGTTGATCTCCTCATGTTTTTTAAAAAAAAAATGGAAATTGTGCATAATTAGCCACCAATTGTATCCTTTTTTTTTTAAGGGTATGTTCTTTATACCTCCAATGTTTCATGTTTTTCATTTGTTTTTCTTTTTTTTTTTTTAAAAAAAAAAGATAAATATGAAAATTGTAATTAAAATTATTAAAAAAAACTAAACGATAACGTTTCTCTTCTATATTATGTGTTTTTCTCTTAACTTAGAATCATAATAGACCTTTTTTCTAAGGAGTACTAGGCAGTGGTTTTTTTCTTTTTTTCTTCACCATCGATTGTTGTCCTTTCTAATATATATATATATATATATATATATATATATACTAATCTTATAGGTATTTTTTTTACCTATCTATGAGTATTATTTTGCCTAATTAAAACTCATCATGCACGTCTTTTATGGTAAAAGTTAGAGAGAAAAATATTAAATAATGAGTATTTTTTTATTATTTTTTCTTAACTACCCAAATTATAGTAGTCATTAGATTATGATCGAAAGGCTAAAAAAAGAAATGCCTATAGATAGGTAAAAAAAATACCTATTAGATTGAAAACCTATATATATATACACATATATATATATATATATGAGTACCAATCCAGTAGTTATTTTTTTTACCTATACATAAGTATCATTTTGATCAATAAAAATTTATCATGCATATTTTTTTATAGTAAAAAATAAGAGAGAGAAATAGATGCTCGTCTTTTCATGTAACTCATTATAGCTATTGTATCACTTTTAAATGATGATCTAATGGCTAAAAAAAATACATACACATAGGTAAAAAAAAATACCTACTAGATTGGCAACCTATATATATAAGAGGTTTGTAACAATAGAACGATGCAATACTCATTTAATACATAAATATATTAGATATACTTCATATATATGACATATATATATATATTTTTAAATATATATGACACAACTTATGTTTCTTATTTCTAATATACGAATATATGATTTAAATTAATTTTTTTGAAAAAAAGGAATATATGATTATAAATTTAATATTTTCCTTTTCATTGCTCCATTGTTGAATTTTTCAGTGATTTGAAGAATGAAAAAAAAATAACTTTTTTCGATGATTTAAATAATTTCATAAGTTTTTTTTTTCTTTCCTATGTGAGCTAGTTGATTTCACTGTATAACCATAATAGGTGTATTTAATTCTTAGATCGTCGTTTTTAGTAATTTTAAGTATAGATAAATTTTTAATTGAAATTATGAATATACATAATACAATTGTTGATGTATTTAGAACTTTTTTTTTCTTCCTCTTATTTTCTCTTTTTTTGCCTTTTTCCCCTACTAAGTAGCAAACAACATTTTTTTTAAAAAAATTTATTTTCATTTCTTTCTATTTTTCTCACCTATCTTTTCTTTCTTTTGCATTTTCTCTCTTTCCAAACATAGCTTAAAGTATCAATCGGAGGCATTAGCCTCAATCAAACTTTTAAAAATTTGACCTCATCCCATTATATTTGTTAAATCTTTTATTTTATCACATGTATCTATCTTTAAATGTTGTTGCCCCTATACTATACGTTTACCTTTTTTTCCCATTATGCCCTCTATTAATATTGATGTAGAATGTAGCCTTTGTTAGAAATTTTTTTCTCCCTTTACTTCTCTACATTCTTTTTTTTTTTTCAAAAAAGTGAGGCTTAACTAATAACCACCACTTACTACATATTTAAAGGAAAATAACATACACACACTCTACAAAAGTTTGTACCCCTAACCTCTACAAACTCAAACACACATTCCTCAAGCCTTGGACCAACTGAGTTAGTCCCAATTGGCTACTTTTCTACATTCTTATTCTCACTATTTTCTTTTTTATTTTAAAAAAGAAAAGAAAAAAGGAAAATTGTTTGTTCCTAGAAAACTTTTGGCTTTAATAAATGAAAAATTAATTATTGAGGTAGGTAAACAATTAGAGATGGCAAGTGTAGAGTCATGGTTCTTCACATGTCATTTCTAATAAAAATTGTAGGGTTATCAAAAGAAAAAAAACAAACAAACAAATTGCAAAAACCAATCAAATTGCATTAAACTAAGCCATGCGGTATTTTTTTTTTTAAAAAAATTATGTGGTTTGGTGCGGTTTATAAAATCTTCAAACTGCACGATGTGGTTTGGAGAAAAATATTTGTGGTTCAATACTGTACTGTAATATGCATTATATAATATTTTTAACTTTTTTTTTTTACTTTTTATTTAGAAAATTTAACTTTACAGATTTTACTTTTTGTAACTAGCATGTAATCCATTTTTTTCTCATGAAATAACTAATTTAGAAGCAAATTGATAAACCATGTGATTAATTGTTAATACTTTGTTCTCTATATCCTTGTGTGTATCCTTGTTCTCTACATGGCTCCTTGCCACATGTCTAGGTTAGTTATAGATATTCTGAAATGTACAGTATATAATACATGAACCAAGCTGTAGATTCTTTGAGCTGGTAATTCCTCCGATATCTATATGGTACAACTTTTCTCTAAAAACCCTCTCTCCTTAAAAATCCAATCTGGTACCAGAGCCACCAGGTCTTCACCATGTCCACCGCCACATCATTAGCAACAGCCACTACTAGATAAACCATAGAAAATAACAATAACCTAACTCCAAATTTTCCCTAACGTCAGATGAATCTTCCCTCTCCTTCTCTCAATCAAACTCGATGATACGAATCTTTTACTCTGGAAAAATCAACTCCTCAATATGGTTATTGGCGATAGGCTTGAAGATTTTCTTGAAAGAACTTCACTAATCCATCCAGACTTCTAGATGATGCCGGAACACAGATCAATCCCTTTTTCGTCCAGTAGGAGCGCCTAAATCAGTTAGTCATGAGTTTGAATTTACTCATCGCTAACACCTGGAATGGTGGGCAGAATAGTCGAGCACACCACAACTCGTGATATCTGGAGCATCCTGAACTAGGTATATCAATCTCCTTTAATAGCAACAGTAATGGACCTTGACTCTCAACTGCGTCAAATCAAGAAAGTTGGTAGTAGGATATCAAATTATCTTACTAGAATGGAAGGAACTTTTTATCAATATGCTGATATGGGTGAAGCCATGTCTTACAGAGATAAACTAATAAAAACACACTTAAGAGTCTTAGTAAAGAATATGACACTTTTGTGACCTTAATTCATAGTCGTCCTGATAGACCTTCTCTTGAAGAGATTTATAGCCTTTTACACACTTATGAATATCGTTTATCCTGGAGACAAACTATGGGACCCGTTCCCAAATCATACACCACATGGAAAATTAAGCGGCAGAACAAGTCACAAACGGGGCCCACCATCCGACAGGTGTCGAGAGTGATTAGCTGAAGGCTACGTGGGTCATACGTGATACCACATCGGCCATTGGCCTGTCCGAGGTTAGGGTCGAGCCCATCACAGACCCTGGATAGACTTGGCCCAGTCCGACCCTTACCTCGACAGCTGGGGGGTCGGAAGCCCCAAGGATCCTCCACCAGAATAAAATGGAAAGCAACTCACAACTCCAAACCCAGACAGAGCATTTAATACGATCTTGGGTAGGTGTGCGCAAGGGGCAAGCCATCCTGACAGAACGACGATTTGTCCAAATCTCACTCCTGACAGACTCAAGCCATAGGAGGCGGTGGAAACCAGGCTACAGCGATACAGAGGAGATCAAGGTAATCTCGGCCCGTGACCTTTGGGAAAAACTTTGAGGAAAAAGGTATTCAGTCCTGAGATTGAGACCCGGGTAGTTCACAATCTCAAGACTATATATATACGAGTCATGCATTCCCAAGAGGGGCATGTACGCATACAAAAAGAGATATTTAAAAGTTTACGAGTAAGAAACAAAGATATATTCATATAGAACTAAATCCTTGCTGCCCTGAATCAAAGAAAGACCACTGACTTAAGCATCAGAGAGTCTTTGCAGGTGGCCACCCTCGCCTCTCCGACCCTGCCTGAAATTCAGAGCACTTTGGAATAGCAAGGATACGTGGACAGTTGGAGAACACATCATCAGTGGTTCAAAGATACGTGGACAGCTGATGAGAAACCGATCCAACAGTTTGGCGCCGTCTGTGAGAACTATAGTTGAGCGTGAGAAAAAGAGTAAGAGACTCACGATCGTGCTCTCCCCGAACAAAAGGCCATACAACGTCAGATGGCACCCTCGAGGATGACAACCAGGAGCACACGTCCCGATGCCGAAGGGAGCTCCCGAGAAGTACAACCAGACCTAGAGCAGAAGCTGGATCAGATGCTCGTCGCCCTGACGGAAGCAAACCAAAAGGCAGAGATTGCCCATTAGGCCGTCCTGAGTTTAAGGGACGAAGTCATAGAGGTACGCAAAGATAACGCCTGCCTCGAAGGGCTGCGGCGAGCGAAGACATGAGCCAGCAGAGAGAAGATTTTGACGAAGAGGTCCAACAAGAATTCGGAAGCCAATCGCGAGGAGAAGTTCCCGCCCCATCTGGATCGCGGATGCAGGGGGCACGACAAAGCCAGTCAAGACCCCTCCAAACCAGGGGGCGATGGGCGGAAGATGCCATGGAGGCCCAGGAGGTACGCCTCCCGACTGGAAGTAAGAGATGATGGCGGAGTTGGGTAAGAGACTCGGGGCCCATCACAGCTAGACCCCCGACGATCTGGCAGAGCAAACTGTGCGAGGGATCAACCGGACGGCCTTCACCGATTGGATCCAGATGGAGCCTAGGCTGAGGGACTTCACGACCCCGACCTCCAGGCCGTTTGAAGGGAAAACTGACCCCCTCGATCACATATACTACTTTCAACAGAAGATGGCCTTGGAAACCAGGGACGAGGCTGTGACCTATAAAGTCTTCTCTACGACCCTGGCAGGACCATCCCTGCTATGGTTCAGATAGATCCCAGAGAAATCCATAAATGGGTTCGAAGATTTCTGCAAAATTTTCCTAAAGTAGTATGCGGGTGTCCGGAGACAGCAAAAAACCATGCGAGATCTTGACCGATTGGAACAAGCCGTAGATGAGTCCCCGCGAGAGTACCTGTCGCGTTTCCTCGAGGTGATGTCCCTAGTCCATAACACCGACTCGGTCCAAGCCACAGGCTCATTCGTCAGGAGCCTGCAGCCAGGATCAATGCTATCAGACCACCTCCTTTTAAATCTTCTGTACGATATGGCGGACATCCAGGCGAAGTCAGAAAGGGTATTTAGGATGCTGGAAAGCCACCAGAAGGCGCCCAAGACCTCCGCCGCGATAACAACGACGCCGGTACAAACCCCGACCCTGCAAAGGGTGAAGAGGCCCTCACCGGACCAAGGGCCAACTTTGAAACAGGAAGCCCCCATCTGAGACAGTCAGGAAGGTGGCAAGAGAAGGAAGACGCCGCGCGACCCTCTGCCGAAGTATGAGCTCAACACGCTGATCGATATGATCTACCTCCAAAATAGGGACAGGGGCATCTTCAAAGACCCACCTAAATCTGGCGTCCCTGAGCACATGAAGAACAGGAGCAGAAACTGTCAGTTTCACAAAGACTACGGGCACGAAACCGCCCACTGCCATAACTTTTACGCTCAGGTCATGATGGTGATCCATGCTGGCAGGTTGAAATAGTATGTGAAAACTGGCGGAACCCAGCCACAGGAAGACGTCACCAGGCCTGAAAAGGGGAAGTAGACCCAGGCCTCTGGGTCAGGAGAGCAGATCCTGAGGATAGTGCCGACCATCTTGGGCAGGCCAGAGCTGACCCAGGATCAAGAGGAGAAGGAAAAATGCCTCAAAAGGGCTAAAGGAAGGGTGAAGCGCCTGAGGGGGATGTGCCACTCCGTCAACCATTTGATGATGAGAGAAAACCGCACCTCTGCCACCCCCATCGTTTTTACCCAGCAAGATTTGACCATGGTACGCCTGCCTCACAATGACCCCTTAGTGATTAAACTGCAGATCAGCTCCGCGTCAGTCGGAAGGGTCCTGGTCGACGGTGGAAGCAGCATCGATATCCTGTTCCTTAGCACATTCGAGAATATGGGCCTGGATCGAAGTGCACTCAGGCTAACCTATCAGCCGTTGTTCGCTTTCGACAGCACTAAGGTCAGCCCCTTGGGCATCGTGACCTTGAAGGTCTGTGCTGCTGAGAGATGCTTGGACGTGGACTTCGTCATCATTGACTGCCAGTCCTCCTTCAACGTCATCATGGGAAGGGGATGGATCCACGCCATGCATGGGGTCGCTTCCACTCTCCACCAGGTCTTAAGATGTCTATCAAAGGAAGGTACCTATATGATAGACATCAAGGGAGACCAGGCCTCTGCAAGGAAATACTTTTCAACCGCCCTGAGGGGAGCCGATGTGAGTGCAAGCACCTCGACCGAGGACGGATAGCAATCAAAGGACCGCCTGCTAGCGTACATGAAGCGGATCGAAGAGGAGTCTGATGGTCTAGAATCCACGATTGAGGAGCTAGTAGCGGTCCCTTTAAAAGAGGTAGAACCAGTGAAGGTGGTTCTAATCGGGGCCTTATTGCCCGAGCAGCAGAAGAACGAGATGTTGGGATTCCTGAAGCAGAACGAGGACGTCTTCGCGTGGTCCCACGACGACATGCCCAGGATAGACCCCGCGCACACCTGCCACCGACTGAACATAGACCCCGATTTCCCTTCAGTCAGGCAGAAACCCAGAAGGTTCATACCAGAGAAAAACAGGGCGATCAACAAGGAAGTGGAAAAGCTGCTGTAGAACGGTCTGATCAGGGAATGCGTGTACCCGTGTTGGGTCTCCAACCAGGTGGTAGTGAAAAAAAAAATGGTGACGACCGTATTTGCATAGACTTCACCAACCTGAACAAGGCCTGCCCGAAGGATAGCTTCCTCCTGCCAAGAATCGACCAAATGGTAGATGCGACGGCGGGATTCAACAGAATGAGCTTTTTAGATGCCTACTTTGGGTACAACCAGATCTCCCTATACGCGGAAGACCAGATCCACATGGCTTTTATCAAGAAGCGTGGTCTGTACTGCTACATGCGTATGCCATTTGGCTTGAAGAACGCGGGGGCAACCTACCAAAGGTTCATGAATAAGATGTTCGCCGGGCTACTAGGGAAGACTATGGAGGTCTATATTGACGACATGGTCGTGAAGAGCAGAGAAGATTCAGACCATCTAAGACACCCAGACGAATGTTTTCAGACTCTGAGGCAATATCAGATGCGTCTGAATCCCAAGAGATATGCATTTGGGGTGTCCTCCGGTCAATTCCTGGGACATATCATGAGCAGGAGGGGTATTGAGGCAAACCCGACCCAACTGAACTCGATTGCAAATGTGCAGAGATCCTCGACCGTTCGGGAGGTCCAACGCCTGGCCGGGAAGATAGCCGCTCTCAGCCGATTTGTCTCCAAGAGTCCGACCAATGCAAGTTTTTCTTCCAATGCTTGAAGAAAAGCTCTACTGTCGTCTGGGGGGAGGAACAAGACAGGGCACTGACAGATCTTAATCTGTATTTGAGTCACCCATTTATCCTAGCTTCCCCAGCAGAGGGGGAGTACCTGTATGCCTATTTAGCAGTATCCGAAGTAGCGATCAGCGCCGTACTGTTCATCGAGGAAGATGGCAAACAGAAACTAGTGTTTTATATAAGCCGCATGCTCCTGGATGCCGAGACGCGAAATAGTGTGGCAGAAAAGCTGGTCCTCGCTCTAGTCAATGCTAAAAAGAAACTCCGGCAATAATTTGAGGCATACTCAATCACCGTGTATACGGATTTCCTTATCCGGCAAATTTTGGCCAAGCCAGACCTATTGGGACGACTGACCAAGTGGGCCATCGAGCTGGGAATATACGACATCGAGTATCGGCCTCGAGCGGCGAAGAAAGGACAAGTCATGGCAGATTTCTTGGTGGAAATCGAATCCTTCGGCGAGCTGCATGACCTGTTGCAGATGTCTCAACTTCGGCCCCTTCAGCCTGGACGCTCTATACCGACGGATCCACGAATACCTCAGGGTCAAGTATCGGGATAGTCCTGCAGACCCCAACGGGTCTCAGAGTTGAGAAGGCATTGAGGCTCGGCTTCCAGGCGACTTATAATGAGGGGGAGTAAGAGGCACTACTGTAAGGCCTTGAGCTGGCACTGCACTTCGGAGTGGAGAACATCACAGTAAAGACCGATTCGCAGTTGATCGCAGGTTAGGTCAAGAGAAACTTCGAAGTAAAAGAACCGAGGTTGCACAGGTACTTCTCCAAGATAATGGGGGCAAAAGCTCGCATTGGCAATTTCAATATTGAACCAATCCCCAGGGAGATGAACCAGAGGGCCGACGAGCTAGCTAAGAGTGCCTCAATCGGGGGTACGGCCGGAAGCACAGAAGTTCTCCTAGAAGGCGAGAACATGGAGGACCCTCCGCAGACCCCTGCGTAACTGCTGACAAAGGGTGGATGAAACCCATCACCCAGTATTTGACGTTGGGGAACCTACCCGCGGAACCCCGAGGAGCAAGATCAGTCAGGTTGAAGGCTGCCAGGTACTCGATGGTGGGGGAACGACTATACAGGAGATCGACAATGGGTCCGATGCTGCGGTGTATAGGTCCCATCGAAGAACAAAAGCTAATGGAGGAAATCCACGAGGGAATATGCAGCAACCACTCTGGCAGACACAGCCTCGCCCACAAGGCTCTAACGGCCAGATACTTCTGGCCATATATGATGACAGAGGCGGTCCGATTCGTCAAGAAATGTGATAAGTACCAGAGGTTCGCCCCAATGAAACATCAGCCCGCGGAGTTACTTCCTTCGAACTTAACCCCTTGGCCGTTTGCCAAATGGGGTCTGGACATCGTCGGAAAGCTCCCCAGAAGTCCAGGGGGAAGGAGGTATGTCCTACTGGCCAAGGATTACTTCACTAAATGGGTAGAGGCTGAAGCCTACGCTACCATTAGTAAGACAGACATGATTAACTTAATCTGGAAGAATATAATCTGTCGGTTCGGGATCTCGAAAGAGATACACGCCGATCATGGCACACAGTTCCAAAATGCTAAGATCAAGGAGCTATGCGAGTTGTATGATATAAGGCTCAGTTTCTCTTCCGTGAACTACCCTCAAGGGAACGGCCAAGCAGAGGCAACGAACAAAGCTATATTCAGCAACATCAAAAAGAACTTGCAGGAAGCTAAAGGCAAGTGGTTAGAAGAGCTGCCGGCCGTGGTATAGGCCCATCGAACCAAAAACTACAAGTTCTTAGAAGAGCTGCCGGCCATGGTATGGGCCCACGTTGCTTGTCGACGACTCGAGAAAATGTACGAAGAGGAAGAAAGAGCTGCACAACTAAAAACTTGCCAGCAGACCTCAAAAATGATCGTACTATGGGGATCACGTCGCTTGTCGATGACCCGAGAAAACGTATGAAGAGGAAAGAGCTGCGCAACCAAAAACTTATCAACAGACCTCAAAAATGATCGTACTATGGGGATCATGTCGCTTGTCGATGACCCGAGAAAATGTACGAAAAGGAAAGAGCTGCGCAACCAAAAACTTGCCAGCAAACCTCAAAAACGATCATACTATGGGGATTACATCGCTTGTTGACGACCCGAGAAAATATACGAAGAGGAAAGAGCTGTGCAATCAAAAACTTGCCAGTAGACGTCAAAAATGATCATACTATAGGGATCACATCGCTTGTGGACGACCTGGGAAAATGTGCAAAGAAGGAGGAGTTGCGCAGCCAAAACTTGCTAGCAAACCTCGAAAACGATCGTACTATGAGAATCACATCGTGCAATAAAACGCTTGCCGATGATCTGAGAAAACGTACGAGGAGAAAAGGGTTGCGCAACCCAAAAGCTTACCAGCAGACCCCCTAAGGAACATTCTAGCTATACGAAGGGCTAAAGGAAAGCAGGGTCGGGATCCACCTATTGGAAGTGGACCCTTCCTAAGGAACATTTTAGCTATACGAATGGCTAAAGGAAAGCAGGGTCGGGATCCACCCGTTGGAAGTGGACCCTCCCTAAGGAACATTTTAGCTATACGAATGGCTAAAGGAAAGCAGGGTCAGGATCCACCCATTGGAAGTGGACCCTCCCTAAGGAACATTTTAGCTATACGAATGGCTAAAGGAAAGCAGGGTCAGGATCCACCCGTTGAAAGTGGACCCTCCCTAAGGAACATTTTAGCTATACGAAGAGCTAAAGGAAAGCAGGCTCTAACCGGGGGATGGTTTATTTGTGCATGGGCATGATATGAACGGATTTGGAGCCTACCCATTGGAAGTAGTCCAGTACCAGACTAAACGTGAAGACAGAAATTAAGATTAAAGTCTGTTTATTATGTCCTAAAAATACAAAGCACACGGTCAACAGTGGTGCACGCTCATAAGCCCTATTTGCGGGAGACGAGTCACGAATGGACTCGTAGGGAGACATCGGAGTGGTAGTGCCCTGTTTGTTCCCA
The DNA here is from genome assembly GCA_002914805.1 of Parasponia andersonii. Classification (NCBI taxonomy): domain Eukaryota; kingdom Viridiplantae; phylum Streptophyta; class Magnoliopsida; order Rosales; family Cannabaceae; genus Trema; species Trema andersonii. The sequence goes on from JXTB01000012.1 coordinate 571,515, forward strand.
GTAAGAGCCGAGCCCAGGCCTTCTCCTTTGCAACAATGGGTCCAAACAATGGTCGACCAATCCCTAGAGTTGGTTCTGAGCGCGGTCCCATTTGGGGTAGGAAAAGTCCAGCCACACGCGCGGGTCGAACTCTGCCAAAACAAGTCATAACAGAAGTTATACCTCCGTAAAACTGGATGAGTCAAAGCTTGCATCCCTATCTCCGGAACTAATCTTGACAGTCATGGCTCGAGGAGGACTCACTAATAGTCCGAAATCGTATCCATCCGAGTCATCCACAATTATTTATACAGACGGCTACAACAAGGTTTAACTTTACCCCGGACGCGGTCAACAAAGAAAAAGAAAACAGACTAAAGAGAATTGCATTGTTCTTATTATTTATACAGAGGGTTACAACAAGGGTCAACTTTACAAATGTACAAAATTAGGAACCCTAATTACCTCCGGCCAGGGGAGCGCGGCCAATCCTGGCGCTTGGACCAACCCCGGTGGAGGGTGGCGTACCAGGGTCGGATTCATCACTGGATACAATGACCACACCAGACCCCTCACCAGTTGAGACCCCGAGACCAGGCTGACCGCTAGAGGCTTCCGAAGTTCGATCTAGTGGACCAGAAACGGGGATAAGCTCTTTGGCACTAGAGGCGGATGTAGAGGGCCCGTCCTTTTCCGCAGCAAGCATCTTCAGCACGTCAGCCGGGTACATGATGCTGATCTCATCCCCAAGCTGCTGCATATAGTGCTTGACGGAATAGTGGTCTCTCTCGACGTCTTTCTGCTCATCAAACTGGTCTGGCATTACCACCTCAGCGTGGCCTTCGAACTCTCTATTCTTCCAGCCAAACCTGTAACTTTCCTCAGAAAGGACATCCACCTGCCTCTGGTACCTCGTTTTCAGTTTCTCCGCATCCGCCAGCCTATCCTTCAGTGCCACCAGCCCGAGCTCCGCTTACCACTGCAATAAATTGACCAAAAAAGTGTTAATACTGGCAAGGTCCTCGCTATGTTTGCGAGACATCTCCACATGAGCACCCATCAGATTTTTGTGATCCAAGAAGAGATATCGATTTATCTTGTTGGACCGGTCAAGCCTACGTTACAGAGAGTGGGCCTCTAGCTTGGCTTTCGCCTCGGCTTTCCTCGCTTCTTTGGCATCATCAACAGCCCTGTCACGAGCGACGAAAGCCAGTCCCATCTCTGCCCCCGCGCTCTACAGTTCTTGCTCCTTGACCCTTAGCTCGTTCTGAGCCAGTTTGGCGTCCTCAGATTGAACAAGTTTGTCGGCCTCCGCCTCAACCAGTCTCGTAGCCAGCTCCTCGCACTTGGTCCTCTCGACACTCAGAGCTTGAGCCACTGCACTGCTGACCCTCGCCTCCTCGAAGCTCCTATATAAATCGAAGTCAGACCTCAACTCGGCGAGGGTGGCCTCACTGCGCTCGGCTAGTGCAGAGCGGGAGCTCAGCTCCTCGGTCAAATCCATGACACGAGAGGAATAGAAAGACTGGATGGCGGCTAGCTGTAAGTTAAACAAAAAAGAGGGGGTCAGCGTCTAGCAAGGATGTTGAAAAATATAGAAGTAACTGAGTAGACCAAACCTGTGCGAAGGTACAGCTGGTGACAAGCTCGACGTTCTCCAAAGAGAGCGCCTTCAGCTCCGGCTCTGCAGCTGGACCCTCTCTTTGGGCGTTGCTCATGCCTGGGGAACACGGCTTCGCCCCGCTAGCCGTGAGGGCACCCTCTCCACCAGCCGGGCATGCCCCGAAGCAGTGGCGGTAGGGACGGAGGAAAGCTCGGCCACGGTATGAGGTGGTGCGGTTTCTCACCAGCCGTCTATATGTCTCTGAACCGCTGATGATGTGTCCTCCAACTGTCCATGTGTCCTTGCTTTTCCAAAGTGCTCTGAACTTCAGGCAGGGTCGGAGAGGCGGGGGTGGCCACCTGTAAAGACTCTCCGATACTTAAGTCAGTGATCTTTCTTTGATTCAGGGTAGCAAGGATTTAGTTATTTATGAGTATATCTTTGTTTCTTGCTCGTAAGCTTTTTAAATATCTCTTTTTGTATGCGTACATGCCCCCTCTTGGGAACGCATGGCTCATATATATGTGGTCCTGAGATTGTGAACCATCCGGGTCTCAATCTCAGGAATGAGCACCTTTTTCCTCAAAGTTTTTCCCAGAGGTCACGGGCCGAGATTATCGTGATCTTCTCTGTATCGCTGTAGCCTAGTTTGCGATGCCTCCTATGGCTTGAGGCTATCAGGGGTGAGATTTGGACAAATCGCCGTTCTGTCAGGACGGCTTTCCCCTTGCGTACACCTACCCAAGATCGCATTAAATGCTCTGTCTGGGTCTGGAGTTGTGAGTTGCATTCCATGTATTCTGGTGGAAGACCCTTGGGGCTTCCGACCCCCCCAACTGTCGAGGTAAGGGTCGGACTAGGCCGAGTCTGTCCAGGGTCTGTGATGGGCTCGGCCCTAACCTCGGACAGCCCAATGGCCAATGTGATATCACGTGTGACCCGCGTGGCCTTTAGCTAATCACTCTCGACACCTGTCGGACGGTGGACCCCGTTTATGACATGTTCTGCTGCTTAATCGTCCATGTGGTGTATGATTTGAGAACGGGTCCCACACTAAGATAAGATTTCAGTATTTTTAATTTAGAAAAACTCTTTTTTGCAGAAGCAACTATTATTAGAATAGTTAAGAATATTCTATAAGCAATAAAAGTATTTGGAAAAGAATCTAACTTTTTGTGTTTCAATTGGGTTAATTTTTTTCATTTAGAAAATTTCTCTCTTAGTACTTTTAATTCAGAAAATAAATTTAAACTGTCAATATTAGACTCATCACTATGTTTTAGCATATACTTAAGATTGAAAAAATAACTTTTTAAATCATCATTATCTAAGGACTTTAGTTTTAGCACATGCTTAAGATCAAATAAAAATCCGAAAATATTTTCGTATGCTTTAAATTGTTCAAATCTACTTTGAAAAGAATAAATTTTTTGATCTATTATATAAACAAAATAATTAATTCTAAAAGACTCTTCAGCAAATTGTACTATGCTTTCATCATTAAAATTCTCATCAAATTTTCTTTTTCTATGAATTACTCTTTTTTTTAAAAAAAAATTAGGTTCTATTTCCATTACATTTGCAATTTCTTTAGTTGAAATTATAGCTGATGTAAATTTATTTTCTCTGTACTTTTCGAAAAATGAAAGAAAACCTTTCAGTTGGTCTATAGCAACATCAATTTGTATATCCGCATTTTCTAAGGTCTTACTAATTGAGTTGACAATAAATAATATATCATACCAAATAGTCATACCCAACAAAAATTCAAAATTTTCTAACTCATACAATGCTAGACATTTAGTTTTGCTTTTTATTTTAGGATCTTCACTAGTTTCAGCTAGTTCAAGTAAAACATCTCTTATTTTTGGAGCTTGAAACTTAACTATTTTAACATTATCAATACGACTTTCTCAATGTATTTGTGATAATGATTTGATAGTCATATTAAATATATTATTTTCTAGTATTTTCCATCGTTTTGGTAAGGAAAAGAATAATATCTATATAAGTTGTAAAACTCCAAAAAATATTATACCTCTAGGACAAGTATCACTATATCACAAATTATAATATTAAGATTATGACAACTATAAGGTGTATTAAATACTCTAGCATTTATTTCCAGTAATCATTTTCGTAAACTTAGTTACTTCCCTTTTATGTTAGATCCATTATCATATCCTTATCTTCTTATATCACTAATATCAAGTTCAAGATTTTTAATTACATTTACAAGTTCATTAAAAAGACCTTTTCCTGATGTATTATCTACTAGAAATTCTAAAAAATGTTCTTCTACTTTTATTAGACTTGTTGCAATATTTACGCATCTTAAAATAAGAGACATTTGTTCTTGATAACTTGCCTCTATAGTACGATCAAGTATAATTGAAAAATATTTTGCATCTTTATTTTTTTTTAACTATTGTATTTTTAACTTCAAGAGATAATATATGTATTAGCTCATTTTGGATATTATGTCCAAGATAATGATTATGAATTTCACCATCTTGTATACGTCGAATATGTTCTTATGTTATTGGGCCAAATCTAGTAATCATTTCAATTAGACTTAAATAATTTCTATTACTATATTGATATATCTTCTCATTTGTTTCACGAAATGCTAAATTATTTTTAGCCAAATTCTTTACAGTAACAATTATTCTTATTAGAACTTTTTTCTAGTGCTCTTTTTCCCTATTAATCTTGTTTTGAATATTTTTTTCAATTGTCTTATTCTTTAACAACTTTAATTCTAAATCAATCCAAGCACTCATGTTCATTATATACTTATTAGTTGTTTCATAACTTTTGAGTTTACTACTAAGATTTTTCCAATCGTTGGATCCTTCATTAGTTAATTAACTTATATTATGTTTTGTGTTAAACAGCTTACAATAAAAATAATATACTTTATTAAAATCTTTTGAATAAACCAACCATTTTCTATCATGTTTTTCTCTATTTGATAGTTTTTATATATAATGTATAGTAGAGAAATGCCTAGAATTTTCATTTTTTAGAATATTTATGATATTTTCTCAAATTGGACCTTTTTCTATTAATAAGTCTCTTAACTTACCATCAATAATATTTTCCCATCTTCTCGAGTCAAGAATATTTGGGGGAACGTTATAAAAATTTTGATTAGGATCTTCAATTTCTTCATTTATTTTAGACTCTTTCACATTTTTTTTTGCACTTTTCACTTGTGTTTTCATCATTTTTATTGCTCATAAAAAACTTATCAAAAGCACTTTTTTGAGATTCAATTAATTTTTCTATTTTTTTTCCTTAAGTTTCTCATACTTGGATTATTAAACATTCTAATTATTATTGATAATTAAACTATGTAGAAAATAAACACCCTAATAATAAAATTACAAAATATAATATCTTCTAAAGAACAACCACGAAACACAATAAAAAAATGTAATTACTAATTAAATTTCACAAATAATGAAATAAAATAAACAACATCAATTGAAGATTCAACCTGGAGGATAGAACCGGAAGTAGAACAGTCAGTTGATCCTCTTTTGTACCTTAAAATTATTGATAGAAATTGATTGAGATTCTAAATATGAGAGTCAGAGAGATGAGTGATAAAAGGGAGCTTTTTTTCTTTATCGTTGCGTAATACAGAGAGAAGTTTGAATATTATAATGTAATAGTTTGGCTTGCCACACTCACCCCTGGTTTTTGAGTGTTATATAGGCTGTAAGGATTTTTTTTTTTTTTTTTGGCTTAAAGAATGGGCTGTATACTATCAAAATATATTTATTTTTTTCTAGGTTAGCTACCATAAAATATTAAATATGGCCAACAAGAGATAATTTGTAGTGATGTATCCTTCAAAAAAAAATTATGCCTGTTGTATGTGGTTGACCTTTTTTTTTTCAAAAAAAAAAAACTTCATAGTTAAGTTGCCTTTTATTAATTATTTGTCAAAACGAGGCATTCTTATATATTTTTAAAATTTTATTTTTCCTCCTAGTGGGCCTTAGCTCTCGAGGGGCCCTCGGCGATGGCCTTAGTGACCTACTCTTAGAGCCAGCCCTTGTAATTTAGATTAAATTTCCCCTTAGTCTATTTAAACTGCCTGGTGTGAGAGTAGGCATAAACTACATATGTGGTTTGGCGCACCAAGAGGTGAAATCGGCCAGAATACAGCACCACGAATATCCTAAAATGTATTCTTTTTCCAAAAACAAAATCTAATTATTACTAAATTATAAACTTTGGGAGTTTTCTTTTTAAAAAGAAAAATAGAGCTTAACTAATAATTCCACTTATTACAAATTAAAAGAAAATACCTAATACTATCCAATTCATACCCACTTTATTAGAGATGATAAATTTTCACACTTATTCCCGATACGACTCGAACCTAGAACCGAGATCCTAAGTAGTGGTCCTCTTACTACTTGAGCTAACCTATTTTGTCATTTTTAAACTTGTAGAGTTATAAAGCTACTAAACAAAAAAGAATGAGGACTCAATATACATGGTAAAAATTGGAGACCCAAGGGATATTAACCCCTAAATATAAGGTTAATTACATTTCATTCCCTGAATGTTGCAGTTACTTAATAAATTTATAGCAAATAAAAATAATAAATTTTTATCGTAGAATCGTATATGATAAAATAAAATTACAAAGCCATGCTAATTAATCTATATTGGACTGTTAGACCGTAAATAAAAAGTGTTTTCCTCTCCAATCTTCCTTATTATGCCCCCATTCATGTATAAACTAATAATTATGAAAAACTTCTAAGAGAAACTTATAATTTGTAAAATTGGTAAGGGAAACACAATCTTAAAATTTTAATTTAATTTTTCTTCTCATTTAAGTAATATGGAATAGCTTATATATGCTTCGTGATTTTTGAAAACAACATATTTATGTGTAAGAATAGTAATTTTTTAAGTTTGATTATTATTGGTAAAGTGCCAATAGGTATATAAATATTAGACAGGAAAGTTTTCACCTTCTAATAAGTTTGTAAACACAATGAATAAACTATTGGGTTCATAGCCTCGTTTCTTCTCATTACTCTCTAATTTTTTTCTTTTACAATTCTTTTTATTAGGAATAGTAAACACGTCATATATTTTCTTTGAAAAAAAACACACACAGTTATAGATGTTTAAAGATCAATTTGGTAAAAAATATTCTTCCAAATTTTGTCAAAATACATCAACTTTATTAATTACTACTATTTAGTATCAGAAGTCTAATAATATAAGTTTCCTATTCTTGGAAATACATGCATGGCTAATTAAGCATGAATACTAAATACAAAATAAATAAAAAAAGTTAATCCCAAAAATCATCACTCTATTATGGCTAAATATTATATTTAACCATATGTTCTCATAAAATTCAAAAATATCGCATTTATTTTACAAAATAGGGGGAAAAAAAATACATGGAGCCTTTTTGGTCAAATATGAAGTGTGAAATTTCTAAAATATCCTTGCACATATTTCAAAAATTTATTATCAAATACTCCTAATATAATTAAATTTATATTTAAAAAAAATCATGCTTCTTTTTTTTTTGCAAATAATAAAAAATATTAATAATGTTTTTTCTTGCAATACTTTTTAGATTATTCCTTTTTAAAGGAACTAATCAATGAATTGTTTGAATATTAATATCCAAGGGTATTAATGTCCTTTAGAAAATAATTTTGTCAAAAATTTGACCAAAAAAAGAAGGATTATTTTTCCTATTTTAGTAATAAATGAGATACTTTTAAATTTTAGAGAACAAAAAAAGTTAAAAGTGGTATTTAATTAAAACATATGAGTATTTTCGGGATTATTCTAGTAAAAAAATAAAAATGTAATGGAAGCACTCTCCAAAAATGTTCCAAGAAATTTCTCATCCCAATTAGCTGAAACTAAAATGTTGGTTTGGATATTCATTTGATAGAATCTGATGCACTCTATATGGTTTATGTTGATGAAGGTTTTGTCAACAAGTAATTTAGAAAATTGCAAGATGTGGTTTGTGTGTGAAAAGGGTTGATAAATCAAAGCAAAAAAGGATACAAGAATTTTATAGTGGTTCAGCCCCAAAAAAGATGAGCCTACGTCCATTGTTCTTCACTATTTTCTAGAAAATTACAAGAGTTTCTTTAAGTCTCAAGGTGAGAATCACAAGAGAGAGAATACAGAGTGTAGCCCAGAAGTTTTTTATAACAACACTGAACTCCCTTCATATAGGTGAGAGTGGCCCATTGTTTCCCAATTATGAAAACAGATAAGTGTGTAATCAGAAAATACAATTCGAGTAATAATATAATTGGGTAATAACTCAAATAGAATGATTAGTCGATCTCTATTCAGAAACTTATTTCCCTTTCTTTGTAGATTACCCGCTTGATGAAGCTTGATCTAGTTTCCTTTTCATACTGGTCGCACTTAACTTATTCAGAGGAGGTCGTACTTTGATCAGAAAAATTCTCATGCGACCTGACTCGTTCAACTTGGTCGCTAACTTTCTATTTTTGGCATTGACCAATATATAGATTTTAGACTGCACAACAATTGCCCCCCCAGCTCCATTAGTTCTTTAGGATAAAATGGGGCTTTCTTCTCTGATGAGTGCGAGCTCCAAAATGCAATATTATGATATAATCTTGAAACTCTTGAAGAGTTGCCAATTCTTAAATCCTATCTTTCCAGAACCACGTATACTTTTTCCTGACAGACGCAACCACATGTCACCTTTTCTCAAGAGACTAGCAAAACTCGAAGAGACTTCTCTATTTTTCGAGCAAACGTGATAATAGCAATGACGCCAGCTGTTGTTTCAAATCGAGATGTTTCAAATTTCGAAAAAATACTCATTTAATTTCGAAAATTAACTCCCGCATGAATTTCGGCTATTAGATCCGAAAATTAAATGCTTTGATCTACGGCTGTGATTTGATGATGCTTGAAATATCTATATCAAGAATCCATCTGCCTCTTCTTCAAACCTCGAACCCTATTGCCTCCTCTTTCTCTTTCATTTCTTTTGAAATCCGAAACGTCCATAAGACAGAAATTCTCTCGGTATCCCTATTCGCTTTTTAGCTCGCATAAATTTATTATCTTCTCTGGCGAAGTCATCACCAAAATCCCTCAGGCAACATCTCCATTTTTCAATATCCGAAAAAAGGTTAGCATACATTCTCTCTCTCTCTTTTATTTAAAGAATTATTGTTCTTCGATTTTCATAGGACCATAGAACCCACACAGAGCTCATAAATAGAAAGATGAACCATAGAGCATGAATGACCTGAACATAAACCCATCCCCATATTTAGATAAACTGAAAAATGGGCATATCTCAAAATCTCTCGAATAAATTACTTTTAGACGATTGACAGACGAACCCATAGGAGAAATCTAAGATCTGAAATCTTGACATTCAAAAACCAAAACCAGTCGAGTGACGAATTATTGAAGAGTTGTTCGAACAATTTTTGACGAATCCATAGATTGATTAAAAAAAATTCGATGAACAGCTTGTTGTAGGTGCAATCCTAGGCTTTGTGGCCCCAAATTGCTCACATATGGTGAGTATACTTGATGCTCGCATAGGACTAAATACATCCCTTATTTCTTCTTTCAAATGTTTAGTAGAGAGGAACTTAGGGAAGGGAATCATCATTCTCCAATATAAGCATTAGCTCTATTAATCTCGAAGATTACCTTGAGCCACACCTTGAAGTAGAAATAACCGGGACCAGGAAAAGTAGTCCTCACATAGGCGACCTCCCTCAAGACCAATGGCCTCAATACATTAGGGATGCCCCTGTATTCACAAGGAATTATAACTATGTAGAAGGAGATTGGTCATGTACCGATATAAAGACGAGTTGAACAATAAACAAGCTCAAAAAAATCGTATGCGATTACAAAATCGATGTCCCCCTTTGTCTACCCTCAGAGTTCAATCGACCACACACACCTCCTTATGAAACTGCCTCATTCTCAGATGCAGTTCTTAGAAGTGGTGCCCACCTCCCACTTCATCCATATATCAAATCGATTGTCGATTATTATGGAGTTGTTCCCTTTCAAATAACCCCAAATACATATAGATACATGGTAGGTTTGTACATATTATACCACAAATTAGGTCTAGAATCTCTCACACCTGAAGAGTTCACTTGTACCTACCAAGTAAAGTTGAACCCATCAGATTTCGGCTTCTTCTATGCGAGCAAGTGGTCGAATCAAGCAATAAAAACCATCCACGGAGTCCGCAATAACATAGGAAAATGGAAAAATCTATTTTTTCACTTTGACTACGTGGATAATGACTTCTTTCAAAACCGTGGTAGGAAACTTTCAGCTTATAGCTTACTCTATATAAATATATCAATCTGATCGCATTCGTATGTCATCGCAAATAACAGGAAGCATCCAAGACTCTCTAAAGAGCAGCTCGCAAGAGTGTACAAAATAAACGACCTTCCAATCGAAAAATTTGATTGGAAGAAACTTGGGAAAACCAAAAACCTAGTCGCTTGCGGACTGTTCCTAAATAGAGCCGCTCTTCCAAATTCTGCCAACCATCCAACTAAACCCTCGAGCTCGAAGAAGAAGCAGAGGAAACAAAAAGAAGTGGGTGCACTATCTTCTAAACCCGGGAAACAAAAAGCACCTGCCTCTCCTACTGTCCCAAAACCACCATCTCCAGAAGCTCCATCGCCACCAATTTCTTAGCAATAAGAAGGTAATTTTTGTTCCTTCTTTTTGTCGCATTACATACCTCGCATGCTAGCTAATCATATTTGTACAAAAATGATAATTGGCGGTGGACTACGAGCACCACCTTCAATACTGGGGTCAATAGCAAAATCCAAGACACCAGACAACACACCTCCCCCTTCGACGAAAGGGAAAGCGAAGGTCGACACCTCAAAGAAACGAAAAGTTGCCTTCGAGGATGTCCTTATAAGCTCGCCTGCTCCTCAGCCTACTAAAATTGCCAGCCACCCTGAGCCATCCAAGGAAACAACCACTTCTTCTAGGGGACCGAGCCAGGCTAACAAGGACGAGGAGCTTTTCGCACTCCTCCACCAATTGCCAGAAAAAGCTGGCTTGAGCGCGACCTTCATCGACCGTTTCACTTCTGAGGATGGCTGGGAGAGGATGAAGCAACGACCAGCCAAAGTCGCTTTCAGTGCAGCAATGAGGATGTTAGCAAATGTAAGCATCTTCTATCTTCACTCTTTGGCACACTTTTCTTGTACTGATATGTTATATTTTCAGATTGCTGCAGCTGTATTTTTGATGTATGACCCGATCCTTGAATGCATGGAGAAGGGTGAAAAGGTCAAAGAAATGGCCCAAGCATTCAAGGACTTGAATAAGATTCGCGAGGAAGAGAGAAATTCCTTCGAGTCGGAGAAGCAGCAGTTGCGCGAGGATCTGGCCAAGGAAAAGCTCGAAAAGGAAAAGCTCGAGGAAAAAATCAAAGAACTTGAGAAAACCATCTCCAAGTATCCGGATATTCTGAAAAAGGCGACAGCAGAGGCGGCTCGCAAAGCTATAGAAAAGTTCAGGGCCACTGAAGGCAAGGAGCTCGAAGAAAAAGCCAGTGACATCACCTCATCAACCATAATATACAATATTTTCTGCGAGCATCCAGATTTTGACCTTTCCATCCTTGATGAAGATGTGGTCGAGCTTGTCCAGAGCTGGAAGGAAACCGAAGCTGCAACAAAACTACAAACAATGGAGCGAGCATATCTGCATAATTTTTTTTGTTTTTTTTTTTAAATGTTTATCCCTCTAAAACAATTAAAACACACTGCATTCTAATATAAATATGCATAATTTAACTAAGTAGTCAATCACTAGGTGACTGATCGGTACGCTATTACGATTCGAATCCAACTAACTTAAAACGGGTTTTTTAAGTGTTAGGATAGGTTAGGTCGCTTAAGAAAATAACAAGTATGAGTGATGCGAACTCAATACTGTTTTTCAGAAGTTCTACAGCAACATAGGATATAGCAATATATCACTTCGAATAATGAACGTTTTGCTTAGTTACTTTGTTGTTCGAGGAGGGAAATTGCGTAATACGACATGTTATGGTATGAAGCGAGGAGAAAATTCTAAGATTTTAAGAAATTTTAGAAATTCAGTGATCTAAAATTTCAACCCCTCTAAATGAACGTTTGCATAATCCCTTAGGAAGCAAGTAGGAGATAACATTCTGATCCCACTGCCTCCCGAGTTTTATGGTGTTCAAAGACTGCCATAAAACTATAAAAGATGAAACAAATAAAATCGAAATAATAATCGAAGAAAAGACATCTTTATTGATGAATGATAAAGAATGACAAGATGCCCCCCAGGTCGTTAAAAATGAAGATATACATGAAGATTTACTGATAATAGCGACGAAATTGTTCTGCATTCCAAGCATGCTCGATCTTTTGTCCACCAGTGCAAGCTAGCTTATATGTCCCAGGTCGAATGACGGCGTCAATAATATATGGTCCTTCTCAAGAGGATCCAAATACACCAGCACCGTGCTCTTTATTATTAGGTAGAACTTATCGAAGAACAAGATCATCAACTTCAAATTCCCTGCTTTTGACTTTAGAATTATAATATTGAGTAGTGCACTGTTGATATGATGCGATCTGAAGTTGAGACTGCTTCCAAAAGATCGAGCTTAATCCTCATCAGTGCATTATTCTAATCTTGCTCATAAGCAAATCGTCGTAGAGAGCTCACACCAATTTCTACTGGCACCATTGTTTCGTATCCATAACCTAAAGAGAATGGACTCTCTCCAGTAGTGGTTCGTTGAGTGGTGTGATAAGCCTATAATACTTTAAGAAGTGCTTTTGGCCAAGCTCTTTTATGCTCTTCCAGCTTTGTCTTTAGTAACTATTTAAGTATCTTGTTTATAGCTTCAATCTGTTCATTGGCTTGTGGATAAACAATAGCGGAGAAGTTCTTCTTGATGCCTAAGTTGCCGCAGAACGGAATTTATTGCAGTCAAATTATTTCCCATTATTAGAAATTATAGTATGTGGTATACCATAATGGCAGATTATAGATTTGTAAACAAAATCTATCATCTTCTTTGCAGAAATGGTACTCAAGGCTTCAGCTTCTGTCCACTTGGTGAAATAATCGACTACGACTACTGCATACTTCAATCTACCTTGCCCCAATGGAAGTATTCCGATAATATCAATTCCCCATACTACAAATGGCCATGGACTGTCATTGGAGTTAGAGGAACATGTGGCATTCTAGGAACAGTTGCAAATCGTTGACATCTGTCACACCTTCTAGCAAATTCCATTGTATTCTTCTTCATAGTTGGCCAAAAATACCCTTGTCTGAGAATCTTGTTCGCAAGTGCCTGGCCCCCGAAATGATTTCTGCATATTCCTTCGTGAACTTCCTGACACATAATAATAACAGTGAGCTAAAACTTCTTCGATAAAGCTTCCCATCATAGATGATTTAGCAAGCTGCCTTCATTCGAAGTCGCTTTGCATCGTCTTTACTTTCGGGAAGATCGCTATTTTGTAGATACTTCATTATAGGATCCATCCACGATGGCTTTCTGTCAACCAGCATGGTCACTTGGGGCTCTATTTTGATACTCAGTTTCACAAGAAATTCGACAAGAACTACCTTTAATAATTCTGCGTCTTTCGTTGAAGCGAGCTTAGATGCTTTGCCCGAGTATTCTTAATACGAAGAAGAAATTGAATGCTATAAGCAGTAAATGTCGAGAACAGTCATTGTACCTCCTGTAAGTAGGCCATCATTCTTCCTCCTCTTACTTGATAATCGCCAATCACTTGACAAACGACCAACTGGGAATCACTGTATACCTCATTTATCTCGACCTTCATTTCTTGTGCGAGCTTTAGCCCAGCGATCAGTGCTTCATATTTTGCTTCATTATTTGACACTGGAAATTCAAAGCGAAGTGCACAATGAATATTATGCCCTTTAGGACTGATTAGTACTAAGCCTGCACCGGCTCCATTCTCGTTTGACAATCCATCAACATATTTCCACAATCTTGATAAATCTATAGCAGGTTTTTCGATCACTTCTGTAGGAAGATTGACATCATACGTGAACTCTGTAATAAAATCTATAAGAGCTTGACATTTAATCGCAGTGCGAGGTTGAAAATTGATGTCAAATTAACTCAATTCAATGACCCACTTAAATTGTCATCCTGAAGCCTCAGGTTTTTGCAGAACCTATTTTAATGGAAAATTCGTAAAAACTTTGATAGAATGCGCATGAAAATAAGTTCGAAGCTTCCTGGATGCAATGATGAGTGCTAATACCAATTTATCCATGTCTGGATATCTTGTTTTGGCATCAAGTAATCTTTTACTTACGTAATATATAGGTCGCTGTATATTTTCTTCTTCTCGAATTAACGCGGCACTTGTCACATATTTGGAAATAGTGAGATACAAGTATAACTCTTCCCCCGGGTTTGGCTTCGACAAAAGTGGAGGAGAACCCAAGTGTGTTTTAAATTCTTAGAACACCTGCTCGCATTCTTCCGTCCACTCGAACCTCTTCAAACCCTTCAATACTTAGAAGAATGGTTGGCATTTATCAGTTGACCTGGATACTAATCGACTCAGTACAGCCACTCTTCCCACCATGCTCTGCACATCTTTGGGTTTGCTAGGGGATTGCATATCAATTAGTGCTTGTATCTTTTGAGGGTTAGTTTTGATGCCTCACTGATTGACCATGAACCCCAGGAATTTTCCAGATCCTACTCCGAATGCGCACTTCTGGGGCGTCAGCTTCATCTGATATTTCCGAAGAATTTTGAATATTTTATCAAGGTGCTTGACATGATCTTCAGCTTTCTTTGACTTTACTAATATGTCATCAACATATACCTCCATTGTCTTACCAATTTGTTTTACAAACATCATATTGACAAGATACTGATAAGTCGCTCTTGCGTTGATAAGTCCAAAAGGCATCTTCTTGTAACAGTATAATCCTCGATCAGTGATGAATGAGGTATACTCCTCATCTAGCTCGTACATGAGGATTTGATTGTATCCAAAATACGAGTTCATAAAGCTTAAGAGTTCATGCCCCGACGTCGCATCTACAAGCTGGTCGATTTCTTGGAAAGGGAAAACTGTCCTTCGGGCATGCTTTGTTGAGGTCGGTGAAATCGATGCAAGTTCTCTACTTCTGGTTGGGTTTCTTTACTAAAACTAGATTTGCAAGCCAGTTCGCTTAAAAAGATTCCCTGATGAATCCAATTTCGAACAACTTCTCTACCTCCTCTTTCAATGCGATGTAGCATTCTAGATTTATGGCTCTTCTTTTCTATCGTACAGGCTTCGTTGTTGTATCTATATTAAGGCGATGATACATGATATTCGAATCAATCCCCACCATATTTGAATGTCACCATGCGAAGATATCTAAGTTTAATTTCAGAAAAGCAACTAATGAAGCTCGCATAGGTTCTCGAAGCATCGCTCCGAATTTTAGAACCTTCGAATACCTGTCAATTGACAAATCTTCCAAGTCTTCTATAGGTCCAGTCTTGACCTCTCCATCAATTTCTTGAGGGTCGAGGTCTTCGATTGATGTTTCACTTGATGCTTCACTTTATAGCTGGACCATCATTGTGCGAGGTGCTACATCTTTTGCTACAAGCTTTAAAGAATTATTATAACAAGTCCATGCGTCATATTGGTTGCCTTGCACTTCGCCTACTCCATGTTGAATCGAGAACTTCATAACGAGGTGGTAGATTGAAATGACCGCTCGAAGTTCCCTTAGTGTTGGTATTCCTTGTACGGCATTGAATGCAGAAGGGCAATCTACAACCAAGAATTGAGTCATTACCATTGAAACCCTAAGATAAGTTCCAACGTTTACCATTAACTCAATCATGCCCCTAGGCATTATACTGTTACCAATAAACCCGTAAAGAGGAGTGATAGCGGACTTTAGGTCGCTTTCACTCAACCCCATCTTTTTGAAAGCGTCATAGTACAGGATGTTGCCAGCACTTCCATTATCGACCAATACGCGCCATAATTGTGTGCTTCCACAGTTGATCTTTATGACCAATGCATCATTATGCGGGTAATGGACCTCCCTCGCATCCTGCTCTGTGAAGGTAATATCCATATCCGGTACACGTTGAAGCTTTTGTGGTTGCTGCTCAAGGTGCATGACATTGGTCAACGGCTGCTGTAGAGCTTCTCTCGTGTATAACTTTCTTGTGTTCTCTTCGAATCTCTACCAACATGTGGTCCTCCAAAAATAGTTTGCACTTCGCGTTGAATTTCTGGAGGTCGCTGTTGGTTTTCTTCTAGACTTTCATTGTTTTGCCTGGTGTACTGCCGCAACCACTCTTCTTTAATTAATCTTTTAATTTCATCCTTCAAGGCATAGCAGTTATTGGTATCGTGTCCAATGTCATTGTGATACCAGTAGAACTTGTTGGGATCACACCTCGCTCTATCCCGTTTTATTGGTTCCATTTGATGATATTGCTCCTGCTGGTTTGTGACCGCATAGATATGATCTATAGGTGTGTTCAGTTCAGTATAGTTTTTGAATCTCATAGGAGCTCTTAGAATCTCCTGCTTTTTCTGTTTGGGCTGCTTCTCTGTTGATTGTTCGTTACTTCTTTTGGTTGAATTCTTGTTATTATTATTGTTGGTCGTGGTCACATCTTTAGCAGCATCTTTTCCTTCTTCCTTCTTCATCTTATGAAAATTCTCATATGAAGATTCCACCCTCAGATGCCGACCAACTCTTTGATAGAAGTCTTCAAGGGTTCTGCATTCTCACTCAAGTAACTCTTCCCAAAGTTTAGTCTCTGGTTACACCCTGGCCATCATTAGAGTTAAAACTCCCCATTCAGGTGGGTTGTTGGCCTTTGCCAACTCTGAAGTAAAGTGGCTAAGATAAGATCATAGAGTTTCCTCCGGACCTTGCCGAATAGCAGATTGACTGACAATTGGAACAGTAAAATTCTTCGCAGCCTGGAATTGCCTCAAGAACGCAGTCTGAAATTATTTCCAGGACGAGATTGTACCGGACTTAAGTCCTCGGAACCACTTCTTCGCTGCTCCTGTGAGAGTTACGGTAAAACATCTGCAACATGCGAGATCATCGACACAATGGAGTTCCATCAGGTCGCTGAAGTGATCCATATGATCCTGTGGATCAGTTTTCCCATCAAAAGTGTTTATGGTGGGAAGTTTGAATCCAGCAAATAAGGCAGCAGCTGGAACTTCCTCGTTGAATGGTGATTGACGATACCCATCAACGAGCTCATTATCTCAGTCAGCAAGTACATCTAATGCGATCATCAAATTATGAACATCGATGTTCGGAGGGAGAGCATTATCTCTTACTGGTGGCAAGGGTGGCCTTTGGTTGTTATCACGATATAAGGTAGGGTCTGCTGCAACCTTTGTGAGGATTCTAATGTAATAGTGCGATGAGATCGACTTCGGTCGTTATGATGCGATGTGGATCGCTTATGACTACGTCACTATTTTAGGTGTTGTCTCAGGTCTGCAGGATTTTGTCTTGATCTACTAATCCTTTCAAAGACACTCCTCAATTGATATTTTTGCTCGTTGTTTAGACAATCACGATTGATGGTTGCTCTCCGAGAAGATTGTCCACGATCACGATCAATGCTCGAACTCTCAATACCAGATTCCAGAGTCAAGTCTGCGACCTTGCCTTTTCCCTTAGAGGTGCGATCTCCATGACACTCCTGCTGGGCTCTATACTAGTCATGGTTCCCTATCTCTAGGATCTGAATTCCTCTCTCAGGTAGTTGAGCAGGATGTTCTATGGGACATTCGTGCTGTGGTGGAGTCATCATCTGTCCCTCAGCAAGTTGTCGTAGAGAATCATTAATCTGATTAGTGATTTGCTAAAGGTTTACTAGTGCCTCCTCCATGCGATCCTGTCTCTGGACAATATTTTTTTGTGCGATCACAGCAGGCTGATTCTGAGCAGGATCTACCTGTGTAAAAACAGTGCTTTAGAATTAGTTTTGGCTAGTTTCGACGTTTCTGGTAGTGTTTCTGGTGTTTGCCATTGTTGAAGAAGCGAAATTGACAAACTTTTTGCTGGAATAGCCCTCCTTCTAGCGCTAATTATTGACGGAGGTTTTGTCAACAAGTAAATTAGGAAATTGCAAGATGTGATTTATGTGTAAAAATGGTTGATAAATCAAAGCAAAAAAAGAGACAAGAATTTTATAGTGGTTTAGCCCTAAAAAAGATGAGCCTACGTCTACTGTTCTTTGCTATTTTCTGGAAAAATAACAAGAGTTTCTTTAAGTCTCAAGGTGAGAATCCTGAGAGAGAGAATACATAGTATAGCCCAGAAGTTTTTTATAACAACACTGAGCTCCCTTCATATAGGTGAGGGTGGCCCATTGTTTCCCAATTATGAAAACAGGTAAGTGTGTAATTAGAAAATACAATTCGAGTAACAATATAATTAGGTAATAAATTAAATAGAATGATTGGTCGATCTCTATTCAGAAATTTATTTCTCTTTCTTTGTAGATTACCCGTTTGATGAAGTTTGATCTACTTTCCTTTTCACACTGGTCGCACTTAATTCATTTGGAAGAGGTCGTACTTTGATCAGAAAAATTCTCATATGACCTGACGCGTTCAACTTGATCGCTAACTTTTTCTTTTTAGCATTGACCAACATATAGATTTTAGACCGCACAACAATTTGTTATCTATATCATCAATCTCACTTTCAATGATATTATGGTGCAATGTTTCTCATTTATTATCTTTCTTTCATAGAGCTATAGTGAAACACATCTATTGCTCTCCTAGTGGAGCAGCTCATAGCTTAGCGAAATATGCTCTTAGGCTAGACAACGAATGTATTTAGTTGAACGATGTTCCACCTCCTCTGTATTGAATTCTTCTAATTAATGATAAATATCAGACATCCTCCGGCAGAAAAGGTGGGGAAAAAAAAAAAGAAAAGAGAAAGATACGAGATATCTCAAAAAAAAAAAAAAAAATTAAGAAAACATATAACCATATAAGCAAATTGCTTTTGACAAGATAACTCTCAATTGGATTAGAGGTTCACAATAGATATCTTATGAGGAAGATAAAGTATTCTCATTCACGGTTTCAAATTGATCAATTTAATAGAGATAAAACCTTGTTGGTGAAATTGTTAGAAATAAACCCATGAAAAACTAATAACATAGTGAAGTCGTAACTTAAATCAAATAATTAAAGGAACTGTTAGATTGTTTGGACAAGAAAAAAGAAAACGGAAAAGAAATATAGAGAAAGAGATAGAGAAAAAGAGAGAGTCCCAAACATGCGTTGGTCGAAGGCAATAGTGCGGTGAGAAATAGAAGTCCTCATAGATACAGGTTGGCTGTTGCACCNAAAAAAAAAAAAAAAAAAAAAAAAGAGAAATCATAAATATATTAACATTGCGCACGTGAGCTTTTCGTTATCACGTGACTAGTGAACCTCCTCAGACCTGGCGGAGAGGTCTTCAAGCCTCAAGCCTCAAGGTTTCCAATCTGGATTGAATCAAAAAATAATAATAATAATAATAATAAAATAAAGGTTTCAAATCTGGAATTGTGAAGTTCGATTATCCTAACTCTCTCTCAGTTCGGCTTACTGTTTCTCTCTGTTCATCCTCATCTATCTCCATGGATAATTTTACTCTAGTGGGTTCCCTCAAATCTCATTTTCCTCAAGTGGGTATCCGCCAAAACCTCCCAAAACCCTTTGGTCTCTCTTCCATGGTGGCCCCTTCATGTTCAGCCCCAAATATCACATGTGGTCTCCGTGGGGGGCCGAGAAAGCCCTTGTGGAGGTCAAAAGTGCTATCGACCGAAGCCATTCAGGCAGTGCAGTCCCTCAAGTTAGCCAAATCAACACCATCAAAGCTAGAGGAGGTCTTCGGTGGCAGACTCACTCGTCTCTTGAAAGCAGACTTGTTAGATACTTTGACCGAGTTGCAGAGACAAAATGAATTGGACTTAGCCCTCAAGGTATCGCTTTTTCTCTCTAATTTTTATGTTCATCTCAGTATTCAGAAAACTTAGCGCAGAACTTGTTTCAAGATCATTTTTCGGGTTTTAATGATTCTTAGTAGAACATAAACAAAATAATACAATACCCAGATGCCATGTTTCCTAATCCTTAATGAGAATTGAAACAATGAAGTGTTTCCTTTTCCTATCGTTTCATGTGTTTACTTACATGTTTGAGTCGCAAATTTTGGGACCTGCAAATTGGTCGGAAGAGATGATTCAGTTTTTGTTCCTTCTTTTTTACTTTTCAGGGAAGAAGGGTAATGACAATAATAAAAACTTGAATTATCCTCTCCCACCAAAATTTGTTTCCAAAATGTGTAAGTAAAGACGTAAATGGGAAACGGACACAAGTTCCTTATTATTATGATCCATTATGGATTAGTCGGTCCATTATGATTTGTAAATATGGCCAAAATTCTTGATCTTTACTATTCTTCTCATTACAGATTAGTAAACATGTCCATAATTTTTAGTTTTATTTTTTGTTCCAAGTTTGTATTTTCCTGAAGTGAAATCAGGCTATGATAGGTCTTCAAGTTTGTAAGGAACGAAGTATGGTATAAACCAGACGTATCCCTATACTCTGATATGATTCGGTTATTGGGAAAGAACAAACTGATTGAAATGGCTGAAGAGGTTTTTCTGGAGCTAAAGGAAGAAGGTTTGGAACCTGACACAAGGGCATATACTGAGATGATTGGAGCATATTTAAAGCACAGTATGATCAAGAAGGCGATGGAGGTGTATGGATTGATGAAGGCATCAGGTTGTAGTCCCGATAAATTAACCTTCACAATATTGATCAGAAACCTTGAGAGGGTGGGAGAAGAAGAGCTTTTAGCGGCTATAAAGAACGACTGTGCAGAGTTGATGGATTATCCTGAGAAGTTCCTTGAAGTAGTAGAACGCAAACATGTAAGCAATCCAATTACTCATGTTGTGATCTCAATCATCTTTTGCTCATGTTGCATGGATATGGACAGAATTAGGACCAATTTAGGCCGAGATGATATTTATAACCAATCAATCATAAAAAAGAATGGCCATTAATAGGAGGTCATCCTGAAATGTAGTCCTAAAAATATTGTTTTCATTTTACCTCAAAATGATCCTATTCACGTCCACTTTCCTGATCTCTGCCTCCTAAACTAAGCAATTTACAGGCTTTTAGTAAAATCATTCAAGCAGACAAGTTTGAATCAATGGTGTAATTTTTTTCTCTTGGTTTTACTATTCTGTTATCTGACTTTAGTTTCCTGATCTTTTTCATATTTTTCAGCCAAAGAGGAGAACGGTCAGTCTTGTTTGACAATGCATACTTAGATATGGTGGATTACAGCGGTGATTGGCTACAAGGCCAACGGGTGCTTAAAAATTAACAAGCTCATGTTTCTAAGCTTTGGCATCACATTTCTAGAGGAGCCACTGAAATGGCAATATGTATTGTGAAACCTTGCCAATCAAGTCTGTCAAACTAGTGAAAGATTCCAGGCGCATCATCTGATCTAAATTCAGCTTGCAATCCTCTTTAACAGATCCTTGTTTTCTGAATATATATCAAAAAACCTAGGACAATCTTCTTCAATGGTTTGCGTGAAACAGTAAGTATAGTCGCCTATCAGCTCACCTGGAAACTGTCCCCAGTTGTTCACAGCTTCCTCCTATGTATTTGTCCTCAAATAGAGATCGAAAGCTATTTCTATGTCAGAAACTTGTCCTAGGGTTTTACTATATATTCAGAAGATAAGGATACATTGGAGAAGATTACAAGCCAAGTTTAGATCAGACAGGCTTTGAATCTTTCACTAGTTTGGCAGGCTCGATTGAAACAACAAGAATGTTGAACATGAGAAAACTTGAAGAGGATTTGAGTAGGAATTGATCTTCAAATAAAAACAGTATTTTGCGTCTAATATTTTCATTGAGCATGGGTTTTGTTAGAGAAAGTGTCCTCCACCGGGATTTGTGCTTTCAAAGAATAGAATGACTGAGATGAACTTGCGAGGAGAAGGGTTATGATAACTTGAGGGAAGCGATAAACATTAGTTCACTGCACCATCCTATTGCATCTGGCCTTGGAGTCGACCACATAGCAATCGCCGAATCATTGGTTGGAATGTGACGTTACTTGGCCTAATAAGCACACTCACAAACGATATTCTTGAATGTGAGAAAGATTAAGACCCAAAAATTCCTTCCCCAGTTATTGAATAGTTAATGGGGCCAGTTTGTATTTCAGTAATTGAACATATGAAGCTTGTTATTGAAAACTAGTGCAGTTTTTGTTCCGTTTTCACATCAAATATCAAAAGGGCTCTGTGTATTCATCATCTTTTGGAATCTCATATTGCGAAAGAAAATATATCAAATTTGGATTCTGATTTCCAACAATGAGATAGAAATTTATGACAAAAATTGTTATACAATTCAAGTAGCTCTCTTTCATTCTTTTTTTGCCCCCTCCACCGAGTCAAAAGGCAAGTCTACAAGGAAGCACTTAGAAGTGCAACATTACAGTTACAAGATCCACAAGAGTCCGTCGCCACCAAGAGAGGACAAATATACAACATCAACAATGACTTGAAGTTAAAATACATAATAACTTAAAGAGAGATTAGAACCCACGCAGACCACACAATTAGCTCTTTAGCTTGCTAGATGGCTAGGAGAGCTATTGAACATACTGTGCCACATATAGGCTCTTGAGAGCACCATCTCAAGTTCTTGGTGGCTCCAGTTCTGAGTTGGAAGATGTTGAAGAAACATCACCAACTCTTGGAAATCAAGCTTCTGAAGCTGATCTGACCACTGAAAATGAGAGAATGTAATAGTTAATTCACTGAATCATAGACACGATGATAAAAGAAAATCTAATAATCTAAGCTGACAAAACAAAGAATTATAGGTACAACAAAATAAAATAAAATAAAGTAGCCATGCGTGACTCTTGTTCCATTGTCATAACGTCAAGCTTGTTGTGTTGATTGAAAAAAGGAAAAAAAAAAAAAAAAGAAGGTTATTTTCATTGAACAGTTCATTATGTTACCGAAAACTCAAAGTTAAAAACTAAAACTTCTAAACCAAGTGCGTTAGCGCATATGCAAGATAAAAATCTTATTCTTACCGTTAAAAGAAAACTGGCAAATATATATACGAGGAAATCTGGCAATGCATCTCCTTCTGCAAGATAGGTGTCCCACAGGCGAGTAACAAGATGGAAAGGGATCTAAAAGAAACCAAACAAATAAGCTTTAGTAAAATAATAAAAGCAATAAGGTCATTTGTAAGTGATCTTAGTATCACTTAGTACTGGTTTAGTATCATTCTAGTCTTCTGTTTATTTATACAAATTGAATGGCAGAGATTGTCTCAAGCAACATACATATTGATAAATTTAAAACTGACAACAAGAAAACAAGAATGATGCTACACAAGCTATGATGATGCTAATTCAATATCATGGCAAGACAAACATCTGTAAAAGCACCTCGCGTATTAAAAGACAGTTGAACCAGCGAAAAGCAAATTGAAGAAATTCCAGCCCTTGCTCCTCCATGTGTCTAGAAACAGGTTCTATAGGAGTAAAAACATTCTCGTCAAAACGACTCAAATCAAGAAATGCAATAATTAAGAAAGTAAATAGTAAAGTCCACATAGTTGAGGATGATGGTGGAATTTTGCACAGTTCTTGTATCAAAAGCAGAAGAGGTACAGGATATGCTTATGCTGTTTGACCATTATGAAAAAGATGCTTTAACAGTATTTTATACATCCATTTCTTGTTAAACAGTATTCTCCATCAAACATTATTTTATATGCATCCATTTCTCGGTAAACCCAACCAGATCCTCTTGTAAATTCCTTAAAGCAATCTGAGAAAAGGGGATACCATCGATCCGCCTGACCAATTCCTTTAGCTTAAAAACAAGCCTCTGGATTCCTGGTTGAGCAAATGTGTAATGGTCTTGCATACCATCAAGTAACTTTGACAGGCACCAATAGCAATCAGCCTCTATATTAGATACTTTATCTGGAGATAGATCAGTGATTGACCAATTTTCAACACTTCCTTCCAAGTATTCTGACAAGAAAACAACTAGAAATGGTGTAGCAAGATCATTTATCCCCTGAACATATCCACTTGCAGGATGCCTTATTGCCCTGAACGAGATTAGGACAGGTAAACATTAAAAACCATACCTATAAGTATCTAAGAAAAACCCTCAAATGTGTGCATTTCACAGCTAAATGTCACAATAGTTGAAAATTCATCACCTACGACGACACAAAGTTCTTAATGATCCTTACATAAACCAGACACATCTAAAAGTTTACATCTTGTTGAAGGGAACTAAACTATTGGTTATAACAAGTGCAATCTGAGCACAATGTACCATTGTTAAAACTACAATCATTCTATTTGCATAATTAGACACCCTATGAAGAAAATTATAGAGGGAAAAAAGCTCAGAAGTAGGTTGAATATTTAACACGCCCAATTCAGAATAATCTTGGAAACTGATTCTTATTTGGACATAATTTAGAGGGAGCCAATTTATTATTATTATTATTCATTAAAAAGAAAAAAACCTATTTCTAAGTTCAATTTTCAAACCCATTATATTTTCTCAATAGCTAACCATGTGTAAAGGACACGCTCCAAGGATTTTTGAACTTGCTCTTGTTGAAAGAAAGAGACATCCGGTACAGTTCTTGGACAATCAACAGAAATCTGAGAAGGAGTAAGGCAAGCTGTCAAGAACTGGCGGGAGAAATTTAGCAAATATCAGGATAGGCATTCCAGCAATATTAAAGAAACCTGGCGAAGCATGTTGATTTCGTCATCTGAACGCTCAGTGTCTGGGATGTCATAATACTGGGAAACACAGTCCAGATACTCGAGGTGCTTCCTTCTCAGAACCACCTCCCTTCTATCTGAATTAGGTGGTGCATATCCCTGTTGTCAGTTCATTTTTAAATTTCAAACAAACAAGAACAGTACATAAAAAGGTAACTTAGGTTATTAAAAGGGCATCCAAGGCAAATCCACACTGAGCGCAATCATATCTGCAGACAGATCTTTTATATTCAAACTTATGAGATAATTAGACGAATCACGGGGCAAAAAAGAAAGTTACAACATGCACCTATATTACTGTTAGAATAAATGAGCTTCAACAGTGCCACAGTTAGAAGCTGTTTTTCCTATAAATTAACAAATAAATTCATTTCAAGACCATCTATTAAATATAGCATGTGAAAATTATCCTTGAATGTATATGGAAGTATTCTCAATGTGTGAGCTTGAGGATAAACAACAAAAAGTACTACCAAAATTATGCCAAAGCAGTCTATGGAGCAAGAATTTTTGCTTGCAACATAGCTAGTATTGGAATCTTGGGCTTACCAAGAGAAGTCTCCATACATTTGGACGCATGTATGGTGGTACCCCACTCCAAGCTAACTCACGCAACTTCTCTACAAAATAAATAAAATGGTTAAAAGCACACAACAAGGTTGATGACGAGAAAAGAGAAAGTTCAACTATTTAGCCTAATCTTCTCAAACTTTTAGCTGCAGTCTTTGTTCAATGAATTAGTGCCTAACATCTACATGCTTTAAGATATACACCTCTGCATTAATCTTACCTTTATATAGACATGATACCATTAATCGAAATGGAAGAAAGAATGAAGAAAATAAACAAATTTGTTGTATCAGAAATAAGTAAACTTGAAACCATCATACCGAGAATGATGGTTGTCCCAGACAGCACCTTTGAGAACTTTGTGAGCCTTGCAGAATCGGTTGCTCTAGCACCCACGGAGGATTTTTGAATTTCATTGGCAGTAACGTCAGTCTGCGAAGTTGATGATTTTAACTTGTTCGGATTTGCATTATTATTTGGCTTGCTTGTGCTCTGGACTTCTTCCTAGAAAAAAGTCCAACTTATCTCGGTCAGAAAACTAATTGTAACTTCTGTGATTTAAGAACCCATTAACTAGACAAACAATATATTTATACATATAGGTAACACCCTTACTACCTTCTCCATGCGGTCACTTGTCCCAGCATCGATGGATGAGAAGCTCCTCTGATAACTTGGGGAGTTTTCTTGTGAACCTAAATCATCTAGAGGGTCTGATCTCCTAGTTAACAATATTTTACCAGGAATTGAACGACCTTTGAGCAACCTAGGAGGCATAATTTGCAAATAGATAAGAAATATCAGACTAGCACAAAACCACATGCTAGCAAAGCTAACATTCGTATAAAAGTAGAATAATTAAGAATACGGTGATAGCCAATTCGTAACCTCATCTGAAAATACTATAGCTTTTGTCCCACCCACATAAGTGACATACATACCAACTATCAAACTTTCATCACGAAAAGCCGACAACCACTTAAACTGGAGATACAACCAAAAACAATGACAGTTCAATGACTTGAAAAAAATTGAACAATATTGCTAAATTCTTAAAACAATGTAATGCAGGGTGGATCTAATGATCTATAAATTCGATCAAATATATATATATGTATGTATAAACCAAATCCAAAGGTGCACTTGTAGTTAAAATATGATCTTCCCTTCACTCATAGGATGTAAGAATTCAGAATCAAATCATTAGATTAGTTCAAAAAGTACTTTATTTCTGCCAAGTCCCACACTTTCCAAGCATCAAAATAGAAAAGAGCACCATTGACTTTCGACCCATGATGCCAAAGATCGTTCTAATCACACAAGTTTCTCACCTTTTTCCCCCACAATCAAATCAGCCAAAATCAGAAAAAGCCCATATCAAATTTCTCAGCCAAATCCCAGAATTACACAGATCAAAGGCTACGCATTATGAGTTACAACACCAATTTTCCAAAACGACCTCCCAAAAAGCACCGGATTGATAAGACTTCGTTCTAAAAACATGGGTACAACGATTGTGAGACCGTAGTAATTATCAATAGATGAGAATGTTTGGTCAAAAGGGTCCTCAAATCAGAGAAAATCCATAGCAGAAATGACCGGAAAATACTCGAAATCTAGTCTTACCCTTGAACATTTCGGAGCGTTTGGTTGAATCTGGAGTCGAGGCTTGAGATGGGACTCTCTTTCTTGGGCTGATCTTCTTCTCTGGAGATGTGGTTGCTAGTAGTGTTGTTCTTCATGGTTGCCCACCAAATATCATTAGTTCTTTTACGTGCTTAGTTTCTTACTTGCCTCTGTTCTTATAAACCAGAGAGAGAGAGAGAGAGAGAGAGAGAGAGAGAGAGAGAGCTTTTTCGCTTTATTTTATTTATTATTTGGCCGAGAAGAAGAGACGAGCATTCAGAAAGAAATGAAAATTGCCGAAAAGGCCACTGCTACCTCGTCCATCGAGTGTAATTAGAGCAATTTAAACGATGTGTCGTCTTTTCAATACTACGGTTCTTAAACTTAGGGTGTTTAATCCAACCGTGAAAACCGTCCAATCCTGTCTAAATTGTCTAATTTAAGTGGATTTTCTTTTTAAATAACCAGTTACAGATTTAAAATAATGAAAATCAACTTGGTCGGNATATATATATATTAAAAAATATGTATATTAAAAGTTAAATATTTAAGCTTAATTTTCTTCTTAAATAACCAGTTACATATTTAAAAAAATGAAAATCAACTTGGTCGGTTTAGTTTTCGATTTTGGATAAATTTGTCGGATTCAAATCGAACTTGTCAATAAATTTGTATGTATATATATATATATATATATTAAAAAATATATATATTAATAGTTAAATATTTAAGTTTATTCATTTTAATTGAATAATGATTATTTTTAGCTTATTTAAGACAATGTCACTTAAGACTCAAAATGATATTTTAGACTTTAAATCTTGTTTTTATAATTCGTTTAAGATTAAAGATTTTAAGTTTGCTAGTTAATTTTGATTAAGTTGTAAGTTGTAACTAAAATTTAAGTTTATTAGGACTTTTGATTTAGTTGTAGTTTTTAACTATGTTATGGTTTCGTTTTATATTTGAACTTTAAATTTTAAATAAAATATGATTATGATACGAGCTTAATTGATGTTGTAATAATTCAAATTTTGTAAATTTTCAAATCGAGAAAACCACTCAAACCAGTCACAAAAATATAGGTTCAGTCTAGCCGATTTGAATCGACTAATTCAAACTGCACGGATTAGTAAACCATCTAAATCACACATTCGGATTAGTTTTTAGATTGACGATTTAGACCGTTTAGACCGACTATTAACACCCATACTTAAAATGGCATTAATCTGCGTGTTAATTTCACTAATCACCTTTGAATTGTAGTCATTATGTCGGGTATTTTCGAAAAATCATTTAAAAAGAAATATAAAAGTTATTATGAAGTCTTTTATTTGTCAAAAATAAATAAATAAATTCATTGAACGGCCAAAATTATACTAAGTGACCATATTTTGACACTAATCAATCATTATTTTTTTTTATACTAATTGATAATCGTCGTCAATCAATGTAAAAAAAAAAAAGGAAAGTCATTTTGCTAGTTTCGCTTTTTTAAATTGTCATTTTGCACAAATCCTCCATTTGATCACTTTGGTTATGAATTTCAACTTAGTGTGCTCTCTTAAACTTTGTTATTATTGCACCATTGATATTTTTCTCAAAAAAAAATCTTTAAATTTAAATGACATTAATGACCATTCATAAATAAAAAATATCTATGTAAATTTATTAGAAATAGACACATCTACATAAATTCCAAGACCAAAAAGGACAAAAAAGTCGAAAAAGCATAATCATATTTGTGGTTGGTGGCTGCTTTTCGAGGGTGTATTAGTAAAACAAAAGTACATTAATAGTTTGGTAAAAAAAGAAAGTAGGTTAATAGTGTGACATGCTTTTTAATCACCCATGTACATAAAGTAATCATTGAAAAAAAAAAAATTAAATAAAACATGCTGTATCGTTAAGTAAAATTTTGATGTAAATTTTGTGTGTTATTAGCGTTGATCTTCACGAATTACATTTAGGAAAGTAAAATGATAAGGGTACTTACATTAAGAATAATACTAGATATCCTATATATTGTCCCACCTTTTCTGATATGTGATTAATCATGTTTTAATAAATGTATCAAAGTTTATCGCTAATATTTTCAAGTGAGATTATCAGTTGAATACCAACTCCTCACATATTACATCTAGTACTATTAAAAGGTAGAATAAAAGATGAGATCCCTAGTACTATCGTTGTTTTATAAGCTTAGCAGCAACTTGCAATATATACATATACCGTTTCTGTTTTTACAATAAAGTTAAGATTAAAAAAAATAGCCCTTTCAAAAAAGATTTTAAAACTAGCCTATCTTCCATTTTTGGTCTATGACTTTCGAAACGTCAAAGATTTTGTCTTTCAAATATATATTTGAATCTTCAAAAGTAACATTTACGCTATCTTGAACTGTATTTTTGTATTGCCATTTTGGTCTTAATCTTAATTTGAACAAACATGTATAAATTGATGGAAAGAAAAATCAAAATATTAGAGCGTGAGATTTGGAGGTTTATGATCACAAAGAGATAAAACTATGACTCAGGGACCAAGTATGAAATATTTTATAAATTAAAGACTCAAAAATAAAATGAGATACAGGCTACTAAAGTGAGGGACTCGAATAGAACTAACCCTAAACTCAGCAAACTTTCAAGCTACTAACGACATGTCGTTTAATACTCGAGCCACAAATAAGCGCTAACTTTTATTTCCTTTCGTGAAAAAGCCCCACCGTCTTGAGAGTTTCGGTACCATATTAGCCGCCACGTCCCAGAGGCCGTACACACAAGATACAGCTCCATGAGCCTCTGAGCTCTCAGAAGCTTATATTAAGCTAAGCGAACACATTTTTTCCTTCTATCTTCTTCCTCTTCTTCTTCTGGTTAGGGTTTTTTAGGGCTTCAATGGCGGTCGATGCCGGAAGCGCGGACCAGTCGCACAAGGCTCACAGGACGAGTCAGTCTGGTGCGTCGGCGAAGAAGAAGAAGGGCAAGTCTGGCAGGAAGAAAGGGGAGATTTCTGAAAGCGAGAAGAAGCAAAACCCTAAGGTATGTATTTGCTTGATTATACTGAAACTGCTTTCGATTGAAGATGTTGTTGTTGTTTTTTTTTTTTTTTTGGTTCAACTTGATCATGCACACTCACTCGTGTAGGCCTTCGCTTTCAATTCATCGGTAAAAGCCAAGCGCTTGCAGTCGCGTTCCGTCGAGAAAGAGCAGCGTAGGCTTCATGTCCCCACCATTGATCGGACCTATGGTGAACCTCCTCC
This sequence comes from Parasponia andersonii, assembly GCA_002914805.1. NCBI lineage: Eukaryota > Viridiplantae > Streptophyta > Magnoliopsida > Rosales > Cannabaceae > Trema > Trema andersonii. Next base: position 601,552 of record JXTB01000012.1, read on the forward strand.
CTTTGTTGTCCTCGTGCAAGGACCTCCCAAGGTATGCAATATTCGATAATGGCGTTTATATATATATATATATATATATATATGTAGTTACTTGTGAAGCATTTAAACGAAATATAAATGGGAATTCTGTATGCGTTGTACATTTTTATTTATTGCTTATAATTTGTAGGTTGGGAAGTCTCTTGTGATAAAGTCACTTGTGAAGCATTATACCAAACATAATTTACCGAAGGTTCGGGGGCCGATTACCATTGTTTCAGGTTTATATCTATGGCCTTATATGTTTAAATACCAACGTTAAGTAAGATTAGAGCTTTGTTTGATTAGTTGTTGCCTCAATGTGTCAGGTAAGAAAAGGCGGGTACAGTTTGTGGAGTGCCCTAATGATATCAACGGCATGATTGATGCGGCGAAGTTTGCCGATTTGGCATTGCTTCTTATAGACGGAAGTTATGGTTTTGAAATGGTGAGTCCTTTTGAATCTATATTGGAGTGTCAATGACGTATTCCCTGTCGTGCTTTGTTTTCTCTTCAAATGCTTGTGAGTTAAAATTATAATTATTGATTTATTCATTCTTTTTTAATTTGTTCTCAATTGTGGTTTGTTGCAGTACTTTTATGTACAATTATTTGGTTAAAATCATTCTGATTTCACATTATCTGTATATATTTTGTTGCTTGCTAGTTTCATTGTTTCTTTTGCGACTTAAGGGTCTCTCTGCTTGCTAATTCATTCCAAGTCCTTGCTTGATCCTTTAGAGGCTTTCCTGCCATTTTGTTCTTTTCCTCCATGTGGATGGTGTTTGATTCATTGACCTTATTTTTACTGATGGAGTTGTTAATTGTTTCTTTGAGGTTTAATGGCTACTCATTCCGATCTTATTGTTCATGATTTGTGATTACTGATTGGTTTCATTTACTTTATAGGAAACGTTTGAATTTCTCAATATTTTACAAGTCCATGGTTTCCCAAGGGTTATGGGAGTTCTTACTCACCTTGATACATTCAAAGATGCAAAGAAGTTGAGGAAGACAAAGCAGCATCTTAAACATCGGTTCTGGACCGAAATATATGACGGGGCTAAATTGTTTTATTTATCTGGTCTTTTTCATGGAAAGTAAGTATCTCATGACCATTACACTGCTAAGGACCATCCATGTTTCTGCAAATCTGTTACACCTGTTCTGCATCATTGTTCTTCACATGGGTTGTCATTAACTTTTTTCTTTTTTTCTCCTTGGATGGGTAGGTATCCTAAACGTGAAATTCATAATCTTGCTCGGTTTATATCTGTTATGAAGTTCCATCCCTTGTCTTGGCGAGCTTCTCATCCTTATGTTTTGGTAGATCGTTTTGAAGATGTCACACCTCCTGAAAGAGTGCATCTGAATAGAAAATGTGACAGGAACATCACACTTTATGGTTATTTGCGAGGCTGTAACTTGAAAAAGGGAACTAAGGTATATAATAAAAAGTCTGTCATTGATCCTTCAATTTTGATGTGGTAAAGACTCTGTTCTCTTCTTCAAAACAGTTCTGTACTCCATTTTGGTGGGGTGCGCATGTATACTTATGAAACTTTCGTGACTTCTGTCCAAACAATGCAGCAATTTTCTCTATCTTGTTTTTATATTTTTGTCATTTATTTCTTTTATTTATATTATAGAACTNCTTATTGTTATTATTGTCCATGTGCAGTTTTCTTACTATTTTTCACTGGGATTTTTTTTTTTTTGGGTGAAAGGTCCATGTTGCTGGTGTGGGTGATTGTAGTTTGGCTAGTGTCAGAGGCTTAACTGATCCTTGTCCTTTGCCATCAGCTGCTAAAAAGAAGGGTTTACGTGATAAGGAAAAGTTATTTTATGCACCAATGTCTGGACTTGGGGATCTGCTTTATGATAAGGATGCTGTTTATGTAAACATAAATGATCACCAAAACCAGTATTCTAACCCTGATGAAAATAGGGAAGTAACACGTAAAGGTGACCAATTTAAAAACTTTTCACTCTCTCTTGTTGCAAGTACCATAAGTTCTATCTATTTACTAAGCATTTGAGTTACATATTAACAGGTAAGGATGAAGATGTGGGTGAGGTTTTGGTAAAATCTCTTCAGAGGGCAAAATATTCGATTGATGAAAAGTTAGGGAAGAGTGGTATTTCTCTTTTTGGCCGGAAGCCTAATATGTTGTCAGAAGCTCGAGAAGATGCAAAAGATAATGAAGAAGCTGAAGAGCAAGATGAAACAAGTGATTCTAAGGGTCGTGGTGGTTCAGAATCTGAAGAAGCTACCAAAAAAGATACATTACTGGGTAGTGAAGATGATGTTTCTGATGAAGATAATGGTTTTGTCTTGGAGCCACAAACTGAGCTCAAAGAGCACGTGAAAGAACATGTTGAATTTCACGCAGGAAGGCTAAGGAGAAAAGCTGTTTTTGGAGAAGACCTTGCTGATAATAACTTGAAGGTGATCATATATTTTTGTTATTTGAAAATATCGATCAAAGAACAATGTTCATTTGTCAAAATGTTTACATATGTGTAAACATTTGTCATGTAAACATTTCGACAAATGTGGAATATAAATGATGTGAACAATCTACTCATAAATGTGGAATATAAATGGTTACGGCTTATAACTTAGAGAAGTGTTCTTTGTTCGTACTATTGATGCTCTCTACATACTGGTCATTGTAGGATTTGGATGAAGATGATGATGATGATGGCGATTCTGAAAACCAAACATGTTCTGGCTCAGATTCTTCTAGTGAAGATGGAGAGAATTATGAAATAGAGGGTCCGATTCTTCATCTTCTTTGAACATATAATACACTAGAGTTTTTGATGTCGTTCAGTAGTAGTATTCATGATTAATACCATAATAGATTGTTAACAGGACCGTTAACTTGATAAGTGATTGATTTCTTTTTGGTTTTGTTTCTTGAAACGAGTAAATTGTCTAAGTTAAGAGTGTGTTAAATGTTTCATTGGTCTCCCTAATTTTTGGGTCGTGATTTCAGAGGACATGGGAAACATTTCAAAATGGAAAGAGTCTCTATTAGAGAGGACTGTCTCAAGACCAAATACTAACCTCATGCAACTCGTATATGGGAAGACTACATCAATACCAACCACTTCAATCAATGAAGATGGGAGTAGTGGGGATGAAGAAAGTGATGGAGAAGACTTCTTTAAGCCAAAAGGTGAAGGAAACAAGGTTTGTCTTGTACACTTTTTGCTTTGAGGTATTCATTTTATGGTCTTTTTCTTCACTGTTTTCACATGCTGGGCATAGAAATGTTATCCTCTTATAACATTGTTCGTGGTAAATTTTTGAACTCTGAAAATAGATGTTTACTTGTATGTTACTCAAAGATTAGAAAAGCATAATATAACATAACTGAGCATAATATTCTAAAATAGGCTCTATATATATATATGCAAGTAGATAGCTAGAACAATTAGGAAATATATAAATAGCTTGGTAAGTAAAGGAATTAATATAAATGTAGGAGCTGAAAATTAAATATAGCAGTAGATAAAGAGAAATTGACATATTAGAGAAACTTAACAGAAAACTACCACAAACATATTGAATGGGGCCTTTGAATGGCTCAATTTTCATAAAGTTCTTCAAAATGTAATGAAAATTTAAAATCAAATGCTTGTAATTTGGTAATGATTTCAACAATGGAATGTTGCTCCCATCAACGGCGACCAATAACTTGATCGGCCATTGAAAGGCGTTTGATCAATTATAAAGACATTAGACATAGACCTTTAGTAATAATACTAGAGTCAAATGTCTACGTCAAATGTAATCAGCCTTTTATTTATAAAAATATATGAAATACGTACAGAAAATGAAATAGGAGGATTAGAAGGGGTACTTAGCTTAGAGGACTATATGTCCGAAGAGCAGATCAAACTTAGAAGCTCGTTGAATGAATGAAAAGTCAGCTGATCACATTATGTAAAATATGAAAAATATGCATGTTCGGAGCTAGACTGATACCAGAATCATGAGATCTGAATGTTGGGATGATATAGGTAGATATGGAGGTATACAAAGGCTTTATTTAAGCCGTCGGATTGTAGTAGAAGCTGTCTTTTAAGCTTACAGAAATCTGGTACTAGGAACGAAAAAGAGAGAGAGCAATGTAAGAACTTTTAGGAAAGCATTTAAACTGGAAAGGGGCTGGAGCTCCCCTTCTGCCACGTGCAGCAGAATGTGGTCTTATAGCTTTAAGAACAATCATTAGTATGGGGAACAAGGGGGCAAAAGGTGATGATTGAGAGGGGTACATTCTACTAAGTGGCGAGTTTGTCCCCTCTGGTTTTTTGCAAAACAGAAGCTGCAGCTGGTATTTATACAGTATCAGCCGCTAAATCTTCCTATATTTGCTAAATAATCCCTTAGGATCCAACAAATTTCCTTGGGATTCAATACCTTGCTGACAGCTGGCTGTATTAACAGCTAGAAACCATTGATCAATACCAGAATATCACCTCGTTTTGAGCTTGGTGTTTCTGCATGCAAACAGTGATCAAACTCTCCTATTTTGCATAACTCAATCCTTCTTCTAGAAACCTCTAAATGTATTTAGGATATAGGGTAAATTCCCTACTTGCTGACCGCTAAAATACCTCTAATATAGCTCTGTTTTTCCTTTGTTTTAATCTGATTTAATTAAAAAAATTAATCACATATTTAATTCAATTTTATAACTATTTAGGGACTTACCCTAGAACAAATATCAAACCACATGCTTTTATTTTATTTAATTATTACTCATCCACACCTTAAATTCTTTGTTCACACCCTCCTTTTTATTTATTTTTTTCCATCCTTTCAAAAAGAAAACAAGAGAAGGCCTTGATGGTGAGAATTCGAATTCTGAGGATTGTTCCAAATTCACAAATCATGCTAGTCTCAAGGACTGGAAAGAGGCTGAGCTTATTGCGAGTATTCGTGATCGCTTTGTCACTGGTGACTGGTCTAAAGCTGCTCAAAGAAATAAAACCTCAGAAGCTAACACTGAAGATAATGATGCTGTTTACGGTGACTTTGAAGATTTAGAAACTGGAGAGAAGCATGATGGGACAGATGATGCTGGCAAGGGTACCAATCACAAGGAAGATGAGCTAGCAAGTGAAGAGCGGAGGCAAAAAAAGCTTGCACTCCGTGCAAAGTTTGATGCTCAATATCCTTTTATCTCAGTAATTTGTTTAGAATCCTGAACAAAATCCAACGTTATTTTTCGGCGACTGCCATCCAAGATACAACCAAACCCTCATCATAGAATTTAATCCAGTTTAAATGTTTACAGATATTCATCATCTGCTATTTGTCATGTTCGTTATATTTTGATAGCATGTGGATATACATAGTTTGGTGGATTATGTTCACTCTCTTAGGAATGTCGAAGCAATGTGAAATTTCGGTATGACCTTAATTTTGATCTACATATGATGGATCTGAATTATCAGAGGAGGAATTAGATAATAAACATGGAGCTAAGTTTCCCAGGGATCAGCCTGTAGAAAGTGGATATTTTGACAAGGTAACTAGTTAATTTCTCTCTGCTAGTTAACTGTACAAGGATACTTAATTGTGAGCTGATTCTTGCTTCTTGCAGTTGAAGGAGGAAATTGAACTTCGGAAGCAGATGAACATAGCTGAACTTAATGAACTTGATGAGGCTACCAGATTGGAGATTGAGGGATTTCAAACTGGGACTTACCTAAGGTTGGAGATTCATGATGTCCCTTCTGAGATGGTTGAGCACTTTGATCCCTGTCATCCTATCTTGGTTGGTGGAATTGGTCTTGGGGAAGAGAGTGTTGGATATATGCAGGTTGACTACACCTGAAAAGTTTTATTCTGTTGCTTTGCTTTTTCCTTGATGTTGTTATATAGGCGCCTATTGTTACATCTGACTATCCATTTTGTTGAATCATGTAGGCTCATTTAGGACGTGCATTTATGTCATACCCTGCTTCATTTGTTGGTTTTGTCCTAATATATTTAGAGGGGCTTGTCTGCATAGTTTCTTTGATATCAGCTGAATGGCCCTATTGAGTAGAGAAAATTCATCATTTCTCCTAACTTTTCAAGCAATTTATTGATGCTAAAAGATGTACTTGTTAATCTGAGAACTGGAAAATACACGGGCTACTTGTCTTTATGAGGAACAAGTTTTTTCCTATAACAGGAACATTATATTGTCTAACTTAATTTTTTTAATTGTTGGATAAATAGATTCTTTATATAGTAGGAACGAATTTATGTCTATGTTAAAGAGATTTTGTCTTAATTTATTTACTATGTCATCCATGTATTAGATAGAAGAAGGTTCTTGGTCTGAACTGAATGGAAGGAATGCTCTTGGTAAGCGTTCTGATTAAAGGAACAACAATAATATCTAAAGTGACATGCAAGGCATATAATCTGAGAGTATGTTTTAGCTAAGTTTGTTAATTGAGACTGGTAGGTGCCATCTTAGCCCACAGAAGTTGTAACATGTTTACATGGTATTAGAAGCTTGATTTGCATACACTAAGCATTTTCATTTATTCTCTGGTTTTTGATGATTAGTTTTCTCGTGGTAATCAAAACATGGAATGGAATCTTTATGATACAGATGCCCTTTTTCGAATCTTTATGATATAGATGCCCTTTTTCACTCCTTCCAGGCGAGGTTAAAGCGGCATAGGTGGCACAAGAAAGTACTCAAGACAAGAGATCCTATTATTGTTTCTGTAGGCTGGAGGCGTTACCAAACCATACCTGTTTACTCCATTGAAGATCGCAGTGGAAAGCATCGC
>JXTB01000012.1:608384-622622 GCA_002914805.1 Parasponia andersonii
GCCTAGCAACTTTCTGGGGCCCTCTTGCCCCTCCTAATACTGGGATGGTTGCTTTCCAAAACTTATCTAACAATCAGGTATTTGCTCCTGATGCATGATAAGATCTAGAATTAAGTTCACATAGCGAGGACTTGGTGCATTTAGTCTGATATACCATTGGCTGTTTTATAAAATGGTTTTGATTTTTGAACCTAAAATTGGTATTTGATTCAAGGACAATGTTTATGATATAAAGGTGATGCTAAGCAATTGTTATTATTATGAGAACTGATAAGTGCTTTCTTCAATGAGAGCATGCTGATGAAGATATGTGGCTAAAACATAAGTTTTGTATGTGTCAAGTGGGGGTCTTCAAGCTGTAGTTCTCTCTCAAAAGATGGTCAAAAGTGGGATGGAAAGGTTTACTTTTGAATTCTGGAAGTTATTTATTGTTCTTACGTTAGTTCTTCTGTCTTTGTTTTTATTTGTATTTGGTTGTCCAGGCAGCATTTAGAATTACAGCAACTGCAGTTGTTCTTGAGTTCAACCATGCAGCTAGGGTAGTGAAGAAGCTGAAGCTAGTTGGTTATCCCTGCAAGATATTCAAGAAGACAGCATTTATAAAGGACATGTTTTCTTCAGATCTTGAAATAGCTCGCTTTGAAGGTGCTCAGATCCAAACGGTCAGTGGAATTAGAGGGCAGGTGAAGAAGGTATGCTTGCTGAATGCTGAGTTTGCATCTTCTTTGGGTTGTGTTGCATTTGCATGTTAGTAATTTTATATTACACTTTTATATGTAGAGTTTTAGTTGCAATGTTGTTTCTCTATACAAAATGAGTTTAATTTTTCTGCTTTTAATAAAGCACTCGCTAAATTAAAAAAGAAAAAAAAAAAGAAGAAACAAGAATATTCTTTTATACACTGTTGTGGATGGTTGGGTAAATTTCATTTGCTGAACCTGGTCAGGCTGCAAAGGAAGAGCTTGGTAACCAACCCAAGAAGAAGGCAGGACAACCAAAGGAAGGAATCGCTAGGTGCACCTTTGAGGATAAAATTAAGATGAGCGACATTGTTTTCTTGAAAGCTTCTACTCAAGTTGAAGTTCCTCAATTTTACAACCCATTGTCGACGGCTTTGCAACCTCGTGATCAAACCTGGCAAGGAATGAAAACCGTGGCTGAATTAAGGAGAGAACTCAAGCTTCCTATCCCTTTTAACAAGGATTCACTGTATAAGGTAATTCATGATGTGTAGCTGGCTAATGTGTTGCGAATGGTCCCCTGTCAGTTTCTCGACAAAAAACGCCTATTTTATAATTGTTAGTTTTGCTACTGTATTTATTTGTATATTTGTCTTGTTTCAACAGCCAATTGAAAGGAAGCCAAGAAAATTCAATCCATTGGTGGTACCTAAGTCGTTACAAGCAGCCCTACCGTTTGCATCAAAGCCTAAGGATATACCAAGTCAAAGAAAACCGCTTCTTGAGAACAGAAGAGCTGTTGTCATGGAGCCTCATGAGCGAAAAGTTCATGCTCTGGTTCAACATCTTCGACTAATTAGACATGAGAAGGTATTTAGTCTTCAATTGATTATTTAATTTTGCAGATTCAAATCCTAATATATTAACTGATTGTGGAATCTATAGGACCTAGTCTTTGTTTGGTTATGTTTACTTCTGTAGCTTTAATGACATATTTTGCAAAACTGAAGTTTGAATGGAGGGTCTATATCCGTGGTTTTGCATACACCAATACGCTAATTTTGTGCTACTCATTTGTTATAGCAGTAGGAGTTTCTCTCCGTTTCTAAACATGGCACAGAAGCTGCTTAGTACACCGTCTATTAATGTCCTTTTTTTCTTCCGTAATTGATTTTGTTGTAACTTCTCTTTAAGAGTTAATACTTTCTGAATATTCGGCTCTCTGCTTTTTCTCCCCTAAAGTTTCCGACTATAATTGAAGAAGGCATGGTAGCTCACTTACTTCTTTTCTGCAGATGAAGAAGCGAAAGATCAAGGAAGAAAAGAAAAGGAAGGAACTCGAAACACAGAGAGCGAAAGACGAGCAAATAGCAAGAAAGCGGCAGAGGGAGGAAAGACGTGAGAGATATAGAGAACAAGAGAGACAAAAGAAGAAAACGAGGAGGAATGTAGAGGTCTGAAGATGATCTATATATGAGGAATTTCCTTACAAAACACTTTCTGGCATGGGGAAACCGAGTGGGTCTACCCACGTGTACTTTGTTCATATTGCTGGTTGCAAGCAACATGGGCTAATGTATCAATTTTGTTTCAGGCTTCTTTTTAGGCACCATATTAACCAGTCATTTTTTTTTTTTTAAAAAAAAAAGCCTGCTGGGTTAGCTTGCTCAGCTTGAATTTTGATGTATAATAATTGTAAGATGTCATGGCGTGTTTATTCACAGCCCTGTAATCTTTAATTTGATGAAAAAAATGCTAAATGACACAAAAGTGGTTCATTTAGGCTTTAGCACCACATACAAGATGCATGTCACCTATTTCATGCTATCACATGAGAATGTGAGATGAGATTTTATTCCGTCCCCTGGCGCATAGTGGATGTGCCTGATACGAGGTTGGATTTTGTTGGCCCAAGGTATATTTTGTTCTGGTTTTGCCTAATATTATTTATCTTATGATTTGTGCTTGGTTTTTTATTTATTTATTTATATATGTTCTATTTAAAATTGGATTTGAGCGTGACCGTGGAATTTGAACATGGAGTTTTCAGCAAAAAGAATCTTTAACATGGAGTTTTTGGTTTTTGGCCAAGTCGTTGTTTCCAAATTTTAACGGCTGAAAATGTGTACAAATAGAAACGACAATATAAAAAGTTAAATCATGATGTGAGAACCTCAACTATTTATGATATGTGTAACCTGCAAAGATAATCCAAAACAGCCATTATTAAATCCAGATCAAATTATACGAGTTATTGAAACAGTTTTTTTCCTCTGACCCCAACTCCCCAAAAAAGTAAAAAGGGCAAAAATCAAATTCTCAAAGGAAAACGACATCGTTTACAGCGGAGACACGGACGACCATCCGAAATTCTCACGGGATCCGGATTTTACGTGGGAACTAGCGAGCTAGCCCTAGTAGAGCTAGGACCTGAAATAATGATAAAAAGGAGGGTAAAAAAGACGAGACCCGGGTCAATCGGGTCAAGTTGAAAAGAGGTAAAGTTAGGCTCCCCTGTCGCTGTCGTCCACTATATCCACCTGTGGTAAGTAAGGGAAGCCAAAAAAATAAAAATAAAAATAAAAATAAAAAAGAACTAGTCTAATTCCACCGTCTCGGATTCCAACTACCTCTCAGTCTCAGCCACTCTCCGATTTAGGGTTTCGAAATCGGCCCCGCTTTTCGATCGCCCTAAACCTCAATTCCATGCCTACACCCTCCGATGTTATCCATTCCATTTCGTGCTGAAGATTATGTCAGATGGGTTCAATGTCATCAGGTAATTTTTCTTCTTCTTTTTTTTTTTTTTTTTTTCCCTATAGATATATATATATATATTTATTTTTTCCGTATGTTATCGCTTGTTTGGTAGCTGAGAAAGTTTGTTCAGAATACATGAAAATGTATGTGTGAGCTTTTGTTTAGCAGAATGCGAGTATTTTGCTTGGTTGAGCTGTGTTTTTATGTAAATTTTTATGTAAAAAGGTGTGAAAATATTATGTTACGAATCTTAAGGATTTTTCTGTTGTTGTTGTTAGTTTTCTTGGCTGATAAATGGAGCAAAAGTATAATAACTGGTAGAAGTAGAACCATAGCTTTGTCATTTTGGAGTTATAAGCAACNGGGGGGGGGGGGGGTGTTTCCTCGGAGGGGTTTTTCAGTTTTCAGCTTCTAGTTAGGTAAATTCCTTTTAATATTGTCTATACTCTACCATATGTTTCTTTGATTGGAACAAAAAGTTTAGGGTATGAAGTACATTCAGTGAATGGTTCGATCTGCACCTTTTTTTTTTTGGTTATATGTTCAGAACAATCTTCTAGCAAAATAAGAGTATAAATGAATTGTGCTTCTGCTTGTCATGGTTGGGTCGTTGGGCTCAGTGCAACTTTGCAAATACTTGCCAGTTATTGTGTTAATATAATCTGACTTGTGAAGTTCCCATGGGCCATGGTTGAACCTTGAATTTGAAAAACTACAATTTGTCTGAACAGAATTTTTATTTTTTAATGAAACAAATTTATAGTTAATGTTAAAGTAAAAAGTTACAAAACCAGGCAATGAGATGTCCCTACAGAAATTAGAGAAAACTAATTTTTCCCAAAACATTTTAAAGAATGTAACATATATTGCATTTGTATTTATTTCTTCCAATGATGTGATTTTTCAATCTTTACTAATCGGCTATAGGCCTAATGCTTGAAGGTGGCACAGGCACTATGACATGGCTATGAGCTATTTTCGGACATAGCAGGACCACTGTTGGATTCACTTATGTAAAATATCAATGGTACCGGAGGGATAGCAGAGTTATGGACTGTTTTCAGACTCTTAGTCATTTCAAGGGTAAGTTCTAACCATCTAGGCATGTTCGGCATGAATGTGGGAGGCTTTTTTTCGGTTCACAAATTCCTCCTTAAAAAACTTCCTTTTGCTTCCTTTTGTTAGTATAGAACCACTACAAATGTGGTAGTGCATACGTATATGAGTATCAGTTTTGTTTGTATGCTTCCTTCGTTGCATCCATATTACATCTCCATTTTCTGCCTGGGATTTTTTGTTTTAATCAATTAATCTTCCTAAAGTTTGATTCTTGCTAATTTTCCTATTGAAATCTCAACATGATGACTATATTCTTGTCCCCTTGGGCTCTCTTAAGAGTTTATCACTTGTTGTTAAATAAGATTTTGTGTTGATGAATTTTAAATAATACTGTGGTTTTAGACATGGGATTTCAAATTTATAAAGTTATTAGTGATAGAGACACTTGTATACATGTTTCACTGCATTATTTTCTCTCATATTTACCTTTTCTGATATACTTACATTACCTCCTTTAACATGAGAAATGAAGTGAAGGTTGGGTTCGCTATGGTTGCAGGTTCATTGCAGCATTGGTTATTGTCATTATTTTTAATCTGGTTGTCCAGTTTCCAGGATGCAGTGACATCACAGACACTGCATAAGAAAAATCATATTTCTTCCACGTCAGAGCTAGCTAAACAACCAATCAGTGGATTCTTTGATCCAATTGAAATATCACCAGCTGTTCTTCCACATAATCCATACCCTGATGAACCTTTGCCTCCTATGTATCCGACATTTCCAACCAGATATGACCCTGTCTTGACTGGAAGATGTCCTGTAAATTTTTCTGTGATATCAAGTATCATGGACAAAACAGCCTCTGATTGCTCCCAACCATTAGCAGCGCTTGTTGGAAGTGTAATATGCTGTCCCCAACTTAGCAGTTTAGTTCATATCTTCCAGGGTATCTCAGGCATTATCTCTGATAAATTGGTATTACAAAATTCAAGTGCTAATGATTGTTTTCAAGATATCATTAGTATCTTAGCAAGCAGGGGTGCAAACAGTTCAATCTCCATACTTTGTTCCATAAAATCATCAAACCTTACTGGTGGGTCTTGCCCAGTGAAAGATGTTCTTACATTTGAAGAAACAGTTAATACAAGCAAATTACTGGAGGCTTGCAGCAGTGTGGATCCTCTTAAAGAGTGTTGCAGACCAATTTGTCAGCCTGCAATTATGGAAGCTGCACTTCAGATATCAGGAAAACAATTGACAATCAATGAGAACAAGAATGTAGCAGGGGATTTTGCTCATATTGATTCTCTTAGTGATTGTAAAGGAGTGGTTTATGCATACCTTTCAAGGAAACTCTCAATGGATACAGCAAATACAGCATTTCGAATATTATCTTCCTGCAAAGTTAACAAAGGTATAGTGCTGGTGTATGTCTACGAAGAGACATGTGCATTTTTGTTTCTGCTGTTGTGGTCACTACACACTCTTAACATGGTAGTTTGCCACAAATGTTATTCTAGAAGTAAATTATGTTTTTTCCTTCAACATTTTATTTTTGTTGTCATTCTATCGATTTAATGGATGACAACTTTATAGATTTTTGTTGACTTTTGGTCATGTTGGTACGTCAGAAAAATGTGATTAAGCTGCTATTTGGGTTCCTGTTAATGCACCTACTGTTGTTTTGTTATTTTTACTATTATTAATTTTTATTTTACCCTTCCAGTTCTCACTTTAACTTACTAGAGATATGTATCCTTTAGTAGATGTGGAGCGTGTATGTTCTATGACCTAGTAGTTTATTATTGTCAGTTTCCATTCTCATTATGTAATCATTACTTGTGCAGTTTGTCCTTTGGATTTTAAGCAGCCTTTGGAAGTGATCAAAGCATGTCGAAATATTGCTGCCCCGAATCCTTCCTGTTGTAGCTCATTGAATGCTTACATTGCTGGAATACAAAAGCAAATGTTGATTACAAATAGACAAGCTATAATCTGTGCAACTGTGTTTGGATCCATGTTGAGGAAAGGAGGGGTTATGACTAATATTTTTGAGCTTTGTGATGTTGACTTGAAAGATTTTAGCATCCAAGGTACTTTCTATGCAGTTTATTGTTCTTTGTATATTGCATTTTTATCCTACCTTAGCTGATGGTTTACTTTTTTGTATTTTGTGGCTCCTGGAGCAGCATATGGTCAAGAAGGTATGTTCTATGTTTTTCTTTTCTTCCTTTCATCATTACTGTTCTCTGCTGTTATTATTGAATATTTTGCTCACTTTTGTTACTATTGTTAATTTGTTATAAGCAGTCATGTGGCATTGAATCCCTCGACACCTGATTTTTTAACGCATTGGTTTGAAAATTTTGGGCATGTATATTGTTTTTCGAAATAAATTATCCTGGGCTCTTAGATGGGCCTTTTAGTGGATAATTTGTGATAATAATTGTTGTGATGCTGAACAGAACGAGGTCAGTTAGATGTTGATTGACCTTGATGGTTAAGGAGGTGCTCTCAGGGTGGTGCTGAAAATATTTCTCAAAGTTTGAAGCAGTGAGTTTCTACTGTTGTTCCCCAAGTAGTAAGTGTTATTTTTATCTGAATGCAGGATGTCTCCTTCGAAGCCTGCCCACAGACGTGATACTTGATAATGTAACAGGCTTCAGCTTTACGTGCGACTTAAGTGACAATATTGCAGCACCATGGCCTTCGTCATCCTCGATTTCATCAATTTCCCTTTGCGCACCTGGTAACTACTCAAAAGAATTATTCTTTTATTCTCTCTTTTCCTCCTTAGATCCAAGATAAACACATATATTAGATTCTGTTTCCTTAGTTTTAATCTTGGTTATAATTAGATGTCTAAATGTATACTACTGTATTTTGCAGAAATGTCGTTGCCTGCGCTGCCAATATCGGAGACTTTTAAAAACACTGGTGCGTTCCATTGGCAATCAATTTCTGGGCCTTGTGAATTTCCAGTGTTCTTTATTAATTTTGATGTGCCCTAGCAAAGATTTGTGGAACAACATGAGCAAATTTAATGCAATAGAAACAGGCAAAGGCTGGTATTCTTTAACCAAGTAAATGCAACTACAGTTCTTTTCTACCCAAAGTTCCAGAAAAATAGGTTTAAAAACTTCACATAAACATTATCAACGCAGTTACCGTATATATATATATATATATATATTTTTTTTTACACACACGCACACATATATTTATATATTATATAGTTTTGTGTTGTTTGCTGCCTGGACTTTTTCTCCTAGTTTTGCTATATCTTAATTCTGACTTAAGAGTTGATCATGTCACGTTAGGAACTTAGGTTACCCTTATTGTAACTTCTGGTATGACTGACAGTCAAAATGGATGTTCTGGTTGCAGGCTGTGGTGGTGTTGGGCTGGAGTTTCTAGTACCCATTTTTTCATTTTTTGTTTTCAGTGCATTTTTGTACTGAAAAGATTTAGCTGAGGGTTGGGCTGGCTTTTGGGAATTGACCGTTTGGTGTGGATTTTGCTTGTATATTTTTTAGTAGCCTTCGCCGTGTATAGCAGTTTTCTTCATCTTCTTCTCCTTTTCCTTTTTTGGGCATTTTATTCGAAGCAACAGCATATCGGTGGTCTCGCGTCCCACATTGTCATCTAAGTAATGTCTTTTCTTGTTGGAAAAAAATAAAAGAAAGAAAAGTAAGAAACAAATAACAAACCAGAATAAGCAAGAACAAGACGAGAGCTATTTAAGGGCTTCCATGGTGGCCTTTATATTTTTCTGTTTTGGTTTTTGCAAGTAAAATGGATGACAAAACCAAAGAATAAGCAATGGATGACAAAACCTAAGAATAAGCGTTGCCAAGCAATTATCCCTCATACATGGTGCATCATCCACGGGTTAAGATTTAATCTTTAGTTTAGATGGGATTTCTTGAAGTGTTTTTCCATTTACTTTATTTATTTATTTGTTTATTTTTAATTTAGCGGTGAATTTCTGCAACAATCTGATGTCTGGTGACTAGTATATATTTCATCTGAGCATTATATTACTAGGCACCCAATCGTCAGTGCGGTGCCTAACAATCCTCAAGGTGTGATGATCGAGCGGAAGTTGTGAAATGTAACTTTTGTTGTTACATCTTATACTGGACGCGATTTCATATTTTGCGCGCCTTAAATTGTGTCCAACTTTCTTTCCCATTAATATTAAAATTGCACGTTCTTCTACCTAAATATTCACTGCACCTTGTTTGGAGGGTAAATAGGCATTGAAAACCTCTAGCCTTCCAAGCAAAAAGATACATTGAAAGCCTCGGGCCATTCTATTCTAACAAATTTAGAATACCTAGAAGCTTTCAAATCGAAGATATATACATTATCTCGTAAAGAAGTTGCCCACGAACTCCTTCAAGCAAACAATGCCGATAAAACTTGGTACAAGTGACTTGAATTTAGTTGTGTGATGTCATTCGAGTGCTTTTTAAACAAAGGAAAATGGAAAAAGTCTTAGGAAGTCTGGTTTTCTTTTGCGTGGTTATATGGGGCCGTGGAAATTTCAAGCGAGGATTTAATTTACAAGCAAAAAATTTCAACCCTTAATGGTGCTGTGGAGCATGAACCCAGTAGGTTGATCATTCAAGTGGAAATCTTTTCATTCATAAACAAGTCTAATATTTTTTGTTTTACGGATGCTTGATCTTTTCCTTGAATAGCAAACGATTGATATATAGCAGAGGGTAGTGAGTCACCGACCTAGGCTTGTGACCCTTTTCCAATTTTGAAATTTTGTTTTGTTCGTCAAACCAAAGGAGACTTAGCCTTTTGCTTTTTAATATTAATGAGACAGAAAATAGGACACAATTTAGGGACGGATGAGTTTTACAGTATCAGTACATTACTGCAGATACTCCCAAAATTGAATCTATTTCTAACTATGTTTTCCTTTTCTACTAGCAAAAAAGAAATCCTAGTTATTCTTTTCATGACTGGACATTGCAAAATTGGAAACTAGTTTTTTGGCTAGCAAAAAACATGTCGCTCATTCCAAAATGACTTGTTGTTTTTACTTGAAACCACCTATCGTACTGCATTGAAAATTTGTTATTTTATGTGTAGAACCACATTTGTTGTCGCAATATTCTGCTTTCGCAACTTGTTCTCGGTCTGATATATGTTGATGTCACGAATTTATAAACCACATGTGCATATTGTTGTGATGTTGTCATACAAGTCAAAAAATGACGTTTGCTTGTCATTTACTTTAATGAACGACATATATCTTTTCTGATGGTAGTTTGTTGTCCTTTAGATTCACACAACACGTCGTTTCCAGGGCTATAATTTTAAGCGATTCTCTGATTAAACGACGTGTCGTTCATACTTAAAAAGTTTATTGTCTTTTGAGATTTAAGTGAACAAACGACATATCATTTGAGGACTGACATGTCGTATGGTGTAAAAAAATCCTGGCGTTTTGGCTGAGAGCGACATGTCATTGAGATCATAGGTTCTCAATGGTTAAGGCCCCTTGAGTCTTGATTTTTATTTTTTATTTTTTTGAAAGACCCTCGGGCCTTGATTCACTCTGCCCTGTCTAGACTACTTATTAATGTCATTGTTAATAGACTACTTATTGTTACAGTTTATGTGTACGGCTTTTGCGGTTTAAGCGATTAAGCGTAGCCGTTAGCCGAGACAATTGAGCTGAGCTTCTTTCTCAGCTTGTAAAACCCAAATTTCAATTGCTCAGACCCTCACATCCTATCTGTTAACCCTAATTTCATCTCCACGGTAGTATGGAAAAGCCCTACTTTCTCCGAACCGATTGCCAGTCCATTCTATCCAAAATTAAGCACGAAGAGAAGCAAATTCAACTAAAAAGGAGGTCAGTCAATACCCTTTTGTTTGTCCCTCCCCATATTTTAGTACCGCTATATTCTATGTGTGTGTGTGTGTATAAATATATATATATATATATTTATATAACTTCATACTCAGTACTCTCTTCTCGTTTACTATGTTGCCCATATGCGGTTTCAATTATAAAGTTGAGGGCTTTCTTTTGATTTTGGTTTTGAAGTCTCTGCAGGTGGTTATTGGGGCTTCCCATATCTGAAGCTGAACTGAACCAGTCTAAAAGACCCAAGATTTTAGATACAAGGTGAGTGGTCCAATAGTTCTTTTGACCTTTTTTATATAATCATAAATGGCCTCACTTTTTACCTTAATTTACTGTGTTCCCAGGTCATTGCCTGAATCTTTCCTCAGGGAAGACGATGTAAGTTTTCTTCTTTTCCTTATAAATACCCACCTTCTCTTTTCAATTGGGTGTGCTTATTTTATTTTTGGGCCTTTTAGCATCATGATCTGACTTCTGGGTTGCGTATTTCTCTCACTGGTATATGTCTAAGGTGTCGTTGGGTCTTATTAATGTCTCTTTTGCTAGATATTCTACGACACTGTAAAATCATGTGTTGAAGAAGCATTTGGAGTGCGCCGTTCTGTAACAGGGAATGAAGATGTCAAAGATGACTTGCAATTGGCTTACATGCCCAATATGACAAAGGTCATTTTATCATGCATTGATGATTTGTCCAACAAGGGTCTTTACCTTCTTGCTATGATACTAACTGAAGGTCGGGTGAAGTTTGAGAAAACGCGTTGGAAGATGAAAAAGGTTGTGAGAGAATCTGTTTTAGCAGTTTTGGGAAGCAAGGATCATCATCATCATCATCTAATAGGAATTTCTGGACAATTAACTCAACTTTTTAGTGACCCGCTAAATTTCCGAGATAATCGTGTGTCGTCTTTGACTTCCAGATCACTGATTCAACGTGCTGCTGCTACAGAAGTACTGCATGGACTAAAGAAATTTTCATGCCAGACCCTGATTGCAATGTACAAGAAGCTAAAGGGGCTTCAACCAAACCCGCCTCAGTTACAGCCCTGCCGAACAGGATGGAGTCGAGAATATCTGATTAAGCAAGTGAAGAAAACTAGTAAGAGGATCCTTTTCCTTGGTGAAGGGGATCAGTTACCGGAACCATTGTCCAAAGCCATGGCAGTAGCAGGCTTGTCATTAAAACTAATACCTGGTTTTCATAATTCCTCCTTAACAGAGTTCTGCCAATTTTCACCAGAAACAAAAGTTCTGCAGAATGAGTTAGTGAAGGCTATTTGGATAGTTAAACTTAAAACAAAGATCGGAATAACAGAATTGAAAAACATAAAGAACTTGTTAGATCCAAATGCTAAAGTATCAAACAGGTGTTTGCGGACAGCAGTAGGGAAAATGTTAATTCAGTATCTTTTTGAGTGCAGTAATATGGATATGATTCCAAAGTCGTTATTAGAAACTCTTTCTATTATTAACAAGAATTCTCGAAGCATACCGGATGGATTCATCCTGAAGGATGCAATTGATGAAGAGGTAGAATCTATATTGAATGTTAGTGCTCATGCGAAACAGATCTTTTGGGATTATCTGCCTGGACGTGATTTTGATGTGGATTTCACTGATGCATATATGGAGGATCTGGAAGAAAGTGACGATGATTATGGTTATGTTGATGATGAAAGGGGGCAAGATGACGATAGTAGTTCTCAAAACGACAGTTCTCACTCTGTTGGTTCAAATCATGATGTTGAAAGTAGTGGGGAATCCGTACCGTTTAATGTAAAGCGGCCTACTGCTACAACTACTGCTGAAGATGCTTGCCCCCTAACACCGGATGAGAGGCCGAACAATGCTTTTGTCAATGGACTTGAAGCCGAGTTCTCTACCGGAGTTCATACTGCTCATTTTTCTTTTGGGGAGGCAAAAGAAATGAATGACGAACAAACTACATATAAGAACCAATATCTTGCAATCCAAGAAGTTTGTGACGAGACAAGCATGATTGCCTACAATCTCATTGGTCATATGTTGGAGGAGTTTGGACATAAAGAAGGTCTGGATATGGACTGCTTTTGTAGTTTTTATCTCAGAGGTCATTGTGCAAATAAAGAAGATTCTCAAGGTATCTTAGTTTACCTTTGCTCTTACACCTGTCATTTTTTTTTAAAAAAAATTTCATACATTGCTTGTTAAATTTTTCTCAAGTTATATAAACATCAGAAATCAAAATTTTTAAGTTATCGTTTGCTTGTCTATCATAATAGTTGTGCTTTTCAGGGACGTGTAAAGTTCTAATAGTAGTTGGTCCCGTTATGTTTTCTAGCAATGAAATGGCTGACCCTGAATGTTTAGATGTTATATTCGAATGAGAACTATCCTTGGCCGTTTTTGATATTCGTTAGTGGCAGTAGAAGCGGATGCTTCAGCCAAGGAATCCGATGGCGAGACAGTCGCTCGAGTAACTAAGGAGCTACTACCAGCTTTTCCCAAGAGGTAGAAAATTTCTATATCTCTCTGATTAATCCTTTTTAGGAAGCAGGAAGCATATTTAAAATGATGAATCACCTTTTAATAAACCAAATCACTTTTTTCTCTTAAAACGAGAATATAAAACTTCTGAAGTGCAATTCAAATCTTCATGTTAACGACCTTTTTACTGTCTGCTGCTGCAGTGGCATTGAAAAGTTAGGGAAGTTGATGGGCCTATGATAGCTACCAGTAAGAAGATAATCTACATTCTCGATCGAGCTAGGCCATCAGAATCTTGTCTTCTTTACATTATTGGTGATGTACGAGGTGCTTGAACGAGGAACTGCGCTTTCACGATCGAGTGGAGAAAGACGGGCACGTACAAATTTTTGGGTATACAGCGGGATGGAGCCATTTTTGGCATTGAAATTACCCATCCAAATTTTGTCGATATGAGCCATAGAGCATTTTAATGAAGCTTACAATGATCAAGTCTTGTTTATAAGAAAATTTTGCAATGTGTTTTTTACTTAGTAGCTTACGATTTTTACAATGTGTTTCTTATTACTTGGTCTCTCTCTCTCTCTCAAAATAGTTTTATATTCTGCATGACCGTAAAAGTCAGTTGTTCGGTTGGTTTAATATCGTGACTTGCTCGCTTAAGTTGGTTTTAATCGTAAGAACTTTTCTAAAACTAAAACCGGAATTGAATTTGTTAAACTGACCAAAACCACAGGTCTTGGTATTCATTTGGCTTTCTATGCCCTTGACTAATAATTATAAATTTCGACAAATAATAAGCATGTTTGTTGTCCCTTATGGCCTTATTCAACACGTGATAGCACCGAACCAGTGTGTTTCAAGGCAGAACATGGCTGCTTCAATCTATATCGAGCAGTTTTGGTTTTATTGAGACCTTAGTTTATGTTAATTTGAAACCGACCTAAATTCTATGGAACCGAAACCGACTGACGCCCTTGGTGACTACGATTTACAAGGCACCAAGTTTTACTCTCTAATTGGTCGACTTTCAATTGTTCGGATTAGTCTTTCACCCCTCTGCGTAAAACATCCCTTCAAGTTTCGAAAGAAGAATGGAACCATTTACCATGAAATTCGGTTGGAATCACCTTTAGTCATAAAGTCGTAACATCCCTTCAAACAATTAAGGAATAATTTAACAAGAATTACGTTGGAAGTCAACATTTGGTGACTAGCTTATTTATTTCAGCAATTATTTTTAGTTATAAGTGTGGGGCCCGCTCCCGAATCTTGTACCACGAGAAAGGCCACGCGGATCGCACGTGATCTCATCATCGGCCTTTGGGCCGTCCGAGCTTAGGGCAGAACCCATCACTGATCCCAGACAGTCCAGCC
>JXTB01000012.1:639402-664212 GCA_002914805.1 Parasponia andersonii
GGCTTGTCCCTGGTACACACACCTACCCAGGATCGCATTAAATGCTCTGTCTGGGTCTGGAGCCGTGGGTCGCTTTCCATTGTATCCAGTCTGAAGACCCTTGGAGCTTCTGACCCTTCCAACTGTTGAGATAAGGGCCGCTGTTCCCAGATAGTAGACCCTTGGGGCCTTTGACCCTTCCGACTGTTGAGATAAGAGCCGCTGTTCCCAGATAGCAGACCCTTGGGGCCTCTGACTCCCAGCTGTCGTGGTTGGGGTCTGACTGGGCCAGACCGTCTGGGGTCAGTGAGGGGTTCGGCCCTAACCTTGGACGGCCCAAAGGCCGATGGTGAGATCACGTGCGATCCGCGTGGCCTTTCTTGTGGCATAAGGTTCGGGAACGGGTCCCACAACTGCCCCCATTTCCCTACTTGATGGATTCGTGTCTATCAAGTGGGGAAACCGTCTCTTCGCTTCTCTGACCTGAGGGATACACGTGGTTCCCTTTTCCCGATGCAGTGATACGCCATCTCTCATCACGAGATCTATTTGAATTTTGAAATTCTGACTGCTCGGTTTCTTTTATTCTTTCCTCTTCTAGAAAAACTTTTCGGCTTCTCCCCTTTAAAAACCGTAACTGTGTTTATTTGCCGTTTTACCAAAATTTTCAATCATCCCAATCTCACAACACCCCAAGGTTTCTGCTTCCTTCTCTTCTAAAGACTCTTACTCTTCCATTCATTTTTTGGAACAATGGCTTCGAATCAAAATCAGGAATTACAATCTGTTACGGATTCAGAGTTAGACTCATTGAGGAGGCAGCTCTGCCTCCCCGGAGGAGTGACGCTTCAAAGAGTTAAAGGTCCCGCAGACTGGTACCTTCGCCCCTGCACCCCCGAAGATTCCATCGTCTTGGGCAGGAAGCATCTGGACTGCCTGCGATTCCCTCTTCCCCCTCTAATCCATCAATTTTTTGCCCTGACGGGGATCCACCCGATGCAACTGAATGCAAACGGGATTATGATTCTGATAGGGCTCTCTGCCCTGTCGGTTATCTATAACACGCATATCGACCTGGAGGTGGTCTTCTATACTTATAAACTCGTTCTCATTCCCAAGAAGGGCTCCTACCCCAACTTCTATCTCCAGCCGCTGCCTGGGCGCCACATCTTTTAGGGGCTACCACGGTCAGACAAACAATGGGACTCTCACGCCAGACTTTATGCCGTTGGAGGGGCGTGGTGCTCCCCCTGGGTGAACGGAGAGCATTTCCAAGTCCCCTCAGTCTTCCTGCAGAGTAAGTATCAGACTATGATCTTTGGGTCTGAGTTCTCTCATGATTTTATTGCTCATGTTACTTTGCCCTGTGCAGCCTCAGAAGAAGAAAGCAGGTTCGAGCCGCACCTGTCGGCTGGGCGGCTCAAAAGTCTGGAGGGGATCATAATCTTCAGCTCTCCGGGGGAATGTCGGCATATTCAAGCCGTCCTTAACCCCCTGACGATGAACCTGATGCCCAGGATGGTCTCATACCTCCCCTTTCCTTTTGATACCTGGGTCGTCACCAAGCACCTGAGGAGTCGGCTC
Organism: Parasponia andersonii; assembly: GCA_002914805.1. Taxonomy (NCBI): domain Eukaryota; kingdom Viridiplantae; phylum Streptophyta; class Magnoliopsida; order Rosales; family Cannabaceae; genus Trema; species Trema andersonii. The sequence continues at coordinate 640,966 of JXTB01000012.1, forward strand.
GACGCCTCCGCCCTGAACCGATTTTGCCGGGACGAAAGTGACCGGATCACCATGGTGAGTCGGTAGGTTGCGGCTTCAAGCCAGCTGGCGGGCACCAACGATCTGGTAGCGCCGTCCAATCACGAACTCGAGGAGGCCATAAGGCTTGTCGCCGCGGAGTGTGTCAGGCTCCGCGAGAAAGAAAACGCCGCCCCCAAAAAGGTTAGGGGTAAGTTTATTTTTAAATCTTTGAATCTTTGTGGGTCGGGCCGCGACCACAGACTAACTTCGTTGTATATTTTTCACAAGCTCTGAGACAGGCCCGTCAGCCGGTCCCTCTCCCATCAAAGGGAGAGCCGCGGCGTCAAAGGCTCAAGTCAAGGCGTCCGCTGGCCGGCACCTCGTGGTGCATACGAGAGGAGCAGAATCAGCGATTCCCCGGTCCGATGTCGGTGGATCTCTACCCAGGGGATCGTCTGCCCTTCTAATCACGCGCGGGGAAGCGACGATGCCTGGTCCGACTGGGGGGTCGGCGGTAGTGATCTCCCCCACCCCTGACTCCAGCTCGAAATCGAGTACCATTAGCCTCGGTGGAGAGATCACCGAGCTCAGTGGGGGAGTTCCGAGACTGAAATCCAGACTCTCCTCCCCTCCTCTGGTCCCTACAAAGCGGCAACGCGAGGTCGGCTCGTCAAATGAGGAAGAGGGTCAGGCGGAGAAGAGGGGCAGGGTCGTCCTTTCGTCCGATAGTGACGATGATGGGGCGACGCTGACCCTTCTAAGGAGGAAGAGGTCGACATGCGGCGGCCAGTCTGGAGGAGGTGTACTGCTTCCCTCCATGCTCGGCGGCGTTCCTGACGGCTCCGGGCCTTCCTCCGTCCCTATCGCTCCTGCTCTGGAGGCGCGCCCGACGGATGGAGAGGATGCCCTTATAGCCGTCGAGGAGGGGCCGTGTTCCCCGGGCATGGATGATGCGCAAAGGGATGATCCAGCCACGGAGCCAGAGTTGGAGGCCCTTACCCCAGAGAATGTCGAGCTTCTCACCACCCGCGCTCTCGCACAAGTCTGTCACACTTGGGTGTTTTTATGTTTTTTTTTTAACGCCTTTGATAATTGCCGACCCCCTCCTTTATTGCTTAATTTGCAGCTGTCCACCATCCGGTCTTTCTACTCTGCTCGCGTCAAGGGTCTGACCGAAGAGCTGAGCTCCCGTTCCACACTGGCCGAGAGCAGCGAGGCTGCCCTCGCCGAATTGAGGTCTGATTTTGACATATATCGGGGCCTCGAAGAAGCGAGGGTTAGCAGCGTGGTGGCGCACGCCATGAGTGTTGAGAAAGCCAGGAGCGAGGAGCTAGCGGCGAGATTAGCTCAAGCGGAGGCAGACAAGCTTGCTCAGTCCGAAGCCACCAGGTTGGCTCAGGGCGAGCTGAGGATCAAAGAGCAAGAGCTTCAGAGTTCGGGGGCAGAAATGGGACTGGCCTTTATTGCTCGAGATCAGGCTGTCGAGGACGCCAAGGAAGCGAGGAAAGCTAAGGCGGCGGCCAAGCTAGAAGCCCATGCTCTACAACGCAGACTTGATCGGTCCCATGAGATAAACCGATATCTCTTTCTGGACTATAAAAATCTGATGGGTGCTCAGGTGGAGGCGTCTCGTAAACATTGCGCAGACCTCGCTGGTATTAATTCTTTATTGGTTGACTTATCGCAGCAGCAGGCGGAGCTCAGATTGGCGGCGCTGAAGGACAGACTGACGGATGCGGAGAAGTTGAAAATAAGGTACCAGAAGCAAATGGACGTTCTTTCTGCGGAAAGTTATAGGTCTGGCTGGGAGAACAGAGAATTTGAAAACCATGCTGAGGTGGTGACGCCAGACCAATTTGACGATCAGAAAGGCATCGAGAGGGACCACTACTCCATCAAGCACTACATGTAGTAGCTCGGGGACGAGATCAAAATTATATACCCATCGGATGTGCTGGAGATACTTGCTGCGGAAATGGATGGGCCCTCTACGTCTGCTCCCGGTGCTGCAGAGCTTATCCCTGCTTCTGGTCCGTCAGATCGAACTCCGGAAGCCCCGGTCATTCAGCCTAGCCTCAAGGTCTTAATCGGTGAAGGGTCCGGTGCGGTCGTCATGTCTAGTGATGAATCCGATCCAGCCACGCCACTCTTCTCCGAAGCTGGTCCAAGTGCCGGGGTCGGCCGCGCCTCCTCGGATGGAGGTAACTAGGCCCTCCCCAATTATGTACATTTGTAAAGCTAATCGTTCGTTGTAACCCTTCAAATAAATGACAAAGGACGCCCCATCATTTTTAGACTGTTTTCTTTTGCCTCCCACCATTTGTTTAACTGACTGAAAAGACTCGATTTTAGGTTACTAGTGAGCCTTCCTCGAGTCACGATTACTCGGAATGGATTCGGACATAGGGGTGCAAGCTTTGGTTCATCCGGTTTTGCAGAACTGTAACTTTCGTTATAACTTGTTTTGGCAGAGTTCGACCCTCGCGTGTGGCTAGACTTCTCTGACCCCAAATAGGACCGTGCTCGGAGCCAGCTCCAGGGGTTAGTTGACCATTGTTTAGACCCGTCGTTGCAGAGGAGGAGGCCCAGGCTTGGCTCTTATCGAGAACAAACTGGGCATTATCATTCCGATATCTCCCTAAGAGTCTGCTCTAAACCAGCGCCTCGTCAGTAGGGCTCCTGAGTGTTCACCGCCATTACTCACGTACTTTGTATTTTTAGGACATAATACATATGCTTTAATCTTGATTCTTGCTTTCATGTTTGACTTGTCTCTGGACTACTTCCAACGGATAGATTCCAAATCTGTTCACATCTTGACCATGCAAAGATAGATCTTTACTTGGCTAGAGTCTGTTTCCCTTTAACTTTTCGTGTAGTCAAAACATTCCTTAGGGAGGATCCACTTCCAACGGGTGGATTCTGACCTTCCCTTCCCTTAGCTCTTTGTGTAGCCTAAAGTGTTCCTTCAGGGGTCCGCTGGCTAGCTTTTTGGTTGCACCCTCCACCCTTTCTCTTCGTACGTTTTCTCGGGTCATCGACAGTTTTTTTTTATTGCTCGATTCGATTCCCAAAGTACGATTGTTTTTCGAAGTTTGTTGGCGGATTTTTGGTGGGCAGCGATTTTTCTCTTTGCACATTTTCTCGGGTCGTCGACGAGCGACGTGAGTCCCAGAGTGCGGGCATTTTCGAGGTCTGCTGGCAAGATTTTGTTTGCACAGTAGTTTACCCTTTGCATGTTTTCTCGGGTCGTCGACGAGCGACGTGAGTCCCAAAGTGCGGGCACTTTCGAGGTCTGCTGGCAAGTTTTGGCTTTGCACAGCAGTTTACCCTTCGCACGTTTTCTCGGGTCGTTGACGAGCGACGTGAGTCTCAGAGTGCAGGCATTTTCAAGGTTTGTTGGCAAATTTTGGCTTTGCACAGCAGTTTACCCTTCGCATGTTTTCTCGGGTCGTCGACGAGCGACGTGAGTCCCAGAGTGTGGGCATTTTCGAGGTTTGCTGGCAAGTTTTAGCTTTGCACAGCAGTTTACCCTTCGCACATTTTCTCGGGTCGTCGACGAGCAATGTGAGTCCCAAAGTACAGGCATTTTCGAGGCCTGCTAGCAAGATTTTGTTTGCACATCAGTTTTGGCTTTTTACCCTACACCGTAGTTAGCATTAAACATTGGGTCTGCCTCCGTATCAGTATAAGACGTATGGTCTGTCCTGTATGGACTGACCGCCTTTTCCGCAGCTATACAAAATGTTGGGTCTGCCTTTGCGGATAGATCCTTTCTTCCATAGCAGTCTAAAAGGTGAATTCATGAGGCAAAAAGGAGCTTGACCTGTTTTGGATTTAAACTTTTCAATAATAGAAATATTCACATGGCCTTGCATCATATATGTGCGCCTTACACGTAATATTTTTTCAAGTGCTGAGCGTTCCACGTGTTCGGCAAGTTTTTCCCCGTTTTGAGTTCCTTCAAGACATATGCACCATTGTCGAGCGCTTTGATTACCTCGTAGGGTCCGATCCAATTGGAATCCAGTTTCGAGGAATTCCCTGTTCTAGCTTTTAAGACCCAATCCCCAGCATCGAATCGACGGGCACTAACCTTTTTAGCGTAGTAAGACCTTGCTTGCTGGTAGTATGAAGCCAGGTGGATCAAGGCCATGTTTCTTGTTTCTTCCAGGAGGTCTGTGTTATGGCTTAACTGGCACTCGTTTAGGGGGGGATCCTTTACCACTTCGGAGCGGAGGGTCGAGAGGCCGACCTCGGTCGGGATCACAGCCTCTGATCCGTAGATCATTGTAAATGGCGTTCTCCCAGTAGACCTCCGCTCTGTGGTTCGATGGGCCCACACAACTGCTGGCAGTTCTTCTAACCACTTGCCTTTAGCCTCCTGCAAGTTCTTTTTGATGTTGCTGAATATGGCTTTGTTCGTCACCTCTGCCTGACCGTTCCCTTGAGGGTAGTTTACGGAAGAGAAACTGAGACTTATATCATACAGCTCGCACAACTCCTTAAGCTTGGTATTTTGGAACTGCGTGCCATGGTCGGCGTGTATCTCCTTCGGGATTCTGAATCGGCAGATTATGCTCTTCTAGATGAAGTTAATCGTGTCTGCCTTATTAACTGTCGTGTAGGCTTCGGCCTCTACCCACTTGGTGAAATAGTCCGTGGCCAGCAGGACGTATCTCTTTCCTCCTGGACTTCTGGGGAGCTCTCCGACGATATCCAGACCCCACTTGGCAAACGGCCAAGGCGTTATGTTCGAATGAAGAATCTCCGCGGGTTGATGCTTCATCGGGGCAAACCTTTGGCATTTATCACATTTTTTTACGAATTTGGTTGCCTCCGTCATCATGTGGGGCCAAAAGTATCCGGCCGTTAGAGCCTTGTGGGCGAGGCTGCGCCCGCCGGAATGGTTGCCACATACTCCCTCGTGGATTTCCTCCATCAATTTATGTGCTTCGACGGGTCCTATGCAGTGCAGCATCGGACCCATTGTCGATCTCCTGTATAACTGTCCACCCACCATCGAGTATCTGGCAGCTTTTAGTCTGACCGACCTCGCCTCCCGAGGGTCTGTGGGTAGATTCCCCAACAGCAAATATTGAGTGATGGGCCTTATCCACCCTTCGTCAGCAGCACTAGTTGCGAACACGTGGTGCGCAGGGGTCTGCAGGGGGTCTGTCATGCCTCCGCCGTCTAGAAGAACCTCTATGCTTTCAGTGGTACCCCCGATTGATGCATTCTTAGCTAGCCCGTCAGCCCTCTAGTTCTCCTCCCTGGGGATCGGCTCGATATTGAAATTGGCGAAACGGGCTTTTGCCCCCATCACCTTGGAGAAATACCTGTGCAACCTCGGCTCTTTTACTTCAAAGTCCCCACTGACCTGACCCGCGATCAACTGCGAGTCGGTCTTCACGGCGATGTCCTCTACCCCAAAATGTAGTGCCAACTCGAGGCCTTGCAACAATGCCTCGTACTCCGCCTCATTGTTAGTCGCCTGGAAACCGAGCCTCAGTACTTTCTCAACCCTGAGGCCCGTTGGGGTATACAAGACTATCCCGATCCCCGACCCCGAGGCATTCATGGATCCGTCCGTGTGGAGCGTCCAGGTTGAAGGGGGGGTGAAGCTGTGACATCTGACTCAGGTCATGCCGCTCACCAAAGGATTCGATTTCCACCAGAAAATCTGCCATGACTTGCCCCTTCTTTGCCGTCCGAGGCTGATACTCGATATCATATACCCCCAGCTCGATGGCCCATTTGGTCAGTCGTCCCGACAGGTCTGGTTTGGCCAAGATTTGGCAGATGGGGAAATCCGTATATACAGTGACCGAGTGTGCCTCAAAGTACTACCGGAGCTTCCTTTTAGCATTGACCAGAGTGAGGACCAGCTTCTCTGCCACACTGTATCGGGTTTCGGTGTCTAGGAGCATGCGGCTTATATAGAATACCGGCTTTTGTTTACCATCTTGCTCGACGAATAGTACGGCGCTGACCGCTACTTTGGACATCGCTAAATAAGTGTACAGACGCTCTCCTTCCGACGGGGAAGCCAGGATAGGTGGGTGGCTCAGATACAGCTTGAGGTCTGCCAGTGCTTTGTCCTGTTCCTCCCCCAGATGGCCGTAGAGTCTTTCTTCAGGCATTGGAAGAAAGGCTTGCATAGGTCAGACATCTTGGCTACGAATCGGCTGAGAGCGGCTACTTTCCCGGTCAGGCGTTGGACCTCTCGAACGGATGAGGGCCTCTGCACGCTTGCGATCGAGGTCAGCTGGGTCGGATTTGCTTCAATACCCCTCCGGCTCACGATATGTCCCAAGAATTGCCCTGAGGATACCCCAAATGCACACTTTTTGGGGTTCAGATGCATCTGATACTGCCTCAGAATCTGAAAGTATTCATCTAGGTGCGTCAGATGGTCTGAATCCTCCCTGCTCTTCACGACCATGTCGTCGATGTAGACCTCCTTAGTCTTTCCTAATAGCCCTGCGAACATCTTATTCATGAACCTTTGGTAGGTGGCTCCTGCATTCTTCAGGCCAAACGGCATGCGCTTGTAGCAGTACAGATCTCACTCTGTGATAAAAGCGGTGTGGATCTGGTCTTCTGCGTACAGGGGAATTTGGTTGTATCCAGAATAGGCATCCAGAAAGCTCATCCTGTTGAATCCCGCCGTCGCGTCTACCATTTGGTCGATTCTTGGCAGGGGAAAACTATCCTTTGGGCAGGCCTTGTTCAGGTTGGTGAAATCTATGCAGATGCGGTCGTCTCCGTTTTTCTTTTTCACCACTACCGGGTTAGAAACCCACCGCGGGTATATCTATTCCCTAATTAGATCGCTTTCCAGTAGCTTTTCCACCTCCTTATTGATCGCCCTATTTTTCTCTGGTGCGAATCTTCGGGGTTTTTGCCTGACCGAGGGGAAATGGGGGTCTATATTCAGTCGGTGACAAGAGTGTGCCAGGTTTATCCCTGGCATATCATCGTGGGACCATGCGAAGACGTCTTCATTCCGTTTTAAGTATCCCAACATTTCATTCTTCTTTTCCTCGGGCAATAAGGCTCCAATCAGGATCACCTTCGCCGGTTCTTCCTCTCTCATTGGGACCGCTACCAACTCTTCGATCGTGGATTGTGGGCCGTCAGACTCTTCTTCGATTCGTCTCATGTATGCTGGCAGGCGGTCCTTTGATTGCTATCCGTCTCCAGCTACAGCATTTGCACTCGTGTCGGCTCCCCTCAGGGCGGCCGAAAAGCATTTTCTCGCAGAGGCCTGGTCCCCCTTGATGTCAATCGTGTACGTGCTATCCTTTGACTGACATCTTAAGACCTGATGGAGGGTGGAAGCAACCCCATGCATGGCATGGATCTATCCCCTTCCCATGATGACATTGAAGGAGGACTGGCAGTCCACGACGACGAAATCCACGTCCACGCATCTTTCGGCTGCGCAGACATTAAGGGTAACGATGCCTAAAGGGCAGAACCTGGTGCTGTCAAAAGTGAAAAGCGGTTGACAGGTTGGCCTGAGTGCGCTCCTATCCAGACCCATATTTTCGAACGTGTTGAGAAATAGGATATCGACACTGCTCCCTCCATCGACCAAAACCCGTCCAACCAATGCAGAGCCGATCTGCAGCTTGATCACCAAGGGGTCGTTGTGAGGTGGCGTACCGTGGTTAGATCTTGCTGAGTAAAAATGATGGGGGCGGCTGATGCGCGGCCCTCCCCCGACATCAAGTGGTTGATAGAGTGTCCTATCCCCTTCAAGCGCTTCGCCCTGCCCTCGGCTCTTTTAAGGCACTTCTCTTTCTCCTCTTGATCGTGGGTCGGCTCTGGCCTGCCCACAATAGTCGGCACTATCCTGAGGGTCTGCTCTCCCGACCCAGAGGCCTGGGCCTGCTTCCCTTTCTCAGCCCTGGCAGTGTCTTGCTGCGGCTGGTCTTCATCGGTTTTCACGTACTGCTTCAGCCTGCTAGCGTGGATCGCCAGCATGACCTGAGCATAAAGATTACGGCAGTGGACAGTGTCGTGCCCGAAATCTTTGTGGAACTAGCAGTACCTGCTCCTATTCTTCATATGCTCCAGGACACCGGATTTGGGCAGGTCCTTGAAAATGCCCCTGTCTCTGTTCTGGAGGTATATCACGTCGATCGGCGTATTGAGCTCGTACTTGGGCAAAGGATCACGGGCCGTCTTCCTCCTCTTCCCTCCCTCCAAACAGTCTCACGCCGAGACTTCTTGCTTCGGGGCCGCCCCTTGGCCCGGTGGGGGCCTCTTCATCCTTTGTGGGGCCGGGGGTTGTACTGGCATCATTGTTACTGCGGCAGAGGTCTTGGGCGCCTTCTGGCGGCTTTCCAGCACCCTGAATACCCCTTCCGACTTGGCCTGGACGTCCGCCATGTCGTATGGTAGATTTAGAAGGAGATGGTCCGATAGCATTGATCCCGGCTGCAAGCTTCGAACGAACGATCCTGCGGCTTGGATCGAGTCTACGTTATGGACCAACGACATTATCTCGAGGAAACGCGAGAGGTACTCCCGCGGGGATTCATCCGCGGCCTGCTCCAAAACGTCCAGGTCTCGCATGGTTTTTTGCTGTTTTCGGACACCTGCATACTACCTCAGGAAAAGTCTGCAGAAGTCTTCGAATCCATTTATGGACTTTTCTAGGAGCTGCCTGAACCATAACAGGGCCGGTCCCACAAGGGTCCTAGAGAAAACTTTACAGGTCATAGCCTCGTCCCTAGTCTCTAAGGCCATCTTCTGCTGGAAGTGGTATATATGGTCGAGGGGGTCAGTTTTCCCCTCGAAGGGCCTGAAGGTCGGGATCGTGAAGTCTCTCGGCCTGGGTTCCATCTGGATCCAGTCAGCGAAGGCTGTCCGGTTGATGCCTCGCATAGTTTGTTCTGCCAGATCATCGGGGGTCTGGCTATAATGGTTTCCGAGTCTCTTACCCAACTCTGCCATCATCTCTTGCTTCCAGTCGGGGGGCGTACCACCAGGGCTTTTATGGTGCCTTCCGCTCGTTGTCCCCCTGGTTTGGAAATGTCTCGACTGGCTTTGCCGTACCCCCTGCATTTGTGACCCAGATGGGGCGGGAGCTTCTCCCCGCGGTTGGCTTCCGAATTCTTGTTGTACTTCTTCGTCGAAATTTTCCCTCCGCTGGGTCCTATCTTCACTTGCCAGCAAACCCTCGAGGCGAGTATTATCTCTGCGTACCTCTGCGACCTCGTCCCTTAGACCCAGGACGGCCTCGTGGGCCATCTCTGCCTTTCTGTTTGCTTCCGCCAGGGCGGCAAGCATCTGATCCAGCTTCTGCCTTAGATCTGGTTGTTCCTCTCGGGAGCTTCCTTCGGAATCAGGACGTGTGCTCCTGGTTGTCATTCTTGAGGGTGCCATCAGATGTTGTATGGCTTTTTTGTTCGGGGAGGGCGTGGTTGCTAGTTTCTCACTCTCTCTTCCATGCTCAACCTTTCCCACAGACGGCGCCAAGCTGTTGGAGCAGTTTCTCACCAGCCGTCTACGTGTCTTGAACTACTGACGCTGTATTCTCCAACTGTCCACGTGTCCTTGCTTTCTCAAAGTTCTCTGAACTCCAAGCAAGATCGGAGAGGCGGGGGTGGCTACCTGCAAAGACTCTCCGATGCTTAAGTCAGTGGTTTTTCNNCCTGGTTCTCTATCTCAGGAGTGAGTACCTTTCACCTCAAGATCTTTTTTAACAGTCACGGGCCGAGATTTCTGTGATCCCCTCTGTGCTACCGTGGCCTGATTTTCACCGCCTCCTACGGCTTCAATCTGTCAGGAGTAAGATTTGGGCAAATCGCCGTTTTGTCAGGACGGCTTGTCCCTGGTACACACACCTACCTAGGATCGTATTAAATGCTCTGTCTGGGTCTGGAGCCGTGGGTCGCTTTCCATTGTATCCAGTCTGAAGACTCTTGGGGCTTCTGACCCTTCCGACTGTTAAGATAAGGGCCGCTGTTCCCAGATAGCAGACCCTTGGGGCCTCTGACCCTTCCGACTATTGAGATAAGGGCCGCTGTTCCTAGATAGTAGATCCTTGGGGCCTCTGACCCCCAGCTGTCGTGGTTGGGGTCTGACTGGACCGGACCGTCTGGGGTCAGTGAGGGGGTCGGCCCTAACCTTGGACGGCCCAAAGGCCGATGGTGAGATCACGTGCGATCCGCGTGGCCTTCCTCGTGGTATAAGGTTCGGGAACAGGTTCCACAGATATGATGAAGAAGTTTTGTTATGTTCATTATAATTTTAGTTTTCTATTTGCAAGTTCAATTATATACTCCAATATATTGTAGAGGCTAGAGCGTTTTTAGTGTAATATAATGAGTGAACCTAAGACATAGAAGTACTGGGTTGGTCCATTGTCTTACTGCAAGAAAGTAAGAATATTTAGTTTAAAATTTTTAGAAAGTGGTCAGGTACAGTGTAATATCGTAATTGATTTGGTAGTAATGAACTTGTGCCTTTTAAAACCCTTTATATAGATCTACGTACCGATCTTAGCCAAATGACATTGGTTTCTTGCAATTGTTGAAATAGCAGAGGAGATTGTTTATGTATATGATGACTTGAAGCTAGTTTTGGTAGCCCTTAGTACTGCAATACTCGACACAATGGTAAGTATTTTGATAGTTGAAGTTTTACAATTATAAATTTTTGGATTAAAAATGTGGATAGAGTTAGCAATTTGGGAGTTTGGTTGTCCTTTCTTCTAGTGTTACAACACAAATTGACATTGTTCATTACAGTTGAAGTCTTTAGATAGGGCATTTGTTGCGGAGATAAAGGAAGTGAAGAGTAAAAATTGGTGTTTTAATCGTTTTGTGGTGATCCAGGCTCGTGGTTATGATAAACAAGTGGGGATGGAGACAGAGTCTGGAATATCTATCATAAAGCATATGCAACCATCTAAGCTGTTATAGGTCTTAGTGTGTTGTTACAGAAAGTCTTTTACAGTGTGTATACATTTAGTATTTTTCTTGTAGTTAGTAAGCTAAGTATTTTGTGGTGTCTCTTCTTTTATCCTATGTAGGGTACGGTATACGATAAGAGGCAATGTGTTGCTTTGCAAGTTACCATATCTGAGTATAACATAATACGTAACTCGGTTATGAATCAAGTATTGACGTGGCAAGATGTTGACTTGTCGTCATGCTCATGAGGGATGTATGTAGATGTAATTTATATTGTGTCTGATCATGTTGAAGAAACCATAAGACTGGATGTATGGGGTAACAAATTAGATATTGCTGGGAAGATATTATTGTACAATCTAATAGGGACAAGGTAACATATTTTGTTGAACATCTTTTTGGAAATATGTTCGGTCTTACCTCTTGCCTAAAAAATAAATAAATAAATGTACAGTATTACAATGCTAGTAAATGGTATGTGGTATGTCAATTATGTTTGTCAAGTTTTAGAAGAATGTAAATGAAAGTGTACATGTAAGTAAAGTAGATTGATATGGAAAATTTAGTACGTGTAAGGATTATTTTTGTCTGTAGAAGATTGAAATTTGCGGGAGGCAACGAAATATCCATATGGTTTGTACTAAAATGAGTTGACACATGTGTTAATTACATAACATTCTGGACTTTCTTTTGTATGAAGAAAGAGTTTGTTTGTATAGAATGTTTTAAAATTACTGTACTTTGGTCGTATTTGAGAAATCGTTCCTTTTAAATTATGTTGGAAGGATGTTTTCATAAATAAACTGAAATTAATTGAATAAATAAACTATGTTGTTAAAATTTTTTTTATGCTTTATAAGAAAATATCAGATACTTGAAAAATTGATTAAAAACTTTGGACTTATTAATTAAAGATTAAGTGGTAATTTTTATAACTATGTTGAAAAGAACGTGAATTCTAGTTCAAAGGAATGTGATTCTTCCAATTTCTTCTACGAATGTTGGGCATTTGGTGTGGCACTTATTGCAAAAGATGTCAATGTTATATTCATAAACCTTAGGAAAATGAGATCTCGTACTAGGTTGTTGAAAATAATGACCAAAAAATGATGTTTTTCGAAGTAGTAACTTTCATACGACACTTAATTAGGAAAATAATATTGTTATTTAAAAGGAACTTGTTAAGTCTTTTGTTTGGGTTAGAGTTTGTTGTAATAGGGCAATAGGTAGGAGCTTATAGCAACGAGCTTTTGGAGATCAAAGATTGACGTGCAGATGGCATAAAGATGGGATTTGAGATGCGTTACATGATTTGCGCCTCAATGGAGGGTTTACAATTGGCAATGCATGAAAGGAAGGATAGGGTATGGGAGATGGCATCGTTGATTTTCCAGGCGAACAAAATTGAAAAGCAAGGAAGAATCAATAAAGTTGAAGGTTTTAGTTGTATTTACATTTAGAAAGAAGGGAGGAGGAAGCTTCACTTTTGGTCCTTCTGTTGATGCTCTATAGTGGTTAGTTAAAGACTATTTTACTGTTTAATTAGTTGATGGAGATGTATGTATTTCATCATGCTTAAATTCATACTTCAATTAGTTGATTAGAAGGAATATAGAATAACATGTTCATCTTAATTTGGATTAATAGTATGTTCATATTAATGTTTGTGAAACCAATATTTGGCAAAGTGTTTTGTATTTGTGAAGCCAATACAATAATATGTTCATCTTAGTTAGGATTAATTATATGGCCATCTTTATTCATTTTTGTAATGATATATTTATAATGGCTGGGCGTGCATTCTAGAAATCAATTAGGCTGCCCAGGTCCTTATTTAGGTCATTATTTTTGGTTCATTAGTTATTGTTGTGGCACATAGTTTGTAATCAAAATAACAAGCTTTGAGCCCAATTGAAAATGGTGGGACAAAACACAATTTTCATGGAGTCTTACCGGCATTAATCAATTTTCAATTTATGAAGTATAACAATCTGGGTTTATACCGTATAGAATCAAAGAAAAGAAGAGGCGATGAGCTGATAAAGTTTCAAGAAAACTGTGTGGTGTAATTATTTTCACCTGCACTTTGTTCAACATAAGGCCTGGCCCTTGGCGGGTATCAATTTTTAGGATATGGCTATTAATTCAACATTCCTTAGTTTTTAATCATCACATTCTTTGTAATTAATGAAAGTGAGATTATAGATCAGTTCTAAGATTGGAATGTTAAGAATTGTGGTAAAAGGTAGAATGTGAGCAGTTGCACCGTTTGATGTTCTCGATTAGCACAGTTAGTTTAGTCATTTATGCTACCCTCCATTTATATTCTTCATATGAAGGGCAAATGTGTTGCCATATTTGAATAAAATTCTGTTTTCAAAGTTAGTATCACTTCTGTTAGAAAGAAATGAAATGTTGTCGTAGTCCTACCTTAACCCGAATTATTGTACGTTGCAATCCACAACCCTCCATGACCATATCCTGTGTGATCGTAATTCTTAGTAATTCTGAGAAAGCCACATACAGTCTCCAACTTAAGTAGATTAAGGAGGAAATAGGTATATGTGACAAGGAAATGGCACTATTAAATGAGCAGATAGCTATTGATGCGAGATTTATTAAGATGGAGCTCGAAAATGGTAACCTAGGAAGAGTGTTGAACTTTCATAGGTGAGAGGATCATCGGGGAGTACATCGTTCCTACTTTGATCAAAGATTGGCTGCAATCAAAGAACTTGAAGAGTTAAAGAACTGGTGGTATGCAAAGTATGGTGCTTCATTTGGATAGAGCCAATGGGATGACTAGTATTGTGACGACTCCGATGTCAATCTATCTCCAACGTATTATATATGCATAAAGCTTGTGTGTTTGTTATATTTTTCATTTTGTGTATTTGTTTACCTAGGTAGCTACTATGTTTTATGTGCCTTATTGGATTGTGATTTGGATATATTGTTTCATGTTTAATTATAATAGTTAAATATGCAGTTATATATTAGTTATATTAAATTACCTTCCTGTAAATAGATTCAAAGTATTTCTTGTCATCATATTATGAATTGAAAAGGATTTGGCTGCATATATGGAGAGATTTTGTTACTGTATATATAGAATGTTCAAATACACCTGTACACATAACTTTGGTAAGAAATATATTCGTGTGTAATGTCCAACAAAGATGGTGTTTACAAATATCGATTTTGGTATAGGTAGAATACAAACAGCCCATGCACACAGTTGTCGATAATAGGCCCATATCTTATGTTATATCTTCGAAGAAGTAACAGGCATACAGTAATAAAAAATGGAAGAATAGTGTTATTTTAATAATACAAGAATCAATTGAAGAAGAGAATACATAGAAAGATAACATTGTACATATTCACTTCCTTTCCGATTTATTTATATTAATAAACTATCATCTTTTACTAGGTATGTTAATTACATTTTATATACTCTGGGATCTCTAATTTTTTGTGACAAAAATTCCTTCATTATGACAATGTGAGGGGATGTGTTAATAATAGTAATGTTGTATGGCAAAGATGTCTTTCAAAAGAGATTAGACCTTAGTCTTCATAAATATTACATATTTTAGGCTAATACATTAATGCGTAGTAATCAAGTAGTGAACCTGAATGAACGAAGCAATAGTATAGCTATTCCTATTAAATAAAAAACAACAACTAAAATTGAAAACCTGTAGACCATATTACAAAAGTACGAACAACACATGAGATTATCATTATACTAGTGCATATTTGTTTTTTTACATTATAAAACTGGAATAATCGTGCAAATATTCGTCTTCCTAAACGAGTACATTTAGGAAGATGAATGAGATTTAGTAGGAGGCAAGTGCAAATTTTCAGAAAACAGAGAGGCATAACAACAATTTGAAAAAATTAAATTCTAAATACCTACTTTTCTAGCACCCAAGATCAGAGGAATTAGTTAATATGCATTCTTAATCATTGACCATGTACTCCTTGTGATCATATATATACTGAAACATGAAGCTACTTTGGTGGTACACAACATGGCTTATAACCAGAACCTGTCGATATTAATAAATGTGCAATTCGCAATGAATTAAATCTAGGAACATAGAATTCACATTCAACTTCTATATCCAATTAACCAAACTGATGAGCACGTACGGTCTATACACATGGTCTGAACAGAAGGTAAGACCAAAATGGCTAAATTAAAATGTAACTGTGATATGAGAGCTGTTGGAATAATGCCCTATAAAGCAGTTTATTATTTAGACATTATAAACAATAATTATTGGATTATTTAGTATTTATTTGTTATTAATAAATTCCATGTTATGAATTTCTATTTCATTTATGTCTCATTGATATATATGTGATGTGTAAGTTTATCTTATGCAAATATCTAAAAGATTCCAAGACATAAAAATGAGTAATAATGAATTATTCGTATGATGAGTTCATATATGGGAGATATTATATTCTTTATTTCATTATGTCTAAATTAAAATGTTCGCATTTTGCATATTGAAGATAGAATAATTTACTATGCCATAGAATGTAGTATTATCTATTTAATTAATGAAGTCTCTAATTATCGAAGTGAGTCTTCGGATAGAAACACTAGTGTGTTATAATAAAGTTATAACAACATCGAACATGACCTAGTGAATTAGAATTTGAGGTTAAGTACCGTAACTCAAATTTCTAATTTTATTAATCTAGCACTATTGTAAAAGACCTTAATTCTATTGATTAACAAACTTGTTTTCATGTGTTTTGTCTTTTTAAGTTACTAAAGGACTAGTTCCAATTTATGGTTCGAACTCCAGTATCTTGGAAGATAAAGTATATGAAATGTGTAGAACATTTTTCATGATGGACACCATGCATATGATATCACTTGAGTTTTTTCAAGTACTTAGATAATATAAACCAGGGCCCTGGTATTCACTATGTGAATTTGACTGTGTTGGTAGAAGCAGATACAAACACCATAGTCAACTATTATCCATTAGATGAAAAATGATAACTCAAAGGTAAATATGTACTAGAAGGATAATACAGTAATTTTACCCTACTAGTACGGCATTGCATTGGGGATATGTCTACATGTATAGTATATGCTAAATGGATCAAGCTAATTAATTGTTAATAAGCTTCAGAGAAAATAAATGATATTTAGTCCAAGAGTTCAATATTAGGCCTATAGTGGTGTGCCCCAATATTAATGGACAAAGCCCAATCATAATTAAGAGTTAATTAAGATAATGGATATATTGTCTATTGGAGCTTAGGCTTTATGGATCCATTTGGTCCCCTGTCTAGCTCAAATTAAAGCCCAATAGTTATTTGATAATCAGTTGAGCCCAACAAGGCCAATAAGCCCATTAGGGTTTACTAATCTCTCCATAGTTAAGAGAAAAGTTCTCTAGCAACCAGATATAAGTGTTACATATGAAATACCCCCTTGAGAAGAGAGGGTCACACGAAAAACAGAGAGAGAGAGAAAGAGAGAGAGAGAGAGAGAGAGAGAGAGAGAGAGAGAGCAGAGAAAATCGACCACCACTAGGGATTCACTGTCCTTGGAGTTTCGGCCATCCCGGAGAAATCGGTTTAAGGAGATTGTCTTCTTGTTCATCTATGGATCTCTTTGTTGGGAATTAAGAAGGTGACCACTCACTGGTTCAATCAAACTACTTTCGAGAATAGAAGGGAAGACAAGAAGGTTGTAGAGCGAATCCGGGTATTATTCTTATCTAGATCAAGAGTTAATTTATGTTAGATCATGATTCGAAACGTTTTGTAAAAGGAAAAATTTTAAACGACCGATTCCGCTGCGTTTCTTGATTTTACAAAACTACGATGTTCTTGAAAATGATTTTATGAAAATATTTTCCGAAAATTTATTCCAGCTAACACTAGCAGGAGCTGCTTATGCATGATATGTTAACATTCATGTCAAACCTATGTACATTAGGCGCCGAAGTTGGTAACAAGCACCACTTCAATGAAATGGTCTAACTTATTAGCTACGACAAAGTTCAGCACTTGCGTTACTAAGCCCCACCACCACAATATATATATATATATATATATATATAATATACTTGTTTCTTTGGGCTAAGCTAATACTTTTCCTTTATCTTTCCTCTTCGTCTTTGTGGTTAGTACTTTGTGAGGACCACATGAACTTTTTGTTGCTGAAGTATTTTGTCCTTATGCTGTGACCGTGCACCTGTCCCTGGACTCATGTATGGCATATGCAACGATTAATGACTGGCATTGATTCCACTTTGACATCACTAAATCCACTGCCAATTTTTCCCTTTCGTCCTTAGTGCTATATTGAGAAAGGAAGACTACAAACAGTGAACAATCGGTCGAAGCAATGATGGGAGTAAATTGAAATTACTTTTAAGTTACATTTCCACCAGATATCTCCTCTAACGCACGACCACTCATGAAATTAGCGACAAAGATGCCGTAGTCATATCCATTTGGTTGTTGAGGGACATGTGCTAAATCTCTCACTTGGAACTTAGTGAACGACCAACGAGACCCCTTCGACTTCCTGATCTCCACTTCCAACAAGTTGTCCAGAGTAAGCATGTATCAAAATTACTAGTTAGTCTATAAAACAGAACACATATACAATATCATAACTCATTAATTGAACCTAGAAGCATTATTGAAAACATTGCAAACACTTTACTCATAACTTCATTTAGCAGGCCTCGGTCAGCGGATACTTGTCTACTAAGTAACGTGTCCCATATTTCAACAACTTCAGCATTAACCCGAAATAAGTACGTGAACCAATGCTTATTTTTGTTTATAGGTACATATATCTACAAAAGTTGAGTTACAATTAACCGAAATAGACAGTAATTATCTTACATATAGTGTAGCTATAGCGGACAAAAGTATACTGTACACCAACTAAGCATCAGATATTGTCTTACTTACACTTTACCATGCATATAGTCATCCCATGAAGTCATCCACAACCTTACATCTACGCACAAATTTGGCAACATCATTGCTGTAAAAACTCGGATTTTTGGGAGGGTAATTTGGACATTTTACAAATTTTTGGGTATTATATTAGGTAAATTAATTTGTAAAAATTTTGTGCAAAAGGACTAAATTATAAATTTTGGGAGACTAAATTGATAGAGATTTGGGAACCGGGGACTATAGTGTAATTTTTAAAAAATTTGCATAGTCCCCTACTTACCCACGTGGGCTCTCCCTCCCACTCACTTTCTCTCTTTCTCTCTCTCTCTCTTCCTCGATGCCCCCCCTCGCTCTCTCTGCTTGCATTCGGCTGACGCACCAGGGGAGGCTGCGCCGCCACCCAGGCCACTGTCTGGCCCACAAACCACCCGGCGTGAGCTCGCCATGCCACCATGGTGCCCCACCGCCGGTCCCGCAGAGCCGCTGGCCTCTGTTTCATCAGAAAATGACATTGGAGCTGTTTCGGATTTCTTGTCACCGGCGATGATTTCGGCTACCATTTGACCTCTAATAGGGCTTGTTGGATTCGTCTCGTTGAGAAAAAGCTCAAGATATATATATTTTAACCCCATACTAGCCGAATCGAAAGTTACCATTTTTGGAATATTTTGAGTTTAAGTTTAACTTTTTAATCTGGCTGTTGGATCGTGATTTTATTGTCATTTTTGGATTGTACTCGGAAAATAAGGAAGTTTGAAATATATATATATATATATATATTGTCTATGTTTAGTGATCGGTACAAAAATTGAAATCAGACGGCTAAAATTTATCTCGATTTACGTGCTACAGGTCTGGTATGGCCCCAGACCCGAATTGGACAAGTAATATGTCTAACCTAGCTATTTTGGGTGCTAGGAATTCATTGAAGAGATCCGTTTATGGATTTGAAGCTCCGTTGAGAAGTTGATTTTTCGCAAGAGGATGATTATGGGCTTGAAATTGGTTCCCGACCCTTTGGACGATCGTTAACGACACCTTGGGGATTTAATAGTGTGGTATCACTATTCTTGTAAGGTAGGGATTCGGTTATCTTCATTTTCCAATATTTTCGAATAAAAATTATTTTCTGCAACATATGAGAACAAATGTGATTTTTGAATTTCTTGAACATATGTGATGGACTATGATGGTATGATATATATCTATATACTATATTGCTCTGGGGATTTTTTGAGTGCAGGTTATTTTGGGTATATCAAAAATAGGGCTGTTGTGCTGCTCGTTTTTCTATAAAAACCTAATATACTTATTTTCTTGAAAAACCAGAGCATGATTATTTTCACACTTCAGTTCTGTGTTGCACGTGTCATAGGGTCATACATGAGCATCATGTTAGCATCGTGGGTTTACAGTGTAGCGCTACATGCCCCACCATCGGTGTAGAGTCCATAAATCTACGCGAGATTTTGTTACTTCCGATTACCTCCCCATTTGGCAGGCATAGGCAATTCGGTTGCCCCTCCAGGTTTGGTAGGCGACACATGAGTGTCCCTTCCAGGTATGGACTTAGGTGTCAGACAAGCTGTTATGTACACTTAGTACCATCATCCTAGATTTCGACAGATAAGAGGATGTGAGCTCATGGGTATAGGTTGATTTGTGTTATGTGCATATGAATTGATAGTTTTGGTTATACTGATTTATTTACACATATATGTGACGATTTCTGGTTTTGGATTATCATATATGTATGTATTGGATTTAAACTAACCATGCAGGAGCTTTCCATCACTAAAATATTTTTGATCGAGGTAACTATTTTTCCTACTGGGCATTTTATACTCACTCCTTTCTTCCTTTTCTCAGGTAGTGTCTAGTGCGATTTTGGAGATCAAGAGGAGTAAGAGGCCATCGGGATTATAGTTCGTTATCTTGGTAGTGTTTGAAGCGTATTGTTATAGTGTTTGGACTATTTGAGTTTTGTTTTAGCATTGAACTAAGATTACTAAATTTTATTTTAGTCTGCGACCTTATATATGCCATTTTGGTGTCTGTTCTGACGCAGATGATGATGATGCTTGGACTTATATTTGATTTACGATCTTTTTTAGTATTTATTCGATCTATGTTTAATGGCGTATACGAACTATGAGAGAGGTCCACGAGATGGAATTCCAAATATTTTATCTAAAATACACTATTTTATAAAACTAAATCTTTTTAGATATTTTTTAAATAAATCAAGGAATTTCTCATCCTTGCGAAATTCCCCTTCTGCCACTAGCTTGAGTTTTGGGATGTGACAATTATCATCCCCTATTCCACTGGCCTACATATTATGACGCATGCATAATGGTAAACATGAAACATAACCATAGTAATTAAGGTTCAATAACCATGTACATATACATATGTACATGCATATGAGTGGCCAAATATCAGGCACAGGTTTTGATTTGTGCTACAAGTGCTTCGATGCTGTTAAAAATTCTGCTATGACATTTAGAACCTACATTTCCAAACTTACCAATTGAGTCATCACAAGTTCAAGTACGAACTTATAATGATTCTCATAATTCTAACACTCACAAAATGGAGTGCCTCTCCGTTTAGGAATTGGCTAGGTCTAAGATAGTTAAACGCATGGCGGTCGGGAAAATTCTTCTTAGACCGCACGATAAATTCTTCTTTGCCACTACATCAGTAAATATTTAATAGTTAATCTCCAGAATTTTGTAGTACAGAATTGTTTTTAGCCAATAAGCAAACGTAACCACATGTACTAATAAAAGAGAAGGGTTATAAACTTACAGTTCTTCATTGACATTTTGAAAGATGTAATTAATCAATGCATCTGCTTCAACATCTTGTTGGTGACCTAGGTTGATATTTGGGCCATATGCATACATATTCCCTTGTCTGCATGCTTCTTGTGAAACCACCTATTCTTCTCCTTCCCATAGATTTCTCTAAGGGACACATCTATCCCCTGTTTCACTAGAGTAAGATGAAGTAATGTTTCACAGATGTTGATAATGATAAGGATGAATAAATAGAACTGCTATATTCGAACACTTCGAATGATACTAACACAGCTTACCTACCTTAACACAATGCAAATTATTTCGTTTGAGGTCAGAAGTGGACAACCATTGTTTGTCATCTTCTTTATTCAGTTGTACCTCGTTCTGTAGACAACTTCTATTGTTGTGCGAATCCAAACCTAGGTTTCCCTCCAGTATTGCTAGAAATTCCATATACGCTGAACTGAATGATTGGTCACCGATTTTTGGGCTACATTCCCTGCCTTGTGACCAAAGATTATGTTTTATTTCTACTGTGTATTTCTGCCCATGCCGTGAGGTTGACCCTTGTTGGAGTCTACGTAAAAGGGCTAGTATTCACTCGTACAAGCCCATCTTTAACCTAAACTGCTTCATTCCAATGTATTCCTATCAACTGTTATTAATCTTAAAGCAAAATCCAAAGAATTTGAAATACATAATATATTATTTTGACTTTAATAATGTTAATTATACTTGTATACATCAATACACTCCATCTAAGCATAGTTTTTTGGAAAAGCTTAAGTAGCATTGAGAAATAATATGGACAGGTTGACTTGTAAAGATTCGAAACTCAAAACATGCATGGCACAGCTTTTAGCCTGAATCATACTAGTTGGATTATATGTTATTTTAGCTAAACGTAGCTAATGAAGTCAAATAATATCGTTGCATCAAAAGCAAATGGTTCAAAATGTTTCACAGTAGTAGACAGATAAGTTATAAAGAAAATTAGAGGAATAAATGTATCATTTATCTCTATGACTGTTGGCTTAGAAAGGCCCTTTCCAAATTATACTTCTTTCATGTCACTCACACTTACCAACCAACACCCAACCGGTAACCCTATTTAACACTATCATTTATCTCTGTAGAAAAAATTCTTGCAATCTCATATATTGAGAATATTTCAAGGGTCTAAAGTGTGAGTTTTGAGAAATTATACACAACGCCCATACGTGCATCCAGTTGTGCTTGAGGTTTCGATTGGAAGATCGGAATTTAGAAAACAGAAAAATTAGGATCTATTAATAGGCTTCAAGAGGTATTAGATCTATTCTCTTTATATATCTATTTGTTATGAATTAATACTATGCACTCATATAGTCAATTATTTTGAGAAAATTTTTGAATATTCGTGGGTCAATCTTCCACTGCGAAAATCGTTTTAAAATCCAACATTTATGTCAAAGTACAAAAAATCGAGGTTTTAAATGACGGTTTGGTTTCTGAAGCAATTTGCAATTTTTTTTTCGGTCATCGCCTTCTTGGTGGCAGTTTCGATCTATTTACCCCTCTACCTCAAGTTTGCTAGCTGGACCATCTATGTCGTTTCTCTCTTTGTTGTTTGGTTTAGCAACAAAAGCTCTGAGTTTTCTTTTGCAGATCCTAGCTAGTTGACCTAGCTAGTACTTCTATTTTGTTGATATTTACTTTAAAAAGAATAATAACAAAACTCTCTTTTCACTCATGATCTCCAGTATATATTTCATGTTATACATGTCATAGCAATGGAACTTGTGAGTGTTATAAAAAAAGAGTGAGTGAGAAAGGAAGTGTTGCATTTTTGCAAATTGGAAAATTTTTGAATAATTTTTCGATTGATAGAACAAAATTTTGCTAAATTATGTGAATTTTTCTATTCCGCCACTCATCCAGGTTCTGCATGACTAGAGATTATATGAGTATAAGCAAGAACACCAATCCCTCATTAAATACATTAAAGCAAAAATTTAAATCCTTATTTTTATAACGTATAAGAGAGTTCAGTGAAATATTATTATTACTACTTTTTACAAGTGAAAAAAATATAGAGAATAAATTAATTACATTGCATGTCTATTTTGACATCATATATGAAGAAGTATCCAATTTTATTCATATTTACTTTTGTCCTTTTTTTTAATGAGACAAATCTTAAATTTACCAGTCAAATAAACGTAAGTGTTAAGGAAAGAAACATATTATTTGAAAGGAGCAATAATGTTTTGAGCTTTGAAGTATTGGCGCCCTATTGGCTAACCGAATTTCAAAATTTCTCATATTTGGCACCAAATTTATGATTTAGACTTTACTATTAGTTTTGGTCCCAATCAAATGTCTCATTTTACAGTACTAAATCAATATTCTTTTATCTAAGTTTTACCTGTGATTATGATAAAATCTATACTATATATAAAAGAGCCAGTTATACTATTTGTTGATGGAGGTTTTATCAACAATAAATTTATAAATAATCAAGAGATGTGGCTTGTGTGAATTGAAGTAATAATCAAAGCAAATAAGGAGAG
>JXTB01000012.1:668491-687348 GCA_002914805.1 Parasponia andersonii
TTCGATTGACGTTTTCACTGACGATTCGACTGACGCTTTATCTGACGATTCGACTGACGCTTTATCTGACGATCCGACTGACGCTTCATTCACTACCACGACTGACGCTTCTTCCGCTACCATGATTAACGCTTCATCCGCTGCCACGATTGACGCTTCATCCGTTGCCACGATTGACGCTTCATCTGCGACCACGATTGATGCTTGATCCAGCAGGTGGATCATCATTGTGCGGGACATCGCATCTTTTGCTGCGAGTTTCAGCGAGTTATTGTAGCAAGTCCTCGCATCATACTGGTTTCCTCGCACCTCGCCTACACCATGTTGGGTTGGGAACTTCATCGTTAGATGATAGATCGAGGTGACAGCTCGAAGTTCCCTTAATGTTGGCCTTCCCAGGACAGCATTAAAGGCAGATGGGCAATCTACTACCAAAAACTGGGTCATTACTATTGAAACCCTCAGGAAGGTCCCAACGCTGACCATCAGTTCGATCATACCCATAGGCATCAGGCTATCTCCAGTAAAACCGTAGAGCGGAGTGGCGGCAGGCTTCAGATCGCTCTCATTTAATCCCATCTTTTTGAAGGCGTCGAAGTACAGGATGTCCACAGCACTTCCGTTGTCGACCAACACTCGCCACAACTGTGTGCTTCCACAGTTGATTTTTATGACCAGAACGTCGTTATGTGGGTAATGGACTTCCCTTGCATCTTGCTCTGTGAAGGTAATATCCAGTTCCGGCACTCGCTGAAGCTTGCGTGGTCGCTGGTCAAGGTGCATAACATTGGTCAATGGCTGCTGTCGAGCTTCTCGTGCATATCTATCCTGTGCCCGCTTGGAATCTCCTCCAACATGCGGCCCTCCGAAAATAGTTCGCACCTCACGGTGAATTTCTGGAGGTCGCTGTTGGTCTTCTTCTCGCCTTTCCTCGCTCTGTTTGGTATATTGCCACAACCGTCCCTCTCTAATTAGCCTCTCAATTTCATCCTCCAGGGCGAAGCAATCATTAGTATCATGTCCAATATCATTATGATATCGACAGAACTTGTTGGGGTCGCGCTTTGCCTTGTCTCGCTTCATTGGTCCCGGTTGACGGTATCGCTCCTGTTGGTTTGTGACCGCATAGATATGATCTATGGGAGCGTTTAACTCGGTGTGGTTGGTGAACCTCATGGGAGCCTTTGAAGTCTCCTGCTTTTTAGACCTAGGCTGATTCTAATTGGCCTGTTCATTGTTCCTCTTATTCTTCTTATTGCTGCTGTTGTCGGTGATGACCGCAACCTTTGCCGCATCTGTCTTTCCTCCTTTTTTGGTCTTTTGAAGATTTTCATGGGAAGACTCTAACCTTAAATGTCGACCAACTCTTCGGTAGAAGTCTTCGAGAGTTCTACATTCTCTTTCAAGCAATTCCTCCCAGAGTTTTGTTTCTGGTCGCACCCCAGCCATCATAAGAGTAAGAACTCCTCCTTCAGGGGGGTTGTTGACCTTCGCTAGCTCTGTGGTGAATCGATTGAGATAAGATTGTAGAGTCTCCTCTGGACCTTGTCGGATTGCAGATAAACTAACGAGCGGAACAGTGAAATTCTTCGCGGCTTGAAATTGCCTTAAGAACGCCGTCTGCAGTTGTTGCCAGGATGAAATCGAACTGGGTTTAAGTCCTCGGAACCACTTCTTTGCCGCTCCTGAGAGTGTTACAGCGAAACATCTACAGCGCGCATGATCACTAACCCGATGAAGCTCCATCAAGTCGCTGAAGTGATCCATATGGTCCCGTGGATCAGTCTTTCCATCAAAAGTATTGATGGTAGGAAGTCTGAATCCGGTAGGAAGGGCTGCAGCTTGAACTTCCTCGCTGAATGGCGACTGGCGATACCCATCAGTGAGCTCATCATCCCAGTCAGCAAGTGCATCTAATGCGATTCGTAAATTGTGAACATCGACGTTCAGAGGAAAAGCATCATTCCTTGCTAGTGGTATGCGCGACCTTTGTTCGTTATCTCGTTTCGCAACGGGCTGGTCTGGTAGGGTCTCCTGCATCCTATGAGAGGAATCCAGTAGCATAGTGCGACGAGACCGGCTGTGGTCGCTATGATGTGATACAGATCGATCATGGCCACGTCGTCGCTCCAAGTACTGCCTTAGGTCAGCAGGATCTTATCGTGACTCCCTGCTGATTCTTTCGAAGACACTTCTCGATGATCGTCCTTGCTCGCTGCTCAGGCGATCCTGGTTGTTGTTGGATTTATGAGAAGGTTGTGTACGACCACGGTTCGTACTCGAACTCTCCGTACGAGACTCTAGAGGCAAGTCTGCGACCTTACCTTTTCCTTTGGAGGTGCGTTCCTCATGGTGCTCCTGCTGAGTTCTTGGCTGGTCGCGTCTTCTCGTCTCGAGAATCTGTATTCCCTTCGCAGGTAATTGAGCAGGACGTTCTTTGGGACGTTCGTGTTGTGGTGGAGTCACCATCTACCCTTCAGCAAGTCGTCGCAGAGTGTCGTTGATCTGGTTTGTGATTTGCTGAAGGTTCACGAGCGTTTCCTCCATGCGATCCTGTCTTTGGGACAAGTTCTCTGTTGCCGTCATAGTAGGTTGATCCGGAGCAGGGGTCGCCTGTGTAGCAGCAGTACTCTGAGGTTGATTTTGGCTAGTCCCGGCGGCTCTGGTGGTGTTTCTGGTATTTGCCATTATTAAAAGGATGGAATTTGACAAAGATTTCTGCCGGAATAGCCCTCCTTCTAGCGCCAATTGTTGATGGAGGTTTTATCAACAATAAATTTATAAATAATCAAGAGATGTGGCTTGTGTGAATTGAAGTAATAATCAAAGCAAATAAGGAGAGAGGGATTTATAGTGGTTCAGCCCCAAAAAAGATGAGCCTACGTCCACTATTTTCTCACTATTTTATGAATAATAACGAACACTCAAGGTTACAATAGCGTTTAGGGAATCGGAAAGACTGAAAGCTATTGAAGAGTGCTAAAGACTTAGACTACCCAAAGTGTGGAATACTCTAAGCTTGAATCTGCTCTGACTTCTATTCTCTGTGACTTGTTTCTNTGCGTGTTTCCCTCTCCTTATAGGTTTCCTGTTTGTTAAGGCAAACTGCACGGGGAAGGTCGCACAAAAACCTGCGGAAGAGGTCGCATATAACCTTCGTAGAGGAGGTCGCATATAACCTTTATGCGACCTTAGGATTTTAGACCGCACAACACTATTCAAAATTTGGTAAGTTATTTTGTCATCTAGCTATTTTGATTCTTCTTGAAAACTACATAGTTTTTCCCCCCCTTTTCTTTCGTACATAGTAGCATTGTACGTGCAAAGCACATATAGTAAACCCAGTTATCCAAAAAGACATTTTGTACCTTGGTGAATAGATAGAGAATACAAGCACATTTGCATGCAATGGGGTTTAGTTTTTGTTTATTATACGATCTCATAGTTTTAGGATTTTTCTTTCTTAATTTTCATGGGTTTATTGCCATAACTAACACGCCAAAATCTATAACATTAATAGGGTGGATGTCTCTTGGGATGCGGGCTTGTTCTCGAGGTGTTGCTTAATTTCCTTTCATTTTTTTTCTTTTTAATTGGCAAATTTTTTTTTTTCCAAAGGTCTCATTGGTTAACGTTATTTCTCGGGGAAATCAAGCTTATAAGATTAAAAATTGAAAAATTTCGATAATTTGATTTTTTGGAAAAGTCTTAGATTGATTTAGAAAAATATCATTTTTAATAAATATTTAGAAATATATAATTTTTTTAAAATTAGTATTTTTCAATAACATTCGAGATAGTTAATTGGGATACTTTGGATAACCAATCTAGTAATTATTTGAAGTAACCAATGACATTACTTTAGATAATTTAACTGGTTTCCTCAAGAATGTCATCAATTAATAAAAAGTGACATTTTTCTAAATATTTTTAAAAATGATATTTTTTTAATTAAATCCAAAATTTTTCAATTTTTTTTTTTAAATTTTATCATAAAAAATCTAATTTCCTACTAAAAGTTTTACATGTTTTATGTTTCTTTTGAAAATCATATAAAAATGTATGATCACAAATTCTGACATGTATTATAATCTGTCGATTATACTTCTAATGACACGTATTTTTCTCATTATGTATACTGGTTGCTCATTTTTTCTGCCTAGTTTCCGAATGGATAAACCTTTTGGTGCTTTCTGCTTTACCTTACACTATATAAAATTCTTCCATTCGTTACCCAAGAAAAAAAAAACAAATAAACCTTCTATTGGTAGTTATAATTCTAAATGTTTTGTAGCATATTATTTAAACATTTAAAATAAAAATTTTGATTCAGTTTTAGCCTATTCCAATTAATATTTTACTTGAATAAATTACTTTTATAATAAGATTAAATATCCTAATTTTTGTAATATAAATTTTTTATAGAAAAAAAAGGGTTAGTAAAATTGTTTTAGAGTCTGAGTAACGTATTTTCGTTTGACCTAAATTTTCTGAGGAAACTCAAAAACTTCAATAATTCAAATTAACAATAACAGAGAGACTAATATTAATTTTATACTCATTTTGTTTATTGTTTTTTCAAGACACCGGGGACGTACCGTAGGCACGTACCTCAGACTAGTAGTTATAAAAAAGTACGCCACACTGGCAAATGTGGAATGTATAAACTAACAAGACAAAATAGCATGAGCGGCTTTACTTAATTGAAAGTCTTTTGTTTTTTGTTTTTTTTTTTTTAATTTTGTTTTTTGTTTTTTGTTTTTTCCTTTTGATTTCGTGATGAGAAAGAGAAGTCTTTGGTTCAATTGTAATTTAGAGCAATAATCCTTTTATCACGATTAGTGCCTTCACAGTTTCCCTAATTATAAAGTTAAAATATTATTACGCAGATAGTTAGACTACTAATTTCTTCCGACTAGTAATTCAAATCTGATTTTGGTCGTTGATATATACGGAACTTTTGTACATATTTGGATTTGATTTTAGTGTGCGCTTGACAACGACGAGAAATGAACAGAACTGCAGTCACTGTTTTCGTTTATATTTCTTGTGGGGTTCCCTTGATATTAGTAACGCATATATCCAAATAAATCTCTTCGTATATAGATTCGGAATACTGCAAAATATATATATATATATATATATTTATATATATATATATATCCTAAGCATTGGGGTTATACAGTTTAAATCATGAATTTTAGACTCTGTAAAATAATATCCTAAAATTAAAAATTTTTAAAAATTAATATTCTTGATTTTTTGAATAATTTTAACGTAAAAAAACACTAATATCCTAAAAATTAAGGAGAATAATAAAAATTAGTCTAGTTTTAATACAAGGTAGTATTATTTTTTCGTTACTAAAATTGGTCAAAAAATCAGTACAAAGTATTAATTTTCAGAAATTTTTAATCCTAACGTATTATTTTTCATAGTTAAAATTTTAGGATTTAAATTGTAAAATACTCAAATTTCACAGTATTTTTTTTTACCATTCACCCTATATAGATAATACGAAAATTTGAATGAATTTGATAAATATTTGAATAACATTCTATCGCATGGAATATATATATTTTCAAAACAATTTTTCATCCTTTGTAAAAATTTTAATTAATTATGCATGAAGTATGTGTACTCATCCATGATATTTGGATACCTATTGTTTTTATGTGGTTTGCTGCATCTTATAAGAGAACAATAAGTCATGGACATCATTTTCAACTAATTGTGTCACGATCCAAAATTTAGATAAATGACGATGAGAATTTCACTTAAATGGAAATTTTTTTGATTTTTTATAAAAGTGTCTAAGAAGGTTTCAAATTTGTAAAACAACCTATTTTCAAAGGTATGTGGATTTCTAACTAATGGAACTATCTCACAGTTCGTATTTATCATTAAATATAGACTTAATAGAATTTAGAAAATCATATTCAATTAGAAATCTATGCATCATCATCCACAATTTAGTATGAAATACAAATATGGCATACATAGAGTTTACAAACATAATTCAAAGTAGTATTCTTGGTTAATACAACACAATCTACTTAGTCCAAAGATTTCTCCTAATCAGTCGCATAGACACCACCTAAAGAAGGAAGGTAAGAGGGTAAATATACAATGCCCAGTAGGTAAACAATTACCTTATTTGAAAACCATTTTGTGATGGAGAGTACCTGCATAGTTAGTCTAATCCAAAACAAATTTACAAATCATATACATCTATCATTTGTCTAAATCAATAATCCATGTATATAGAGAAACATAATCAAGTAAGAAAATCATCTCATATAGCACATGACACAAGTCACCCAATACCTATGAGCTCACGTCCTCTCATCATAAAACTAAGATGGTGGAATTATATTTGCCATACAACCTATCTGACACCTAGTCCCATAACTGGAGAGATACTCATGTGTCGCCTACTAAATTTGGAGGGACAATTGAATTGTGTATGCTTACCAAGTGGGAGGTAATCAGGAAAAAAAAACCCCATATAGATTTCTAGACTCTGCACCGACAATAGGGGACAACACCATCTGTAAACCTATGATACTAAACTAGTACTCAAGTATGATCCTATGACACATGTAATATGAACTAGTATGTGAACACAACCATACAATGATCTACATTTCAAATGTTCTGCTCTTTCATAAAAATAGTCACTTTAGTTTTCTCGAAAAACGGGCAACATAACAACTATAATTTAGAGGTACTAAAAATTTAATCTATACATAGAAGATCCTAGAGTAATATAATACATATCAATCAAATTCCATCACAATATTCAAAATAATTCAAATCTCCACATTTTCCATAATATATAATATAGTATGATTTTTATACAAAATTAGTATAAAACGAAGGTAATTGAGTCCCTACCTCACCATAATAATCATAAAAGACTATCGAATAGCTGTAGTATCCCTCGAGGGTCATCGGTTGGAGTGCCAGGGGGTGATTTTAAGTCTTCGATCGCTCACTTTGAAGGGTCGATTGTCCAACAAAGTCTCATACAGTCATTTTGAGGTCTCGGTTATGTTTCTAGTGCCAAAAATAGCCAGAATAGCTATCTAGGTCTCTTAATTTAGTGTCAAAACCTGACTCTTGGCATATAAACCGAGACAATTCCCAAGCCATTCGATCTTAGTTTTTGTGCCCCCTGTAACAATGCCCAATATATATGTCATTCTTTATATTTTCACGAGTGCATTCTAAAAATAACAATTATTTGATGATAAAACGGCCAGATTAAAAATTGACTATTCAAAACTTGACCCCTAAAACTACACAATATACACAATTTCAAACAAAGTCAAATCGAATTGTGAGACCCTAACCACTAGGTCCTTTGCACCGAGAAGACTCGAAATAGCCCTTTCACATCCTAGGGTGGTTGGAATCATTATTAGTGGCCAAAACTCCTCTACAACTTCTCTTCATCGGTGCCGGCAATTAGAGCGCTTTTAGGCATCAAGACTTCAGCTAAGGGGAAGTATTGGTGGGGTTGAAAATTCAGTCTGGGCATGCCGTCAATGATAGCTGAAGTCAGCGAGAGAAGCGTCATTTAGTGGTGGCTGTGGGTGTCCAGTTTTGTCAGGTGCAAAGGTGAGAGAAGATGGGGAAGAAAAGAGAGAAGGTGAAAGAAGGAATAGGAAATGGGCCACGTGGCCCTCCCCTAATGGGTTATGTAATTTTACAAAATTGTATTTTGGCCCTTACTTTTTAAAATTTCTTTCATTTAAGTCCCACTAAATTGCCTTTTAGTCGCTTCATAGAACTCTTTCAGGCAAGGCCAAATTTGTATTTAATGAATTTACCCTATTATTAAATCCTAAAATAGAAAAATTACCTTTTTACCCTCAATTAAATATGGGTTTTAACAAGTTGAATTATTACGGTAGGAAGTCAAGAATCTCAATTTACAACTAAAACATTTATAAGAATTTCAGGGAAATTATTATCAATAGAACTCGATAGATTTATTTTTCACTTACAGCAAATTTTTTAATTTATTTATTACAATCATAACAATTTTTATAATGAATTTCTAAATCTGCCCCTTTATTACATCATTCCAATTGACTATCTTCCTCGCTAATTGATTATCTTCCTTTTACTAGTTGTCTTTCTTAGACTTAATAACCATTTGATTATATTTCTTATCACTTGATTATCTTCGTCATAATCAATTAATTATCTTCTTTAGACCCTAGCTTAGTAATTGATTATTTTATTTACCAATTGTTTATCTTCCTAATTGGTTGATTTTTTTTTTTTCTAGTTGATGATCTTCCTTAGTCTTAGTAACTGTACTACTAAAAAAAAAAGCTTTTAACGACAAATTATTAATAGCGGCTGAAGTGAAACTGTCGTTAATAGTCAATTTTAACTTTTTTCGGCGGTTCCAATATAACTACCGAGAAAAGTTTAAAATCTTTTAAATCTTCAAATGACAGTTATATTAGAACCACCATTAATGCTCAAATTATACATTTCTCTACAGTTCTAGTATAACTATCGTTAAAAGTTTGAAATCTTTTAGACATTTAATGACAATTGTGGCAGAAGTGCCATTAATGCTCGATTTAATTTTTTACAGTAGTTACGGTACAATCACCGTTAAAAGTCATATAAATGAGGGCCGAGACCAACTTAACCCTCATTCTCTTTCTTTTGCTTAGTCGAGAGCTCACCCACCACCCCCAACTTCGTCTTCCTCATACACGGCCACTCTCATTCTAGTGATTTTGACCGCCAAAATCACTCTCATATGGTTCAAATTACTCCATTCTATTTAGGTAAGCTTTATATACTTGTAATTTTAAGATTAGTTAGTATTTAGTAATTATTTGTGCCTTAGAAAAGTTTAGATTTTTATACAATTACCGACTATAATTCTCAATGAGTATATGATTTTGTTTCTTTTTTTGTTGATTTAGATTTCAATTTCAATAGGTAGACTAATTTTGGGCTATTGAAACATTTTTACTCAATTTAAGTTATTTTGTTTCACTAATTTTAATTAATCCGAAAAAGTTACTTTTAGAAATTAAATCTTCATAATATATATTATTTGATGATTTTATATCGTTTTGATAATGGATATTAATAGTAATTATAGCTTATTACTTTAACCACATTATCATGAACTAATTAGTGTTATGTGACTTTATAATATGTGTAGTTAGTATTTTTATTGACTTGAAATTATTTAGTTTTTAAACTTTAGAATAGTGAAAATTTTGTACTATGTATGAATTAAGTTGAATTTAAAGGTTCATAATGATAAAATGATAATATTTTGAGTTAGAATCGAAAGATTAGATTGGTGGTATGCATTCTTATCTTTCCGATGTTAAACATGATAGTCGCTCATGTGACAATGCACCATCATTTCTATGTAGTAAGTAACAGAGTGCTATTATTAACTCCTTATAACATTGGGTTAATATTCTCTTTCTTTGATGCTAAATTGTTATATGATTGAGTTTGTATAAGTTTTGTTTAATTTATATTTGGTCTTTTGTAGGCAACATCAGGTGTCGATGGTAATTAATGTGTCTCAAAAAATACATATTTCTTGTATCCACTTAGACAATTATCAGATATTATGAATATCTTAACATAGTTAGTATAATGTATAGTATAATATATAGAACATATGTTTATTTATTTGATCTACTAGTTTTTATAATACATGATTTTGTTTAGTGCATTCAAAATATTTCATACAGACATAGAAAGAAGAGGAAAAAGTAATAGTCCAACTTAGTATCATATTAAAGTATGAGATATATTTTGTTCGTATAGAATGTCTTTATTTATCTTTCATCTTTATGTATTTCAACTATAGTTTTATTGTAATTATAGTATCCATCTCAACTCAATTATGTAAATGTGGTGTTTATGTTAGAATGTATTTCAGTTCATTCACTTTATCTATGTTAGAGTTGTTAATATAATTTTAGTTTGTAAGTGTTAGTGAAATGTACCTAGAAACTCAATATTGGTTCTTAAATATGTTTATGGTAGAATATATTATCTATATAGTAGAAATTTATTAGTTATATGTACTAGATTTTAATTATGTTTCTTATATGTACTTTTTTATAATCTAGGTTTGCATATTTTTGAATTGATTTGAAATTCATTTTAGGCAGGTTTAATTTTGTGGTGTTACATAAAGTGCTCAAGGGAAGAGAAGAAAATTTCTCCTAAAAAAAGCTTTTAACGGCGGTTCTCGGAACTGCTATTAAAGATCTCATCACTAATAACGATGATTAACAATTGTGTTAAAATTGCCACTTTAACGGTATTTGTATTAACGATAATTTTTAACCGTCGTTAAAACCTCTTAAAAACCGTCATTAATTTATTGTAATGTTGTAGTGCCAATTGATTATCTTTATTAAACTACAACTAACTTTTTCCCCTTCTTAGTCTTAGTAACTAGTTGAGTATTTTTATCAAATTAGAACTAATAACAACAACCAAAGAAGATAACATAGTAGCTAGAACAAGAATCCTAGGATTGGAATTTCTTGATTATCTTACTTAGAGTTGGAGTAGAGAACTAGTTCCTTTTCTTTTTTCTTTATGCTTACTAACTAATTGATTTATTGGTTTTTTTTTTTTTTTTTTTTTTTTTCTAACTAGTTAATTATCTTCCTACCAGTCGCTAGAATGCATGCTTAGTTCTTGCTCTTAGGTCTTAGTTTTTGCTACCAGTCGCTAGAATGCATGCTTAGTTCTTGCTCTTAGGTCTTAGTTTTTGCTCCAAGGTCTCAGAAAAATTCTATATTCATTCTCAGCTTTCCCAACATCCCTTTTTTTTTTTTTTTTTTTTCTGGGTCTAATGATTTATTGTAATTTCAATAAAATTTTAGGGCTATTTTTGTACATCTAGGATGAAAACCTGCTAAATTGGTAAAGCTTTTAATTGGCTGCTATATATGAAAACCAAACTTTTAAAATGCTATATTTCTGAGAAGTCCAGAATTCTAGCTACAAACGGATATATAACATCAGGGCCCTCACTCATTCCATCACCCTGGATGTTGGAAAGTGTATAATCAATTTCATTCCAATTAGAGTGATGTCATCGCCTCCTCAACAGATACTCTGTTTTATGTCTTCCATTGGTCAAGACACAGAATAATTAGCACTAATGGTTGGGAGTCTCACTTCATAGATGCAGATTCTTTTCCATTTCCTCGCATTTTTCCTTCACATAAGTCTCTTGTGCAAGTTTATGCTTTTGTCTAATTGATCTCAATTCTCTGGTTGTACTAGTTTTGTCATTCTTAATTATTTTGGGTTGACGTAAAATTACTTGTATTTTATAGAACCAGAAAGATTGTATGGTAGGGTCATTAAAGAAAGAGACAAAGGGCTTGCAAACCTAGTTCATTTGAAACTGACTGAGGCCAGGTGTACGAGGCCATTCGCTAACCAAATGCAATGAGCTGGTTGATCTAGTATCTTGCGCATACTAGGTCTCAATATAGAGCAGAGGCTGAGAGGAAGACCAATAATTAGTTACAGGAGGCCAAAGAAATGTGATTACGATTTTCTAAAACTCACGTAATAGTTCATATTTGTAATGCAGGATAAGAATGTAATTAGAATGGATTAAATTAATTTTATATTTAATGTACACGTGTAAGAGAGATTAGATTAGATTAAAATAATTTACTCAAAAAATAAAGACATAATTTTATCTCTTTGAGAATTTGAGATTGAGAGAGATTAGCAATTTGATTAAAAATAATATAATGCTTTTGAAGTAGTAAAAAATTGAACTTTCGAAATTAAATTTAAAAGTGGTATTTTTAAATTTACTTTTAAAAGTGGTAAAATCAGAAATGATATTTTTCAAAATATTTTTTATAGTTCTAATGTTGCAAATACTTTTACAAAAAATGATATCTTTCCTAAAATAAGTTTTAAAAGTAATATTTTATCAAATATTATTTTTAAAAGTGGTATTTTTTAAATAAGTTTTTAAAAATGATATTTTACAAATAGAGATTCAAAAATGGCATTTTTTTAAATTAAGTTTTAAAAGTAATATTTTTCTAAATAATCAAACCTCAAAATTTGTTATTTAGTTAAAACTATGAAATCCTATTCTAACAAATAGTAGCACACCAAATATGGGATAGGATTAGGTAATAATCCTTTCGTATCATATCCTGTCTAATCCAATTCAACCCTTTAAAATAGTTCAATCCTATCATTTCCTATCTTGTATACCAAACAGAGCTATACAAACAAATGCTTATATTTTATAATTCAATGGATAACTATAAATATTTCTCCATAAATTTTGTGCATGCACTCTCATGAATTTTGAGTTATTTTTTGTCAAAAAATATATTTCTCTATCATGGTTGTGATCATCTTTCAAATCTTACCTAGCTAGCCTTCATGATGGCCGGTCGCAGAACATATGATCACGGGACAAATGTAATAGGGCTGCTTTGTTTTATAATTTCGATTCTAAAGAGATAGCTCACATTGTCACATCCCAAATCTCGAATTTGGTGGCAAAATGAGAATTTCACCTGTCACAATTTCATATATGTACAAGTTTTCACAAAATCATTGAGCAAAGTTCTGTTTTGAAAATTCGTACAAAAAGGACCGTTGTTTTCAAAGAAACAACATCTTTAGAAAGAAGTCATAAAACGTTCATAGATTAATTTTCACAAACTTGAACCTACTTATTAACCATAAATGTTAAAAGAAAAATATTTTGAAGATCAAAATTTGATTGTAGTTCCCAAAATATCCTCATATTCACAAAGTGGTTAATAATGAATAAAATTTCCTCTATATCCACTTGTAAGAGTCTATGAACATGATTAAATAATTATAAAAACAAATTAAACCTGGGAGCACATAAGTAGTCAACTAGTCAATTGAATGTCTATTGCGGCAAGGAAAAGAAAAAGTAAAGGATGAGCACATAAGTAGAAAATCGATTAGAAATTTTTAAATAACAAAGAAAATTCTTATTTTCAAGTTCTGCCTGGTTAGTGACATAAATCTTTTACATAAATCCACTTATAAAACAATATCTAAAGATTCATAAAATTCCAATCCTTTATTAAACACATTTCCAAAATAAGTACATATTACTCAAGTCAAACACATCCATTAATGCAATCAATGGCAAGTCTAAGGTGTCCAATTCGGAACACCCGTAAGTCTAGTTTATCTAAATTGGTGATAACAAGTATATAATATAGTCCCAACATTTTAAATAAGTACCATAAGTCTGTTGGCTACGTAAGTAATATGATTGTATATAATGCTATATGAATAACAAGAATTAAGATATGTATTGTTTTCTACAAAATCATAATTAACAAATCATACGGTGTTTTTAATCGTACCAAGTTTAATTCCAAAAGTTAAGTTTTCAAATATTTTAGTTTTTTCAAAAATTTGGGCAACATAACACATAACTGCATTTTCCCATGCAGTTCAATATCAACTGTATGATCCAAAAATAATTTATAAATACATTTTGCAAATTCAAATCATCAAGTTCTATATTTGATCAAATTAAGTAAACTCATAATGAAAACCAGTTTAAGGTCGTATAATCGAATCTCTGCCTCTATCGACTAACTAGAAGTTGTTACTGAGGCTTAGAGTTGTTTCCATCGATCGAGTGGATGCCTATTTGGCGAGTTGAAACTCGAATTCGCCTACTTTGTGGAAGGGGGTTTGGCTTTCAAAAGAGTGCCTGAACGGTAAAACCAATATTGTCAGCGTTCGACACATCCAAACTAGTAGGAATAGACATTAAGATCGTTGAACAAAAATCAAGCCATACTGCCTCAATTTCCATGCCCGGCTAAAACCTATAAGTTTTATATGGCAAAATTCGTTTCTCAAACTTACTAATTATGGATATGATCTTATACATTTATTCTGGTGTCCCTAACATAAATCAACCATTTTACACTTACATAGAAAATTATCCAAATTTTGAAAAATCTCTCACCGGGTTGTTCTTTGCCTGAAGATGGCTAGGGAGGGTTGCTGGGGTTTTGCATGAAGGACACCCACCATGGGTGGAGGTCGACTGCGGTCGTCGGAGGCGGATGAAACCTCAAAAATCCAGTGAGGGAGTGTTATCGACGCGAGAGCTGGCAGTGTGGTCTTTTCTAGCGACGAGGAGATGGCCGGACTGGTGTGTCTAGTTGTAAGGGCTACAGCGTGGTGGTTGGGTCGAAGGGCAGAGAGGCTCGATGAAGAGGGAGGGTGATCGTGAGGGAGCTTTGGGGATTTAAAGATTTCTGTCCCAGATTGGGGTTTCTTGCCAAGTGTCATCCTTAAATTGGGTTCTCAACCTTTTTTAAAACCATATAGTCGCCCTATCTTAACTTTTTCCTTTCATCCAGGTCCCCAAGATTCATAATTTGTCCCCAAGTTCTAAATTTCTTTCATTTAGACCCCAAACTCATTTGCCAACCTTTTTTTTTCTCCCAAAATTAACCGACATTAATTTGAAATTACCATAATACCCTCGTGTAAAATCAGGTGTTTTACACACACCATTTTTTTTTTCCATTGGGTTGGAAATTACGGGAGTAAATTTATTCCAAATGTGCAATACATTTATGTAAATAATAGTTAGGTGGATATTTATTTATTTTGTGAAAATAAAAACTTTCATATATAAATGATACTTAAGATATATATAAAACTGTCCCATATTGAAATACATTAAGTATGTAGTTGTTAAATATTGGATTGGATTATTTTCAAACAATAGTGATTTTATTA
This sequence comes from Parasponia andersonii, assembly GCA_002914805.1. NCBI lineage: Eukaryota > Viridiplantae > Streptophyta > Magnoliopsida > Rosales > Cannabaceae > Trema > Trema andersonii. The sequence continues at coordinate 683,312 of JXTB01000012.1, forward strand.
CATGCATGCAGCTAGGTACGAGCTAGAACCTAGAAGCTGGCAAGGAGCTGTTGGCAGAGAGAAAATGAGAGAAGAGAGAAAGAGACTGAGGAGGAGCGAGGACGGGGACCTGGTGGCCTGCGCCTCTGACGGTGGCTAGAGTGAGGCCACCTTCGTAGACCTCCACCCAACCTGCCACTTGACCCTTGTGAAACCACGCTCTCCACTCTTCCTTTATCCTCAATCCCAGCTTCTTTATGCTGTATCTCGTCGACGTCACCGGCACCCTCCCATCAGTGTCGCCACTGCATTATAATTAAGTCGATTGTCATATTACTTGATACCGGAAAATTTGATAAACAATTTAATTTCTTATTAGTTTAGTACTCATTAACTATGAGACATCAAAACTAAAGAATTATTGGTCTAAAACTACCTCTGCTAATACACTACCTATATATAATAAGCTTATTTATAGTGCAACTAAGTGTACGATTTATATATACCTGTAGACCCAAATACGTAGGCCAGCATTTAAGAGCCTTCGAATTACTGGGAGTACAGTGTCTGGAGCGTCATTCCACTTCTCAATAACACCACTGCGACCAACAAAAATTCACATTATTTCAGTAAATTATGTATAATGTTATGTGTGTAATCCATGCATTAACGGGATCAAAAATAAAATATCATTATAAGAGCAGTAAAATAAAGAAGATCAATTTGCAAATACGTGTATAGATTTCCAAACATTAATTCCCTTTATTGTTTTCCATTTAAAGAAAAATGCTAATCATTATGACTTTCTTTGTTCTTCTAATTAAAGTTTAAACCTGACTGATTTGAATTTTGATGGCGGTAAATCAATGAGTTAAAAAAAATGCCATTAAATACTAACTAATTATATGTTTAGCAGAATGATGCCTGTAAGATAGAAAACTTTGTACACCAACACCCAAAAACTATACATAGAGGAAAAAATGACACCATGAATAACACTCTAAAGGAACACTCATAACACTTGTTAATTTCTACTAAAATTGGACTAGCACTCTACTCACAGAACACTGTGTTCTCTCTTTTGCCTTTTCCTTGGTTATATAGTTAATGAGGAGAAAACTCCTATTTGTAGCCACAAGTGAGCTTGGTGCCCAAGAAATTAGTAAGCTATATGGCTCACATCCATAAAGACCTTAGAGGTCACGTTCTTACTATCCAACATATATAAGGACATAGCTTCATGATGCTATAAAGAAATATGCTATGTGAGATATAAGATTATTTTTTACATTTGGGTTACTGGGCATGGGCTTAATTAGTATTGATATTAAATCTCCCCCTTAAGACTAAGTACATCTATGAATCTATGTATTTACTACACACCTTCTGGAAGATTGCTTTCATACATGTTGAGTTAAGCTCCGAGTTCTACAAATTTGGGATGCTTGAGTGTGATTCCATCTTAACTCATATGGAAGCTAATGCCAAATTATGGACACATGTAAGCAAAGACTCAGAAGATGTGACAATGTATGTAGTCGGAATCGTGAGTTGATACATGTAAAATCCAAAGAAAAGTCCCACTTAGAAGCAATTTGGCGAATTTTAAGATATGTCAAAAGTACAATTGACTATGGTCTTCTTTACAAAAAAGACGAAGAATGTAAATTCATTGGCTATTGTGACACAAATTATGCGAGAGACCATGATATACAAACAACGAGATACGCATTCAAACTTGGTTTTGGAAAAAATTCTGAGTGTCGCAAAAGATAACAAATGTTATCAATGTCAACCAAATAGGCATAGTGTAAAGCAGCAGCTATGGCTGCTCCAAAAGCACATGATTCATACAGCTGATGAAAGATTTACATTAGCAATCTGATTATAGTACAGTACTTCTATGATGGGATTTTCAGTTAGTAATCTACTTAGTAGAAACCTAGTATTGCATGCAATGTCCAAGCATGTGGAATTGATTACCATGTTATCAGAGAAAAGATTATGCAAGAAGAGATTGAGATGCTATAAATCAAGACACAAGAATTAGGTGACATACATATTCACCAAACCACTCAACATTGGAAAATTTGTAGAACTCAAAGCTCAACTCAACATGTGTAGCAGATTAGTGAAAGTCGGTGTTGAGGGATAGCAATGAATATCAACACCAACTGAGCTTTTGCCCACAAGTTCAAGTGTAAGGAATAATCTCATCTCTCACATAGCTTATTCGTTTATAGAATCTAAAAGATATGTGCCTATATATATAGGATGGCAAGAATGTGACCACCTTGAAGGCCTCTATAGACGTGAGCCATGTAGCTCACTTTGCTTGGGCACCAAGCTCAACTGTGCTTATAAATAGGAGTTCTCTCCTCATTTGCTGCACGGCCCTATAAAAGACAAAAGAGTAGCATAGTATAAGCAAGTGAGATTTTTGAGAATAGTTTTAGTCCAATTTCAGAAATTGATTAGAGTATATGTGTGTTTTTTTTAGTGTTGTTATTTTGGATGTTATTTTCCTCGTCATATTTTGGAATTTGATGTACAAATTTCTATCATATATAGTGTTGATGGAGGTTTTATCAACAATAAATTTAGAAAAGATTAAGAGATGTGGCTTATGCTAATTGACTTAATAATCAAAGCAAATAAAGAGAGAGGATTTTATAGTGGTTCAGCCCCGAAAAAGATGAGCCTACGTCCACTGTTTTTTCACTATTTTATGAAGAATTACGAACACTCAAGGTTATAATGTCTCGTCTAGATTGGAAAAAACCGAAAGTAATTGGAATACTCAAAACACTTCTCCCTCCTCTGGAACATTGAGTCCCCTTTATATAGATAAAGGTAACCCTATGTCCCTAGGATCCTAATTGTATAAACGGGTAACTATACAATCGGGTAACATAAATTAGGTAACAACATAACTGGATAACCACTCAAAACGGATAACTAGTTGATTATAATTAGGAGACTCCTGTTTCTCTTTCCTTGTAGGTTTCCTGTTTGACATAACATATACTCCTGTTTCCCTTTTCTTGTAGGTTTCCCACCACCTATACAGAAAGAAACGCACATACTTATGCAAAAAGAGACTTCACGGAGAAGGTCGCATATAACCTGTGGAAGAGGTCGTATGTAACCTGTGGAAGAGGTCGCATGTAACCATCATGGAGGAGGTCGAACTTAACCCTTATGCGACCTTAGGATTTTAGACCGCACAACAATTGCCCCCCAGCTCCATTAGTTCTTTAGGACGAAATGGAGCTTCCAATTACTGTGCGACCTTAAAAATGTGATGTCATAACCTAAACTTGAGGTCTGAATAGTCGAAAATCTACCAGATTTCAAATCCCATCTCTCAAGATCACGCGTATCTCTTTTTTGTCAGAACGGAACACGTGTAGCCTTTTCTAAGAAAGAGCAGAATTCGAGGAAGTCTAATGATATCAACCGTCACTCTTTTAAAACCAAATCTTTTCAAATTTTAAACAATCCTGACTTTTCGGATAGAATCAAATCCCGCGCAATCTTCAGCCTTCAGATTTAAAATTCAAACTCCCTGATCTACGGCTGTGATTTAACGGTACCTGGATTATAAATATCAGAAACCATCCCCTCCTGTTTCATTTTACTATTTCTATCTCAGAAAACATCAAAACTCCAAAGAACCCTAGCGTCGTTTCATCTCTCAGCTCGCACAAATCACAGCTTCTTCTCCGACGAAGTTCAAATCGTCTCAAATCTTCCGCTTCTGAAGAAAGGTCAGTTTATCTCTTCTCTTATTTCTTCTATTCTTGAAAATGATTTCAATCTTTTAGGAATAAATACTCATTTCACCGAAGTGAAATGAGAATTTTTTTTCCTTTTATATTCCCCCTTTTTCAGTCCGTAGGGTAGAATTACTAGATAACAATCAGAAATGACCCTATGAAAAGAATTTCTAGGGTCTGATACCCTATTTTATTCCCAATGAACTGCTCGAACATTTACTGATGAACCGCTCGAACGTTTATTGATGAACTGCTCGAATATTTTTTGATGAACTGCTC
>JXTB01000012.1:692299-751930 GCA_002914805.1 Parasponia andersonii
TCAGCAAGTCGTCGCAGGGTGTCATTGATCTGGTTAGTGACTTGCTGAAGGTTCACGAGCGTCTCCTCCATACGATCCTGTCTCTGTGAAAGGTTTTCTGCTACTGTCATAGTAGGCTGATTCGGAGCAAGGGCTGTCTGTATAGCAGCAGTACTTTGAGGTTGGTTTTGGCTAGTTCCGGTAACTCTGGTAGTGTTTCTAGTGTTTGCCATTATTAAAAAGGTAAAATTTGACAAATTTTTCTGCCGGAATAGTCCTCCTTCTAGCGCCAATTGTTGATGGAGGTTTTATCAACAATAAATTTAGAAAAAATTAAGAGATGTGGCTTATGCTAATTGAGTTAATAATCAAAGCAAATAAAGAGAGAGGATTTTATAGTGGTTCAGCCCTGAAAAAGATGAGCCTACGTCCACTGTTTTTTCACTATTTTATGAAGAATTACGAACACTCAAGGTTACAACGTCTCGTCTAAAAATTGGAAAAATCGAAAGTAATTGCAATACTCAAAAACTCCTCTCTCTTCGGAACATTGAGTCTCCTTTATATAGATAAAGGTAACCCTATGTCCCTAGGATTCTAATTGTATAAACGGGTAACTATATAATCGGATAACATAAATTAGGTAACAACATAATTGGATAACCACTCAAAATGGATAACTAGTTGATTATAATTAGAAGACTCCTGTTTCCCTTTCTTTGTAGGTTTCCTGTTTGACATAGCATATACTCCTTTTTCTATTTTCTTGTAGGTTTCCCACCACCTATACAGAAAGAAACGCACATACTTATGCAAAAAAAGACTTTACGGAGAAGGCCGCATATAACCTATGGAAGAGGTCGCATGTAACCTATGGAAGAGGTCGCATGTAACCATCACGGAGGAGGTCGAACTTAACTCTTATGCGACCTTAGAATTTTAGACCGCACAACATATAGTAATAGAAGTTTTAACTTTCTTCTATTTTAGACATGTTGTTGTTCAACATTATATGCTAAATAGTTAAATTATTTTTCTAGACAGTAGATGCTTTGTAATGAATAACTGTACTTTTTTATTTTACATGTTAATTACGAGCTAGTTACAACTAACTAGAGGACAGAAATTGAAGGATAAACAATTTAGGCTATGCGTGATCAATTATTGTGGGAAGGAATTGATGAAAAGGACGTTACAAGAATCTCAGTCTGCAACAACTCATTTAATATGCTAGAAGGATGGGTAGGAAGAAGAAAGCTCTAGTTCTTCGCTTGGTAAAAATTTAACGTACATGTTATTAACAGCGGCGAATTAATGAGCTCTCTCTCTCTCTCTCGCTCTTTCCCTCACGCACAGGGCAATATTGCAATTACTCTGTTTTTTTTTTTCTTTTTCTCTGTTTCCTTGTCGTGTAAAACTTAAATAAGAAAGTGAAAACTAAAAACAAATAAGTTAAAAAAGGAGCTGGAAAGAGTGATAATGTATTCCAATATAAAATAGATCCAGAAATTGTAGTCTATTATATATATATATATATATGTATATATATATACCTGCAAGTGGAGTAAGGATAGGAGAGCTTAGTGACATTGGCATGTAGGGCCCTCTGAACATCCTCTCTGTTGAAAAACTTCTCGGCGTACTGTTCTGTACATGGATCGTATCCTGACGGTAGACGATGCCATAGGTCCTGAATTCCATACAAAATTTACGTAAAGGCAAAGCCCTTAGTACGTACGCCCCTCCAACATTAAATTCTCTGAAGTTGCAACTTGTTACTCACAAGTACAGAAAATTAATAATGACCAAACCAAGATCCTTCCACATGTTGAGCACACAACTACCTAGCCATTAACTCTGGTTTTTTGTTTTGTTTTATTATATCTACTATCTAAATAGAATTCTAACGCGGTTATGACAAAACCTTATTGTTGTTCGTTCACGAGACAGATCTTACACTAAGTACGTATTAGACCTTATTTATTTCTCTCAACCTGGTTAGAGGCTAATTTTCTCAATTATGACTGAAATTAAAAGAGATAATATTGGAAATTAAAGGGTGGGACTTACATGTTGTGTGAAGAGGCGAGGAGCGACGTATAGTTTCGGAGGAGTTGTTTTGGGAGAATTGATGCATATTGGGGTGTAGATACTATAAATATCGATCTCAGAATAAGCCTCTAAGAAGTCTCTTACGTGGATTGCGCAGTTGGCTATTGTTTGATTGTCTTCATTTTTTGAATCACATTCCTTTACTATATTGTTGTAGAGCTGGTCTGAGATGATCGCGTGGCTCCACGCGTACTCAAATATCCCATTGCTATCTGTTTCATCGTTTATCACAGCATTTCCAATCTGATTTTTTTTTTTTTGGTGTCAACCATTGAAATTTTACAAAGTCGGTTATCCATGGTGATCAAAATTTAGGAGATATTAGTGTTTTTAAATTTTTTTATTTTGCATTTAACTGAACAATATAACTAATCTTATTAGACTAGAACACATAATCAGTTGAATATACGTGAAATGAATATGGTGACACAAAATACCGTATGCATGAAGAGAACTTAAATAATGATAACAATAATAATTACCATGAAACCTTTGAGATTTATGAACGAATTTTCTTTACGTGCTCCATTATTTCTCTTATAAATGAGGTCAGCGAGCTGAGGAACATAATGACCTTCAATAATATAGTTGGAAAAGAGAGAGAGAAAAGTAAGCATAATAATGACAAAAAAGAATGTTATATTTACTTTTGGTACAATAATTTGGGCTAGATAATTATTTAGTGAAAAAAGATAAGTAAACTTATACGTATATACACACATAGAAACAGTAGCTAGCTATATGATGTACCCTACCAGCATAGCTCTCTCCAGCAAGGTAGAAATCATGGGATTTAAAGCTAGGAAACCTTTTAAACCATCCAGTCAAGAAAGCATAGGAATCTTCTGCTGTAACTCGATCACCAAGCTTATACAAATCATTCGATTTGTTTGTGTATGAAAATCCTACACCCACAGGTGCCTCAAGGAACAACAGGTTTGCAGCTGATCATGATGATGATCATTATTAGAAAATAACAAGTCATGAATAACAATAAAAAAAAAAAATAGGAAGAAATTCAGGAAGAAAAAAGTGCACATTATAGATTGGTCGAAGAAATGCTAATTAAAAAGAAAATAACTACCAAAAACTTATATGTACTAAGCAACCTTTATTCCAGGAGAATTTATTAAGAATCAGTTGTCCATTGGGTCGGACGAGAAATGGGCCAAGTTCTTGTGCAGCTCCATATGCAATTGATGAGCATCCTGGTCCTGAAAAACAATAAATTTGGTCATTTTTTCGTCTGTAATTTTTTTGTTATAAGCAATTAATTTAGGTATTTTTAACTTTTTAAGCATTTTGTAATATCCATGATTAGAGTTACATTAAGAAACGTAGACGCTTTCGTAACCAAGCATTATATATCTGCTTAAGAATTTTCCTAACTCCTAATTAAATATAACACCATATGGTGTTCTCTTTCATCAAATAGTCAAATTACGTACCTTTCAACCTTCTTGCAATATTTTATTATTTGTTTATAAAATAAAGAGATGTGATTGAGAAATTAAAAAAAGAACAAGAAAAAGAAAAGGAAAGAAAATCTTTGCAGAAAGCATGATGCGCGTGAACCCGGGGCCCAAGTGATTGTGGCTTTTTAGGCTAGACCCAGCTATTAATTATAGGATGTTACTTCTAGCAAAGCATTGGCTGATAGCATTAAGACAGAAGTATATTATTGGGATATTGGTCCAACTGGAAGAAAAAGTAAAAAGAAAATATTGAAGAAAATCTAAAGAATCCAAAGATATCCAAAAGGTAAGAAGAACATGCGATGGAAAATCCCAAGAAACCAAAGACTTAGGCCATCCTTGACCAAAAATTTTATTTTGTAACAATTAAAACTTTAAAATACAATATTTTACTTTATATTTTTTTTTTTCTATTTCAAACTCATTATTCTAAATATTATACCAGAAAAATATTCTTTACCAATAAAAATATTCTCTACAACAACTTTAACTAAGATATACGTAGAATTAAACCTTTAAAAAAGCTGAACAAAAAGAAAAAAAAAAGAAAAAGACGAAAGGGCTTTATGCTTAAATATCACGCTGTTAAGCGTAGTACTGTAGCTCACCTGCAGAATTTGCACTAGCAAAAGCGAGATTTTGTCGTGTGATGCTCTTATTTAATTTTTAGTTACAGTCAATCAAGCTTGGAAAAAAAAAAAAAAGAAGAAAGGAAAAAGACAGACCCATCGTGAAAGGTGGAAAGAAATTAAAATAAAACTAAAAAAATCTATAAAGTACTGCCACGCACATCATGTGCAATGATGAAGATCGAGTATCACTATTACAAGGAATATTAATTATATGTGGAGTGAAACATTAAAATCAAAAAGGAGGTTTGATATAAAAATTTAGTAATTATTATAAAAGAAAAACAAAAACGAAAATTGTTTAGTAAAGCCAGCAAACCCAGCACGCATGAGTAGTTAATTTCCAATATACCGTGAAAAAGACTATTGTGGTGCAATAGGTAGGCCTAAGGCAAATCCCAAGTACTCTCAGAGCTCCTTTTTTATTTTCAGATATAAACATACCACCATATCCATATATATATATATATCAATATTTTTTTCATATATTGATTTGTTCATTTATTAATTTTAAAAGCAAACTCCATTATTATTATTTTTTATTTTTTTTCAGGACAAAAAAAAAAGAGAAGAAAACATAGAGACATAAAATAAGAAGATATAAAGAGAAAAATAGAGATTAATAAGGACCTCCATTGAGCCAAAGAACGAGAGGCTTTTGATGAGCATTTTCTTGGGCGTGAAAGAACCAGTAGAACAAGGCCTTGTGACCCTTTGGAGGGTTGAGTTCGATGTAGCCAGCGTAGTGTGGGAATATCACTGGTGGCTGTCCCGGTAAGTTTGTGACTCTATCGGCCTCTCTTTGAGCTTCTTCGCCTTCAAATTTTGATCTTTCTGCGGCAATTATTGGACCAACTGCAGGGAATAAACAGCAGGCAAAGTACAGAGCAAATTTCCAAACTAGGGCCATTCAGGTATGAAAACAAAGGTTAAGGCAGTAGAATCCTCTATGTGAAAATTCTACTGAGACGTGTTAGAGAGAGAGAGAGAGAGAGAGAGAGAGAGAGGGAGAAGTTGTTTTAAAGCTATGAAAGACTAAGACTCAGATTTATAGACATTAAACAAAGAGGTGGGGACATGGTTAAAACGACACTACTCTCTCTTGGGTCACTTTCTCTCTCTCTGGACTTTTTTCATTTTTAACTAATATTAATGTTTAGATTTAAAATTATGACAAATTTATTCGTATATTCAAATACCAATTTTTAAAATTTTAAACATACAATATGTTTAAGAAATATTTCAATTAAATTTTATTTAAAATTAAAAATTACATTATAATAAGTAAAATTTAAACTAATTTTTAAATGATTTATTCAAAAATTTTTGTAAACTCAATAATTAAATCTAAATTTTCACCTGAAAAAAAAGAGAGTATAAATTTACTAGAAATTAAATCTAAAGGGTATGTATGATACAGAGCAAAACTATAAAATATAAACTTTAAACTTAAAACAATCAAAATACAAAGTATAATAATATAATTATTCCATTCAGCAATACGTTGAAAATGTTTTCAACCTATTCTCACAACCCTCTTATATATTATTTTCCTTAAAGAAAAAGCTTAAAAGAGTCAACAAAATAAAAGAATAAACGCACAAAAAAAAAGCAAAATAAAAACATTATTGGAATTAATTTCAAGAAAACATGAAAAAGAGTTCACAATGAAAGATTAATCACATAAACAATTTTTGCGTAGTTTAATATTTTTTTTCTCGAAATTATCGGTTCATGGTTATGGTATATATATATATATGAAGGAAGAATATCTTAAGAAGCATTTATTGGCTAAAGAAGCATTTGTTGACTAAATAGTTCTCCTTATATGAAATAAGCTTTAACTATAGAGGTATCCATGTTTTTTTTTTTTTTTTTCTCTTTCTTTTTACTTCAAGATGTGTCCATTTTGAGTGCTCTAATTATTCTTAATTAATTATAGACAAAGAATATTCTCTCAGACTAATGTTTTCAATCTACTAAAAAATGTCACCTGATTGATCAACCAGACATTTTTAGTTGACTGAAAAATGTCTTTTCCTAATGTTTTTAGTAGGTTTTAGGCCACCACTATTACTAGGCTAGCCGAAACTACTTCTGCAGGGTGGGCACAGACCCAATCAGGCTCATTAACTATTTTGGCTCCTTTGTTATTTCTAAAAAAAAGGTTTATAAATAGTCGTTCTCAAAACTATATTTTCATTAATGCTTATTTTTTTTTTATTTCATAAATACTTATTTTTAAAGAAATATAGACTATTATTATTTTACACATAAAATATATTTTATATATTAAATGTATGTCGCGATCTATATTTTCTGAATAAAAGTTATACTAAAAAATAGCACACATTTTAAATTATACATCATAGGTCAAATTTATAATGAAAAATATAAACCATATAAATATATACCTTTCATATTTTATATATAAAATGTATACCTAATGAATAAAATTAATGTTGTAAATATGGACCACTTATATTTTGCATATGAAATGTACATCATAAAAATAAGTATTTTTAAAGGAAAAGTTATAAACAGGTATTTATGAAAATAAGTTTTAAAAACAGGTATTAAGCATAAATTTCTCTTATCTATATGTATTGCATACAACTATAAATGAACTTGTGTTGTCAAATTAGTTATTTAGTATAGGTTGGGAACCTAAATTGACATATTTAATTCAAGCTCCATTAGATATAATTATCTGTTAATATAAGTCGTTGTATGCTACTAGAAATAGACTTATAATTTCACTAAAGATCCAATAAAAAAACAAAAAATTACTCAACAACTAAGTTTCACCGTTACAAAAACGTGATTTCACGTCACTTTTGTAGTGACGTCTATTACATAACATGTTGCTCGTCAATGCGACATGTATCTGGTATCATAGTAATTGCCAAGTCTACCACATCCCCAAAAAAGTGATGTGGTGGCCATACGACGTCACTACAAAAACAACATCGTAGGTCTACGATGTTATCAAAAAAGTGATATGATAGACCTACGACATAGTTTTTTTAGTGACGTTATATGTTTACCACGTCACTTTTTTAGTGACATTATTGACCTAAGATTTCACTTATTTGGTGACAAAAATATATTCTAGGGTGTCTTCTCAATTAAAGTTCATACAAAGCACTTGGATTTCATTTACATTGAACGAACTACAAACATAATAAAAAATATCCAGTATTGAATCCACGTACGTAGCAATACCAAAATATGTAATATAAGTCTAGTAACAAAACTACTAATAGCCTAATAACAAAGTCTTCGAATTAAATCTAAAACTATATCTCCTCTCGAAAAATCTAAAACTACATCAATCTAGCTATATAGTAAGTTACTTATTCTATAAGATATCCTCAAGCAATATGTCAAAAGCTAAAGGATTACCTTATCAAGTGAGATAATCTAAAAGCTTAGCAACTATTCGTCATTAACTATATTTATTTCTTCCTACATATAAAAAGTGTGTCCATGGAACTATAAATTCAAAAAATAAATTTGTTAGAATATGAAACTTTTTTTTTTTAAAATACGCAAGACTATATAGTGTATACGTATCCTTGTAGTGAGAAATGATCGAATGTTAAGTTGTTCAATGATTTCACTCATATATTTGCATATATAGAATCTGTTAGTTCCATTAATTAGGTATTACCAATAAAATTAATTTTCTAATTAATTTTGTGAAGTGATATTACAGAAATAATAAAAATGACACAAAATATTTTTACTTGGTTCAGTTGTCTCCTGATAAACTATGTCTAAGGGGCCATGCTCAAAGAATAAACATTATTAATAAAGTTTGAATTAATACAAATACAATTTGACTTTTATACCAAAAAGACTCTCTCTTTTGATTAACGCAATATGGATATATTGCTTTACCAAAGTGTTTAGCGAGCACCACTCGTCTTAGGTTGACTTCATTTTCTGAAATCCCTCTAGATACTTGGAGTTGATTTTCTCCCGAAGATAATCAATACATCTCCTGAAGTACTATCACTCAAACAAATAGGACACTTCCTAAGTCTAAAATATGGCTGAAAGAAAAATCTTTCTTTTATAACAGAAAATACAATAAATGGTCTCTATCTAAAGCTACTCTTGAATGATCTTTCAATAGAGAGAGAACAAGCTTTCACGTTAGAGTCCTACGAAACAATATTTAAGAGCATTTAATGTTTATTAGAAAACTTACAAGATCAGCCAAGTTTATTACCAAATTTAAAAAACTGATATGAAAATTAATTGTTGATTCTATCCGCGTATTATAATATGATCTATCAATACAATTATGTTGGAATAGACAAAGAAAATTCCATATTTCTTTCATGAAATAAAACAATCAGTTACTCAAACCTTTTGACAGGTTATGATACGAATTAGAGTAACTTTAAATAATAAGAATCAACACAAATAAATTAAGGAAACTTCTATATAAGATATTCACATAAAATATTCATTTAAAGAAATTTCTTTAATGAAATATAGACAGATACTCAAAACTAATTTTGATAAGAGTCACTTACCTATTTCTACACAATTCAGTCTATCTATAACTTACTATAATCAGATATTTATGAGACAACTACTCAAGTCATGACCTAAAAATATATAAAAGGTAAATACTGAAAAACTTAGTTAGATCAAATATTTAATTGTATGTTGTAATATAATTAGTAAACTAGTCATGTTGCAACATGAAGGTTGCCAATAGATTTTTCCTTTCAATCTCTCCCTTTGGCATCTTTTATACAAATATTTATTACTCCTATAAAACAAAGTCAGTATGTAGTCAAATTTCCAAAATTATCATATGGTTTCTTGCCTTTTTAGAGAAAAGAGCAAAAGGCAAAGAAACAAGTGATAAGAACTGTCAATCACAAAACATCTAATGAAATAAGAATATGTTGAAACATCAAAACACAGAGAGAATATAACATGTTTCAACACAACACATTTAAATATAAAAGAAACTTGTCCTGCAGCAAAGAAAGGAAAAACAAACACACCCAAATTTTATCGAAGTTATACAAACCAAGAAAATGAAAAACTAAAAAAAAAAAGAAACAAATAAAAATCAAACATCCTCCATGTCCATATCCAACTTCTTTACAATAGCACCAACCATTTTCTCAATCTTTGTAAGTCTGGCGCCTTGATCTATGGATGTTATAATAGTAGTAGCAGTATGAGCAACAACTTCAGACTCCCCTTTAATTGGGTCTTTCTCCTTGAGCTTGAGCATTATGTTAGATGGAGTGGCTGTGATAAACTTAGAGTTATACATGAGAGGCTCCTGTTGGGACAAAATTCTATAGATAAGAGATGGAAATATTAACCTCTACCTGAGATGCTAAAGATTGCAAAGCTCACATATTTCCTGAAAAATCAACTATCCCAAGTTTACTTGAGCACCTATTCCAACATCATACAGAAAGTTAGCAATATCAAAGTAAATAGTTGGATAGTGATTGGTAGGTTTCTAATTGTGCATAGTAATCCAATGAAGTCCTCTATATTTCAAAGTAAGATCAATAACTTGAAGAATATGTTTTTTAGGCCAATTCTTCTTTGTCTTAAGCAACTCAATAGTCATTATGTCTTCATCAAAAACCTTTTCAAACTCATCATAAGGTCTTAAAGGTACACTTCAAAAAAATTAGAAATCACTTGTGACGAGAAGTCATACACATGGTTTCTAACAAAAATCTTATGAAAGGTAGTTGAATCAAGTATATCAAATCCATAAGTAGTATTAGCATAAAATTTTGAACTACTCGAGATACAAATCCCTTGATCTTAGTCATAGTGTTATCCTATCCCTGATCTTCAATAGCTTTTATAACACCAATACTCAAAAAGGATTTAGAATTGATGTTTCTTTCAGGAATAAACTGAAATTGACCATAAACATTCATAGATGTAGTAATCTCTTTAGTATAATACCATGGAGAAAATGCATTAGGAATAGTATAACCTAGTGTAGGTGTTGTAGAAGTAGAAACACCAATTGCCTTCTCAGCTGCAGTAGCCTCTTAGGTTTCCACGTGACTTATTTTGAGGACTAGCTAGTAAAATTCTTAGAGGGTGGTGATGTAGCAGGAGTAGCAAACGGAGTGGCTACTTGTGTTGGAATATCAGGTTGAGACTGGTTAACAGCAGGTGAATTCATATCAGATGGTTACTATGTTAGAACATCAAAAGCACTGGGTGCCTTATCTGGTTGTGTTGCAACAGATGGAGATAAAGTCTTTCCCAATGGAGAGACTTGTGTTGTAATAGGTGTCTTCTCTGATTCGATATTCTCCTTTGTTGTAACAAGGGTTTGTAATTCAGAGGCTTTTGATGTTACAACAGTCTCTTCTTTAAGAACAGGTTGTAAAAGCGATGTTGCAGTAGACATATCCATCAAGTCTTGAATATGAAGACTTGATTTAGGAGGCTTACCTTCATCTCTTTTTTTCGGAATCCACTCAATAGATAATTGAGCAATTGATTTCAAATTGGTGGAATGAAAAGAATCCCCTGAGTCAGCTGGTTTATGAGATTTGACTGGTTGTATTAGAATACCCTATGATTTAGTTGTTTTCTCAAGCAACAACTTTAATTTTGTAGAGGTCAATAAGACCATCAATTTCTTCTTCTTGGCCTCTGATGATGAGGGTGAAGCTTTCCTTTTACCCTTTAAAGTAGGAGCAGTCTTGCTCTTCTTCCCTGATCTAGTATTAACCATGGTTGAAAGTTTCTGTAGGAATAAAGAAAATGAAACACGAAAATAAAGAAAGAATAAGATAGAAAACATGATTGAGAGTGATTTGGGATTTTAGGGTTAGAGCAATCAGAATATATATCCCTTTAGTTACCCAAAATTTGAAAAGGAAACAAATAAAAGTTGGAGCCAAAACTTTTGGGAAATAACTACCATGATTGATTTTAGAACGTGTTCTAATAGATGATATCAGCATGCAACTTTTCCATAAACTACCTCTTTTTTAAAAAAAAAAACCAAAATTAGTGAATATCGTAATGTTATAACATGCCTTTTGTTACTACAAAATTAGAATTCAATATATGGAAAGCTAGAATGAAAATCGAAACAAATTCATTTATATCACAATATGCTACTAAATTATCCAATTCAATATTGTAGTCCTTTAGCATCTGTTTCATCCACAATAACTGTGTGTAACCACTCTTAGCAGCAATGTATTCAACTTCGATAGTCTGCAAAGAGATGAAATTCTTCTTTTTGATGTGCCATGAATTCAGGTTATTTCAAAGGTAGAAATAACTTCCAGTTGTGCTTTTTTATTGTCAGCATTCCCTATTCAATCTGCATCACTATAACCAATAAGATGAGTATTAGTTTTATTTAAATACTAAATTCCATGATCAATAGTCCCATAAACATATCTAATAATTCTCTTAACAACAAGTATATGGGACTTCCTAGGTCTAGATTGAAATCTAGTGTAAATACCAACACTATAGGAAATATCAGGATGAGTAGTTGTGAGATACAGTAGACTTTCTATCATGCTCCTATAGAGCATTGAGTCAATATCAATACCATCTTCATCTTTAGTCAACTTGAGATTGGTACTCAAAAGAATATTTATGTGTATGGTAGATTCTAAACTGAATTTCTTCACAAGATCTTTATCGTACTTGGATTGAGATATGAAAATTCCGTCTTTAAGTTGCTTAACTTTCAAATCTAGAAAAAATGTCAGTTCATCTACCATACTCATCTTGAATTCCTTCTTCATTTGATTTATAAATTCCTGTACTTTAACATCAGATGTAGAACCAAAAACAATATTGTCAACATATATTTGAGCAATTATATTAGCAGAATCAAAGTGCTTAATGAACAAAGTTTTGTCTACTCCCCTTTTGTTGTAGCCTTTTTCAATTAAAAAATTTGTTAACCTCTCATACCATGCCCTAGGTGCTTGTTTCAATCCATAAAATATCTTTTTGAATTTAAAAATATGGTTAGGTAAATTTGGATCTTCACAACCTTTAGGTTATTCTACACAAGCTTCCTCAATCAAAATACTATTTAAAAATTAACTTTTCACATTGATTTGGTATAAAGTAAAGCCTATGAGATATGCAGTGGCAAAAAGTAAATGAATAGATTCTAATCTAGTAATAGGAGTAAATATTTCATCGAAATCAATACCTTCAACTTGTATGCATCTTTGGGCAACAAACCTTGCTTTTTTTTTAATTATGTTACCAAATTTATCAAATTTTTTCTTATAAATTCATTTGGTTCTAATCATATTAGAATTCCTAGGTCTAGGTACAAGTGAACCTTTTAAACTCTTCTTACATTGCTTTTACCCAAAACTTATCCAAGAGTGCTTCTTTAACAATTTTAGGCTTAACCATTGAGGTAAAGCACAAATATTTTACCAGATTTATATTCCTCCTTCTTGTGACCATCACATAATTAAGGTTACCTTTAGTCAAATCAGAAGGATAATTTTTCTTCATCGTTGATGATTGTTCTTTCTTCATTGGATCATGAATATCCACTGAAGGTTCAGTAGATGAAGTCCCTCTCTGTCTAGTGGATATTACAACATCTGATCTTGATGTTGTTATATGATTATCTGGTTCTATAGCAGTGTCAAGAGGTGTTGTAACATATGAATCAAAACCAGGATCAACATTAGCTTTATTAGTAAAGTTGTGAATTTGATCCTCCTATGAAAAATCTGTAAAATCTTTAACATCATAAACAAAAATATTAGCAGATTCCATAATAGATTGAGTTCTCATGTTATAAACACGATAAACTCTACAATTATTTGAATAATCCAGAAAAACACCTACATCATTTTTAGCATCAAACTTATCCATATATTCTCAATCATTTAGGATGTAACGTGTACTCCTAAAAATATAAAAATAACTTAGGTTAGGTTTCTTACCTCGCCAAATCTCATAGGGTGTTTTTATTGTACCTAGGTGCAAATAAATACAGTTAATGATATAACATGCTGTGCTTATCACTTCAGCCCATAATCTTTTAGATAACTTTTTACTGTTAAGCATGACACAAGCCATTTTCTATAGAGTTCTATTTTTCCTCTCTTCTACACCATTTTGTTGAGGTGTTTTAGGTGTAAAAAATTCATCTGAAATACCATGTTCACTACAAAAATTAGTATAGATAGTGTTTTTAGATTTTTTACCGTGATCATTCCGAATTCTCACTATCTTACCAGTATTGTAATTTTCTTGGTCTTATGTTTCATACATAATGTTTTGAAAGCATCAAATGTGTCTGATTTCTCGCTTAAAAAATCTACCCAAGAGTACTTGAAAAATCATTAACATACTACAAAGCCATAATGCTTTCTACTTGAATAAGACCCATTATATCCATATGAAGTAGCTCTAGTACCTTAAATATTGTAACATTCTGTACAACTTTGTGTAGTCTTTAATTGTTTCCTAATTTGACAAGGTCCATGTATACCTAGTAACTTTTTACTAAGAACTAGTAATCTTCGCACAACACCTACAAAGATAATTCTTTTCAATATTTTAAAATTCAAATATCCTAATTTTTTATGTCATAAATCAATCTCATTCACAGATACACTATTACAGATTTGTGTATTAGTCAAAGTATAATAATTGTCAGTGGATCTCAATCCTTCTAAAACATAATTCTTGTTTTCATCTATGACAACACATTTATCATGAGTAAAATTTATATGAAGATTCTAATCATAAATTTGACTTATGCTAATCAAGTTAGCCTCAAATCCTTCACCATATAAAACATTCTTCAATCTAGGGAATCCTTTAACATTGAGAGTCTTCTACCAAGAACTCTTCCTTTCACACTATCACTAAAAGTGACAAGACCAGAAGCATCTTTCTTGTAATTCTCCAGTATGGATTTGTCACTTATCATTTGCCTAGAATACCCACTATCAAAATACCAAGCATTAGTAGCACATGTTCTAAAACAAATAAAAGCTCCAAAATAATTTAACTCAGATTTTTTAATCCAAACTTTTCTTGTTTTGTTTGAAAGATCAATCTGTTTTCTAGGTGTTTTATTTGGAAAGGAATCACATATGAAAAATATTTACTTTCCAAAAAGTTCATCAATGTAAAACACTGAGGTCTGATATGATCTGTAACTCCACAAAAGTGACAAGTTAGAATAAACTTATCATATTTACCTATTGAACATGATATTTGTATGTTGCAACATCAGTACAATTACCTAAAACTTATGTTGGTGAAGCAATTTTATTTTGTATTACAACATAATGTTTATGTGTTGTAACCTTAGTACTTGTTCCTGCAAAAGAGTTAGAAACAGAACTCTTAATAAAAATAGTTTTAAAGTTAGAGTGCTCATCTTTAAATCCGAGTCCTTTATGATTAGAACTAGATTTTTTGATTGTTAGATTTTCTGATTGTCTGAATATGATTCAGATTAGCAGTCTCCGAATTCAACATTTTTTAGGAATTTCGAGTCTTTTCAACTTCAACTGAGACTTCATTTAACTTTGCTTCTTTTTCACCAAGCAAAGCCTCCAATTTCTATACTTATTTTTTGAACTCTCCTCGTACTGAATAAGGGTAGAAATCCTTACTTTGAGCGATTTATTTTGATCAACCACTTTAATTTATTGAGAATACATATTCTCATACGATACTCAAATTGATTCTTTATTTGGTTCAGATTCATCAGTCTCAGAATTAACATTATTATCCTTATTTGTCATAGATGTTACAACAGAACTACTATACGTAGACTGTGTTACAATGTGATCTATAGTTTTCTGTGAAGAGAAAACATCATCTGAAACCAAAAAAAATACTAAAGGCTACGTGATTACTTATATGGTTGTCATCTTCTTCTTGATTGCTTTCAGATTCCTCATCACTCTATGTAGAGGTCATAGCCTTTGTCTTTTTTTTCAAGATATTGGCACACTCAACTTGTGTGTGGCCATACCCCTTGTATTCTCTGCATTGAATTTCTTTCTTATTAGAATTAGGTTTAGAAGAGGGTTTACCTTTGCTAGAATTATCAAATTTTGACTTTTTGCTCAGCTTCTTCAAAAACTTACTAAAATTCTTGTTAACAGGGTAAACTCGTCACTCTTTTCTTCACCTTCCACTTCAGTTAGTTCAATCATAGCTTTTAATGCGATGGTTTTATATTTTTTCCTCTGCTTAATATTCATCTTATAGGTCTGAAAAGACCCTATTAGCTTCTCAACTTTCATGGTGTCGAGGTTTTTGCTCTCTTCTATTATCGTGAGTTTTGGCTTAAACCTGTCAGGCTATAATTGAAAAATTTTTCTAGCCATCTTTGTATCTGAAAAATGTTTTCTAAGAGTAAAAGCTTCATTAGAGATATTATAAATCTTAGTAAAATATTTAGACAACATTTCATCTTCTCTCATTCTCAATTCCTCAAATTTAAAGGTCAATATGATTAAGTTGGTTCTTTTCATATCACCCGCACCTTTAAAATATGTTTACAAAATCTTCCATGTCATTTTTATAGATTCATAATTTGTAATCATCTTAATTCTAATAGTATCTACTCCATTAAGAATAACATGTAAAGCTTTGGAATTGCAATTAGTAAGTTTGTCATCATCGGATGACCATGTCAACTCAAGTTTAAGAATATCCTTTCCTTCTTTATCCTTAGTAGTTAGAGGACTCCAACCACTAAGAATGGATTTCTAAGTTTTTTCATCAAGAGCATTGATGAAGGCTTTCATGTGTACCTTTCAATAGGAGTAGTTTATGCCATTAAGGACTGGAGAGTGTGAAATGGACCCACCTTCAATAAGGAACGACGTACTTGAAAATCAAATCAAATATACTGTAAAATCTCACTAAAAACCTTAGTGTCCCACACTGATACAAATTGTTAGGTCCGTTAATCAGGTATTATTAAATAAAATAAAATTTCAATTAAGATATTTTTCTTTGATTCAGTTATCTCTTGATAACCTATGTCTAAGGAGCTATGCCTAGAGAATAAATACTATTTGTAAAGTTTGAATGAATACAAATATTACTTTGACTTCTATAATGAAAAGATTACCTCTTTTGATTGTCACAATGTGGATGTATTCCTTTACTAAAGTGTCTAGTGAGCACCACTAGTATTAGGTTGACTTTGTTCTTCTGAAATCTCTCTAGATATTTGTAATCGATCTTTTCTTAAAGACAATCAGTGCCTCTCTTGAAATATTATCACTCAAATGACTAAGATACCTCCTAAGTCTAAAATGTTTCTAAAAAAAAAACCTTTCTTTTACAACCGAATATACAATAAGTGGTCTATACCTAAAGCTACTCTTGAGTGGCCTTTAAGTAGAGAGAGAGCAAGCCTTTGTGTTAGGGTTCTACTATGGTACCCAAGAATCTTACATGCATATTAAAACAACAATAAACATATTCTAATTGCATATTAGGCATCTAGAAGTCATTAATATAACTTTCATAGTAACATGCTCATTCATTATGTTATGTGCATTTATATACATGTTATTACACTAATGATTGTCGAAGTGTCCCAATGCAGTGTAAAGGTTCAATACCCTCAGAGAGAGAGCTCAGTGTGCTAAAAAAACAAAGAATATAATTATGAAAGTAATACTATGTGCACATGCATTAAGATTATACTTGTTGATAACTTGGTCAAATAGTAGTTTTTCGGTAAAATGTAATTTTTACGCATTTTGGGGCCAAATTCACTGTGTTTAACATGCCAAATAGGCTTGATTCAATGTCTAGGACTCATTTATATCATTTTATTTGTCGACTTCAGGTAAGCACGAGGTGGCATTCAGGACATTAATTCATATTTAGTTGCACTAAGCTAGTTTAGATTAGGCTTAATCGCGTAATATCATTTTGTGCATTATAATAATTGATTGCTAATACTATGTTTGTATTGTTAATTGGAGTATAATTGACTTATTTTTATGTTTAATAATTAGTTATGGGGCTAGGTTTCACTAGATTATAATAAGGTTAGTCATATGGAATCATAAGTCAAAGTATGACTAGTTTTCATTTTTTAAGCTAGGATTCACCAACTTTGGCTACACTTGGGTATATAGGAGTAACTAGCAATATGGTGACTATGCTAAGGATGTTTTAGAGCTAGATACATGGAAAGTAATGCACAAAATATCCAAAATACCCCTTAGAATTTAAGTTATAGCTTTTCTTCGCCATTAAATGTTGATTTTGGTTCAAATCTAGTCATTTGCTTTTCCTTTCTCTCCAACTACGACATGAAACTCTCCAATACTTTTTTTGATTTCTCTCAACTTCCCTCAAACATTTTCAAGAGTTTCTAAGTGGTAGAACTCAAATTGGAGCCCTAGAAAATAAGATAGAACAAAACTAGTCAGGGTAATTCTACTAAGTTCTTCTTTCTAGGTCTTGTCATTTAATTTCAATTCTCTACTTGTTCTCACTTAAATAATATTTTCTTCAGGTCTTCTTAAGTCCAAAAATCTATTTCTAAGCTTTGGGAATCAGTTTGGTAGAGATAGAAGGCAAGAAGTCTAGCAAAGACTCAAACTAGTGAAGGTGAGGTTTATGTAGGATTTTGAATTTATAGTTAATTTCTTTATTTCAACCCTTAAAAAAAAGCTATTATTTGATGAATAATGGTCCTAGGAACCCATATATATTGTTGGAAATATAAAATTTAAGTAGATGATTAAAGTTAGACATAAAGCTCCAAAGTTTGCTATTTATAGAGTTAAGTGTTTTTATGTGTAGTAGATTAAGTTTTCAATATTTGTAATCTGATTTCTTAAACTTGGAGTGTATATTTTATTGATCCTACTATTTATTATACTCATTTGGTGGCTGCTTGTGATGATATATAAGTGTAGAATTGGTTTTAAACTTGTTTAGACCGAAAAAGAGTTTAAGAACACTTAGGTTGTTCCAAATGATCCTTTTTGATGTGTATATGTGAGAATTAGATTGTAAATTATTATTTCAGGTTTAAAATTATGATTTTAATCATGTGGGAATGTCATAAAATAAGAGAGGTGCTGTCCAAATATTTTAAACTAAAATAGCACCATTTAGGAGCAAATAGACTAGTTTTTATAAAATTATGTGCCATTTTGGATCATTTTGTGCTAATGACTAGCATTCATATTTTAATGCATTTGAACAATCTTTCAATGCTAGTTGTTGACTGCCAAGTATCTTAAGTGATTTATATGCTTCTGAGTCATTTTAAGATCAAGTTTCCTAATTTGGTGAAAGTTATTATTTCGGTCTTGTTCAAGTATCTTAACGCATTTTTTTTGTAAAATGTGCATCTTGAATAATAGTAATTTATGACAGGTGATTAGCACATCAATCTCTAGAGAATATTGATTCTTTCCACTATCAATTCCTATTCAGGACACGAGGTAAGTAAAGACTTACAACTGCATCACAAGAACTATATGGAAGATGTTATTATGTAAAACTTACTTATTCCTGAAATTTATGAAATGGCATGTGCATGGCACGTCTTGCATGCAAATAGAGAATTTTATTATAAGAGTATTTGAAAGCGAGTACCATTGTACCAATTTTATAAGATAAGTTTTAATTATAATTGCTAGTCTGTCGGAGTTGGGTAGGTAAGTCTGTTGATGCAGACTCTCCCTTTGAAACGGGACTTACGGATCTTATAATGTATCTTGTTGAAGCAGAATAATATTAGCGCGATATGGGATGTTCTTTTGATGAGGGAAGAAGTTTTCAAAAACCTCACATGACGAATGAATCTTATTTTTACTCTTAGTCAGAGTTTTTGTCCAATGTTATCACGATCTATCAACTTATGGGACAAGCAATGTACTAAGGAGCCCAACTAAGAATAATTTTTAAGGAAAATACATGGACTCAAATGTTTAAGAAAGAAAAGGGTACAATAGGAACTTTATGAGACTTTGAAGCATTCATAAGGGTGCATAGTTTTTACTTCCTGAGTTTTAGCTCATTTTAGTCTTGTGTGCAGATAAGGAGGCACATTTTGGTTTTGACTAGTTGGTTGCCTACTTTGTCTTTTGTCGTCATGATCATATAGATGTAGATGAGCTTGATCTATGGACGACATTTTTGTTTTGAGATATTTTGGTGTAATATAAATACTACTGCTGATGGCAAAACAGACTGGTGAAAGCCTCTTTTGATTGTACATTTTGTAAAGACACTTTTAACAAGAAATGCTATACAAATGCTTTTGTTTATAAGTTTTAGAAAGTCCAAAATTGCCCACCTTTTTATCAAAATAAAAGATATGGTAGAACAAAAAATAATACTTCATAGTTTGACTGTATATGACAATATGGTTAAAGTTAGGGGGTGTAACATTTACAAAATGACATTTAAGAGCATTTTAATATTGATTAGAAGACTTACAAGATTAGCCAAGTTTATTACCAAACTTAGGAAATTAATTTTGAAATTAATTGTTGATTCTGTTCACATATTACAACATGATCTATCAACAAAGTCATACCGGAATAGAAAGTAAAACTTCCAAATTTCTTTCTTGGAACAAAATAGTCAGTTACTCAAACTTTTTGATAGCTTATGCCACGAATTAGAGTAACTTTAAATAATGAGAATCGACAAAAATATGTTAAAAAAAACTACCACGAAAGATATTCACATAAAATATTTATTTAAAGGAATTTCCTTAATGTAATATAAACAGATTCTCAAAACTAATTTTAATAAGAGTCACTTATCTATTTCTACAGAATTGAATCTATCTATAACTTTATATAATCAAATATTTATAATTGACAACTACTCAAGTAGTGACCTAAAAGTATATAAAAAGTAAATACTGAAAAACTTAATCAGATCAAATATTTAGTCTCATGTTATAACATAACTAGTAAAGCAGTCATGTTGCAATATGAAGATTGTCAACAGATTTTCCATTTCAAAAACCAAATTCTACATTTGATAGTTGTCTAGGATACTATATAGAAATAGAGAGGTACATATCTAATACACTAAAATAAGTAATCTATATTCAAGAAATATAAGACAATTGCATTATGTCTACCTTAAAATACTTATAAATCGGGCCATTTGGTCTATATGCTCTTGATCCTTTAGAGTCATTATATAGTTGGAATACTCTTTTGATTGACATCCATGAAATAAAATACCTATATTGCTCTTAATTTATTAAAAAATATTTAACAATAATTAACTATCCAAAAAAGACTACAATGACCAATTTTCTCATTTATGTCCAAGTTCAATAGATCTAAAGACCAAACGTATTCTTTCGTAGAGAAATGAGAAGTAACATCCAATCCTCCCTAATTATTCAATCATTGACAAATGTCATAAATATATTATTAAGAATAATAAAAATATCAATCGATAATCTATCCACCCACGTCCATTTTCTATCCATTCTAATCAATATAGGAAAAACAAAATATAAACATAAATTAAAATAGACAAATATCACATATTACTAAATCTAATAACATTAACAATTTTAAAAAAATTGGGTAGGAGTCTTCCCTATTTATGTAAGTTCTACAAAATTTTGATTTCACAATCAACAATAAAACATTGGGAAGGAATCTTCCCTATTTACACAAAATTATTTTTTGCAACATCATTTAATCAAATTTTTTGTATTGATGTTGTTTTGATTGTTTATTGTAAGATCAAAATTTGGTAGGACTTATATAAATAGGAGAAACTCCTACATAATTTTTTTTCAAGTTGTTAATATTATTAGATATAGTAAATATTTGATATTTATCAGTTTTAATTTATGTTGATGTTTTGTTTTTCCTATGTTGATTAGGATGGATCAAAAATGGATATCGGAGGATCAATTGATATTTTTATTATCCTTAATAACTTATTTATGAACTTTATTAATGATTGAATAATTAAGGAACATTATGTTACTTCTCATTTACCCTAAAAGAATACATTTAGTTTCTACGTCCTTTAAACTTAGACATACATGTGGAAATTGGCCTCACAATAATAGAGTAAGTCTTTTTTGGATAGTTAATTATTGTTAAATATTTTTTTGATAAACTAAAATATTATGTGTATTCTATTTCATGGATATCAATCAAAACACAATTCTAAGTGTATAATGACTCTAAAGGATCGAGAGCATATAGACCAAATGACCTAATTTATAAGCATCTTAAGGTAAATGTAATACAAACATATTATTTCTTATTGGGTAGGGTGAGGTAAAGATTAGGTAGTACTAGGTATTTTCTTTTAATTTATAATAAGTACAAGTCATTAGTTAGGTCCTACTTTTTTTTTTGAAAAAAAAGTAAACATAATATAATTGTCTTATATTTCCTGACTAAAATTATTCATTTTAGCATATTATATATATACTCTCTCTCTATTTCTATGTAGTGTCCTAGATAACCATCAAATATAGAATATAGTTTCTATATATATAAATATATGAGTAAAATTATTGAACAAGCTAACATTTGATCATTTCTCGCTACAATAGTACTTATACACCATATAGTCTTACACATTTAAAAAAAAAGTTTCATATTCGAGCAAAATTTTTCTTTGAATGTATAGTTTCATAGATACACTTTTTACATGAAGGAAGACATAAATACAGTTCGTGAAGTGTGAGTTACTGAGCTTTTGGATTATCTTACATGATAAGATCATCCTTTAGTTTTTGATATATTTCTTGAGGATATCTTATAGATTATATGACATGCTACCAGCAATGTTGATGTAGTTATATATATATTTTTTTGAAGGAGATGTAGTTTTAGATTTAATTTTAAAACGTTGCTATTAGGCTATTAGTAGTTTTGTTACTAGGCTTATAGTACACATTTTGGTATTGATATGTACGTGGCTCTTATGCTGTCAGATTATTTTTGATAATATTTTATTATATTTCTGTAAATGATATCTAAAGCATTTACATGAATTTTAATTGAAAAATCCCCTTGAAAACATTTTCATATCACCAAAAAGCAACATTGTACGTCCATGATGTCACCAGAAAAGTAACACGTAGACTTATGACGTCACTAAAAAAGTGACGTGATAGACACACAACCCGATATTGTAGGTCTACTATATTGTTTTTTAGGTGATGTTATAAACCTATGACGTCCTTTTTTTGGTGACATCGTATGTTTACTATGTCACTTTTTTGGTGATGTGTAAAACTAGGACTTACTACAGCACTCATGTACACGTTACTCTGGCAAACGACTTGATATGTAATAGACATCACCAAAAAAATAACGTAAAGTCATGTTTCTGTAGTAGTGAATAAAAAGCGTGGAGAAGAAATAACGACTTTGTTCACTCAGTTAATGAAAATCATGAATTTTGATTATTAATAATGACCACCTAAATTCAATGCTGTAACAAACAATAGACTCTAATACCAAACAAATAAAAATGGCATGATTTTGATTATTATCTAATTTCCTTATTCATTTTTTCACAAAATCAACAAAAGAGAAGAGATACTTCAATGTTACTTACCCCAAGTTTTCTTTCTTCTTCTATTGGCATCTGCCTCTCTTTGCACATATATGTACAATGGATTAAATTGATATGTAGATCAACTGTCTCAATCAATTCTATGTACACCTCAAAGCTTAAACTTAATAAAAGAATTTGCTTAGTAAATTGATATATATACTCAATTCAAGGACTCAGAACTATAGCAAAACAACTAAATAAAATGAAATAAAGAATCAACCTCCTCCTCTTCTGCAAGCATTCTTTAAATATATCAACAGATGGAAAGGAAAAAAAAAAAACCACTTTATATCCGACTATTCTTTTAGCAAATAAATAGGAAATTAGTCCTACACCACCTCCAAAATCTTATGTTAAATACTTGAAATTAGTTGTGTACATTAACTATTATATACTAATAGAAGTATGGAGCTAACTAGCTAACTAACTCTTAATTTACATGTAAGCTACATCTTTATTATAGCATGTGGTGTTTAAACATAGAAATGGTTATATATTGATCCTTATATACTCGTCAGACTAATACATAATAACAAACATTTTTAGTTTTCTAAAAGGTTATGTGCTCAATCAAGTCGTAAAATTCCTTTAAATTATGAGTCCTAAAAATGATAAGCTTGTGGACTTAATTAATTAGAATACTCTTTATATTGTCGCTAGTTCTTCTGATGTGTGTAAATATTAATAAGTTGTTAAATATAATCTCACCTAAATATGTATAATACTTCTTACTTCTTTTGAAAAGAAAATTTAAATATTAGAAGATCATCTTCTTCGTAATGTTCTGTTATTATTTCAGTTTCTTACCCAATATATATAATATCCATATATAGCTATATCAATATAAACAAAGTAAACAACATTTTATAAACCCGATTCTAGAAAAATCCATACTAATTGATCTAAACAAGGGAAAAAACCCAAAAAAAAAAATATACGCATTAAATATGAAAATTAGAATTTAAAATTCTCATAAAAAACAAATATATCTAAAAAACCCAATCTTTTTAAGAAACCCTATTGACTTCTATATCTAAATTGATTAAATTCTCTACGAGATTTTACACCCAAAATTTGAAATAACTCAAACAAATAAGCAGATAATCAAACTCTAAATGCCAAAACTCACAAATCATGAGAAGAACAAAATTAAAGAAGAAAAGAAAAGGTCCTGTGGAGAAGAAAAGAAGGCTTTGAATCTGATTAAGAGGAGGAAGGGAAAGTTACCAAAAGTATATATTATGGACCCTTACCTTATAAATCATATACACGATCAAGATCTGTTAGTGACAGAAAAAAAGAAATGGAAATGTGGCAGAAATTTTACTGTACACCAAAACCCAAACACCACTTATTATATATAGAATTGATATATGTATAAATATATATATATATATATATATATATTCAACAAATTAATCAACATAATAAAATAACAACATCAATTTACTAAAGAAAATTTAAAATAATGATAACAACAACATCAAGAACACAACTCAAAAAATTACCATTTGTGCAACAAGAGGGTGCAGGTCCAACAGAACTCGAAAGTTTTAATCGGATAAATACATTATATGTATATATTAATATACCAATAAATATACGTACCGTATCCAATTGAACCCATTATTCCAAGTAACACTACAAAGTATAGTAATACACAAGGCGCGATCCTATTGATCGAACAACATATACAGATGACATAACACAATCTTCTATCATATATATACGTATAACCTGTAATCTTGTTCATATTATCGCCCATCATTATATGACTGCAACATTTCATTATTCATGCTTTCAAACCTCGCAGTTGAATTGCTACAACAATCGCCATGATCATAGTATTTTCGAACATCTGAAGATTTAAGCAAGTTTTCAGTCTGCTCTTGAGTCAAATCATCTTCAGCACGGTTCCATGGATGCCTCTTCTTATGCATCATTCCCTCTAATTCGCTTGCAACTTCCTTCATAGTCGGCCTTTCTTTCCCTCTTACTCTTAGGCAGCCCTCCGCAAGATCAGCAACTGCCTTTATTGCCTCTATATTTTCCCCAGTCGCCAAGTTGTCATCAAGAATCTCGCGTAGCTGATCCTTTTTTATTGATGAAATGAAGTACAATGCTAGATTTCTTTCACCTTCTGGCCGGGCAAAAGAAAGCGCCCTCTGCCCAGTTAGTAGTTCTGCCAAGACAACTCCGAAACTGTACACATCACTCTTTTCTGTAAGTTTACTAGTATGAAAGTATTCTGGGTCCAAGTATCCCAATGTTCCTTGTACTAAAGTAGTTAATTGAGTTTGATCAAGAGGGACTAGCCGTGAAGCTCCAAAGTCCGAAACCTTTGCGGTATGATTCTTATCGAGTAATATGTTTGCAGTCTTGATGTCTCTATGTATGATTGGCATAGAAGTGGAGGAGTGCAAATAAGCAATTGCTCCGGCAGTTTCTGTTGCTATTTTGAGACGCTTTTCCCATGGAAACAAAGAGCCTACTTTATTGTGGATATGATCAGAAAGAGTCCCATTTGTAATGAACTCGTAAACTAATAAAGGAACCTCTGTTTCCAGGCAACAACCTAATAGTTTTACCACATTTCGATGGTTAATTTGGGAAAGCACAATGACCTCATTAATGAATTGTTCAATTTGGCTTTGATCACCAATCTTGGACTTCTTTATGGCCACCACCTTGTTGTTATTTGCCAACACACCTTTGTAAACTGTTCCATAACCACCTTGGCCTATAACTCTAGTTTGGTCATAGTTATTGGTGGCCCTTTTGAGTTCCTCAACTGTAAAAATTTTGGCCGTCTCTGTAGAACCTCTCTGATGAGATAAGAGTTGCTGTTGTAACAAGACCCCACCATTTTGTTGGAAAAATTTCTCTTTTAGTTCTATGTGCCTTCTCTTCTTCACTCCCCAGTAAATCCAAGAACTTGCAACAAGCAGTATCAACAAGCCAGTGCAGATACCTACATGGGGTTATTAATAAATTAAAGAACAAAATATTACGGCATAAGATTAAATAATTTATTATCCAGTTTTCCGTGCTTTAATTAATTTATGAGAAACCAAGGCAATATATTGCATTAATGAACAATTTGAAAAGGAAGCATATCGTTTTACCCAGCACAAAAAAATTAAATTAACGAAACACTAAGTACTATATGTATGACTAATTGGGCTTAAGTCTAGATTCTCTTTTAGTCGGTAATGGAAATAATTTAGTACATTGTGGATATGTAATATCGGGGAAGCTGATTTAGCTTCTGACTAATATATTTCCACGAGGATTTTTTTCTTATATATATATATATATATATGACTAATTCATTTCCGTAATACATATAGTTTAATTTGAAAAAGTCTGTATGCTAATTTATGTATTAAATATTTTGAGTCCAAAAATAGATAAACTAATTAAGGACAAGTTGATTATACTCTTCTTCATACGTATATGTGACAATTTGTTTTTTCTTTAGCAAGTATAATCTGGTCGCATTGACCTATGTATTTTGGTAGTTTGCATACGCAACTAAGATTCGATATGTGTTCCTACTATCGACCAAATGAAATGCCAAGATAGAGTGCCAGTGGATACGAGCTAGCAAATCACACCAATACCATATCCTGATAGATGAATAGTATTACTCTCCACCGTATAACTTATAAATCATGAGTACTAATTCATACTTATATATATATATATATATATATATATATATAGGATGATATATGCTTACCTAATGCGATTGAAAGTCTTTTTACGTATCCACCATTATTACGTTTATCAACGGGGCTGCAACCCGTTCCATTTCTCAACCCGTCCCCTTTGAAGCCCTTCGGACAAGACGAGCAACTAAAACTTCCGGGCAAGTTTTCACAGTTTATACTGCATGGATTTGATCTCTCGCATTCATTGATATCTGAAAACAAATAAAGTGGAGTTACAATGTTACAAATTGAAAATGAGAAAAGTAACGAGTGAAAGTGAAAAAAAAAAAGAGCATTAAATACTAACTAATTATCTAGATAATTTATCAAGATGTGTAGCGCATTATTCGTAAATGTATTTAATTACCTTTGCAACCATCAAGGAGATAAGGGTTTCCTTCAAAACCTTGTACACATTTACAACGATAGCCAGGTCCGTTAGTTGAATTCAAACATACACCGTTTCGCGCCCGGCACGCATATCCCGTAAGATTTCTTTTGGCCTCTTCGCACGTGAGGTACCCTAGAGCCCAGTCCAACACAACGGGAAATTTCTCTCTGTTCTGCAAGTTCCTAAGATCCAAGGCCGAAAAGTTGTAAGCATCTTGTTCCGCAACGAAAGCGAAACCGCAAGGATTGAAGTCGTGCACTGCACTGTGATTCTTGATCAGGCTCTGAGCAATCGTAAGATAGTCCGTAATCCCTTGTGGGATATCCATCTGGCAACATCCGATCCCGGAGCACGGCCCATTAACGATGTCATGTGTTTGATTACACAGCGCCACACATCCGGTCGCATAGTACCTCGCCCCGTTTCCCCCAATAATACCGACGGTGTCGCAGCCAACGCCGGCGAACTTGTTCCGCTGGCTCAAACGGAACTTGGTGTACGTTCTCGTGTAAGAGTAAGGATAGCTTTTGTCGGCCAATATATTGCCGGCCTTGTTGTAGCAGTCACGTGCGACGACGGTTTCGACTCGCAACTCGCCGCGCTCGAGCGAAATGTTGAGAATGGAGACGTTACTTCGATGAAAAAATGGCTTTGGAGGATCGACAGTGTGGTTACAAGTGAGATGAAAGGAGGGACTGTAGTAACAGCCTTGGGTGGTTCCGAAAGGGTATGGAATTCTAAGCGCGCCGCAGCTGTCTGAGCAGCCTTCTGGCATACTAGGTTGAGAAGCTGTTGGTTTTGTTACTATAGTTGTCATAATAACTACCCCAAGTAGCAGGAGTTGTACTTGCACAACCATATTGTTGTCCTTTTTTAGTATTGTGATTCTCCCATCTAAAGTGCTTTTTATTTTTAATCTTCTTATAGAGGCAAAGAATATGTATAGATCTTACTCTGAGGATGGAGTGTCGTATACTTAGTTTTCATGAAGGAGAAACGCGGTGTTTTGACCAAGTATAAATGGTGGCTTAAATAATTGGTGTGATAAGTAATGATGTGATCATTTGCTAGTTTGTAGGGTACAATTAATTGAAGTAAATTTCTTCGAAAACTACTTAATAACAACTCGGCGTAATTTAGTTTTTGGCGTCTCCAATGTCAACTAGCAAAAACGTCTTTTATGTGCCAATTAATTGTATATATTGGTAATTGTCGTATAGTTTATGACAGAATTATAATATAAAATGAGGTAAATTGGGAAATATCGTTTTCAAGTTTCTCAATCATTTGCTAAAAGAAATACTTTTCGTTGTAGAAAATTAGTAAAGAAACTTAATTACCTAAGATTGAGAACCGAAAAACAAACATTAGCTAATATATTAATTCATATGTATATAAAAACTCATATTTTAGAGAGAAAATGATGAAAAAAAAATTGAAATTTCAGGAATTCTATCTCTCACTTATTTGGATTCTAACCAAAAAGGGCTGAAAAGTTGTTCAGCGGGATAGGAGAGTTAGATCAATGCAACTTTAGAATTCAGAATTTGCACACATAAATTGAAACAAATAAATTTCATTTTTGTTAAAATTTAGTAAAATATTATTCTCATTCTTTTCGTGTATATTTTCCTTCACAGTTTATTTTATCTTCTTTTATTTTTTATTTTTATCTTTTGCAAAATTTAGGTTCTAAACAAAGCTTAAGATTCATAGCAGCTTGACCGAAATGTGTAAACTTTTGTCGTAAAACGCACCCAGCAATGTATACTATTGCAACGATATTTGGAGAAAAAACAGAGACAAAAGGGGCAGAGCAGAACAGAGCAAAGGGCACTACCACTAATATGATTTTTTTCATATTCAAATAGTTACAGGGAAGAGGCTTTCTTATCACAGTCTTTTGATCTTTTCCCTACATATATTAACAAGTAACAACACAACCATTAATCTAAATATTAAAGTACTTAGTGTTCAACTAACTGAATAAGAATAAAGATAGCTGCACCGCAGTAGAAACAATTAGTACGAAAAAAAAAATACTGTCTACAAGAATGACAAACAGTAGAATCCTCCTAAAAAGTTGCCAAGTCTAGCTCATAAAATCTTTTCATCTGGATCAAACGAGCGCCTCATGAACAACAAATTGAAGACATTTCAATATTCGTGGAGTGTGCCAGTAATGCTATGATTATCGTCCATCACGATATGACTGCAACATTTCGTTATTCGTGCTTTCGATCCTTCCAACAGTTGAATTGCTACAACTACCACCGTAATCATTCTCAGCCATGGAAAGATCCGAAGATTTAAGCAAATATTCAGTCTCTTCCGAACTCAAAGCATATTGTCCCCATGGATGCAACTCCTTATGTGTCAGTCCCTCTAACTCACTTGCAACTTCCTTCATAGTAGGCCTTTCCTCTCCTCTTACTCTAAGGCACCCTTTCGCAAGATTAGCAACTACCTTTATTTCCTCCAAGTTTCCCTCAGCAGCTACCAAATTGTGGTCAAGGATTTGTAGTAAATAATCCTCTTCCATAGAAGAAATA
The DNA here is from genome assembly GCA_002914805.1 of Parasponia andersonii. Lineage (NCBI taxonomy): Eukaryota > Viridiplantae > Streptophyta > Magnoliopsida > Rosales > Cannabaceae > Trema > Trema andersonii. The sequence continues at coordinate 721,751 of JXTB01000012.1, forward strand.
AAGTACAAAGCAGGATTTCTTTCACCCTCTGACCTATAAAAAAAAAAAAAGCGCCTTTTTCCCCGTTAGTAGTTCTGCCAAGACCACTCCGAAACTATAAACATCACTCTTTTCAGTTAATTGGCTAGTGTGAAAGTATTCTGGATCCAAGTAGCCTCGTGTCCCTTGTACCAAAGTAGTTAGTTGAGTTTGATCAAGAGGAATAAGTCTTGAAGCTTCAAAGTCGGATACTTTTGCCATGTAATTATCATCCAACAATATATTGTTGGGTTATATATATATATATATATATATATATATATATATATCCTAATAAGTGGGCGACACGCTTTATAAAACAATTATATATATATTAGGCTATATAATAAGTGAGACCTTTGAGTGATCTATTTATGGGCTTAGGAAGTTACCAATTAAATATGAGTTATGTAATGTGTGATTACTCAATACTGGATCAATAAAGATTGATAGAGTCTCTATTAGCTGTGAGTATATAAGGACATAACTATTAGGGTTTTGGTCCCCATGTGAAATAGAACGTACACTCTTCTCCTCTGCTTCCATCAACAGATAGAGATCCCATTGAGCAGACATAAAGTATTCTGGCAGTGGAAGACTTTCTACCCTCAGGCTCTAATTAATACATCACATCTGCATATGTGATCATATCCTTTATTATCAAACACAATGTATTTATGTTAGTCACAGATTTTCTCTCAAGAAATCTTTTCCTGACAATTTAGCATGATAGAGTTTAGGATTATATTTGGTTTAACAATCTATTATGCATATCCAATAAGTGGTATCAAAGCGGGATTTCAAGTTAAATTGATTAGATTAATCATGCATATTTGAAGTTTTCGTAAACTATGCCTATTTACAATTTTAGGGTTTAAAGTATATATGTATGATATGTGATTTATATGATTTGTTGAGTTATTTGATGCTATGAGGGTAAGATTTTGGCTATGGGTCATTATTTTTAAAGAATTAGGGCATAAAATATCTAATTTTGGCAATTTTTGGGCATTTTGGGCAAATTATGTGAATTTGGAATTTTTTAGATTTGTGCTGGAAGAGTGTTTTCATCAACCGATTCTACTATTTCAGTCAACTGAAAACACTGTAGTAGGAGAGGTTGATTTTCAAATTATTTTGATTTTCGAATCGATTTTTTGGTAACTTTCTATCCTTTTTTACTTAAATCATAAAGTTCCAATCCATTGTCGAGCTATTAAGGACTAAATGACCCACACCTTATCAGTTGAAACCCTATTTAGTTTTAGGGTTAATAAAATGGTCAGCCATTTTTGGAGGATCGAGTTTGACATTTTTGCGATGATTGTTAGAATCTGTCGACTAAATACAGATTTTCAGTCGACCGAAAGTTGTCCGAAAATCACAATTTGGTCTCTATGATTTTTGATCGACTGAATGATAGGCCTACTATCAGATTCAGTCCAGTCGACTAAAATAGTAGAATCGGTCGACCGAATCTGATAGGTGATCGACTGATTCTAGTAGAGAAAATTTTTTTCAGTTATTTTTGATACTTTAGGCAATTTTTTTTTTGTATTAAATATTTTGAAATAGATGAGTTGAAATAACATGTTAGCAAAGTAACCTCTATTGTATAGATTTATTTATTTTGAAATATTTGAATGATTATGAGTTTATTATTCATGCGAATAATTATTGGCCCAAAGGAAGATGATTATCTGGCCAAATAATAAACATACCTGCGGTAATAGATATGTGATAGTTATTAAGTTTCTATGTAGATAGTAAATTGGCACGAAAGAAGATTTACTGTCTGACAGGATTACTACACTAGAGAGTACAACTTACAAGTTAATAAGTCGGTCTAAAGGAAGGCTTATGGATGTTATTCTAGGTATCTTGTGATAGGATTCTACCTTATATACTTATTTGTTGTATATCACGCTAGTATATCTTATTATGCCATGTTTTAATCTGAGCTGTTATTTTTCGTTTTTTGTTCTCTATTTTATTTCTGATTCAAACTTATCAGCTAATTTGAATTCAATTCCTATGCTTAACGACATAAATTTCAATAAGTAGAAAGAACACATTATGATTATGCTCGGTTGTATAGATCTCGTGATAGGAGAATTTTATTCACTTACTTGGTCTTGTTTTTATCTTATTATTTACTTGTTTTCTATCTTTGATCTTGTGTTTTTATTCATGTTGCTCAGGATTTAATTATTGTTAGAGGCATTGGTCAAGGCCACCAAGATGGCAAAGAGAAATTTATGGCATTTTTTGCAGAAGCTTCAGCACTGCGGTGCTATGCAGCCAACACCGTGGCGCCCGAGGTTTTGGAACTTTTTCCAAAGCTTTAAGTGTTGCGGTGCTATGCAGCAGCACTGCCTTCTTTTCTACCCAGGGCCACAGCACTGCGAAGCCATCACTGCCACTCTTTCGTCTATAGCATTTCGGTAGTTTGTTCAGTGCTATGGTGCTATCCAGCAAGCGCCATGGCAGTGACACATGTTCTGGCACTTTTTTTGCCATATTTAACCTAGCTGTCAAAGAGGTATAAAATGGATCTTTTGGGGATATGAAAGAAATGTCTTGGAGGGTAGTTTTCAAAGTTTTTAGTAGCTAGTTTAAAGATAAAAGAGAAAGAAGATGAGTAAGAAAAGACTGAGGCAATACTTTGAGGCACACTCGGTTACGGTGTATACAGATTTCCACATCCGACAAATCTTGGCCAAACTGGACTTATCAGGACAACTAACCAAGTGGGCCATCGAGCTGGGGATATACGACATCGAGTATCGGCCGTGAGTGGCGAAGAAAGGGCAAGTCATGGCAGACTTCCCAGTGGAAATCCAATCCTTCGGTGAGCCGCACGACCTGCTTCAAATATCCTCGCCTCACGTCCTTTCAACCTGGACCCTCTACACCGACAGAACCATGAACGCCTCAGGCACAGGTATCGGAATAGTCCTGCAGATCCCAGTAGGACTCAGGGTAGAGAAAGCTTTAAGGCTTGGTTTCCAGGCAACGAACAATGAGGCGGAGTACGAGGCACTGCTGCAAGATCTTGAGTTACTTCGGAGTAGAGAGCATCGCAGTAAGGACTAACTCACAGCTGATCGTGGGTCAGGTCAGGGGAGACTTCGAAGTAATAGAGCTGAGATTACACAAGTAATTCTCTAGGGTAATGGGGGTAAAAGCCCGCTTTAGCAGTTTCAATATTGAACAAATACCCAGGGAGATGAACCAAAAGGCCGATGAGCTAGCTAAAAGTGCTTCGATCAGGGGGACGATCGAATATATGGAGATTCTGCTAGAGGGCGAAAACACGAGAGACCCTTTGGAGACCCCCGCACACCACGTGTTTGCAACTGACTCTAAAGATGAGGGGTGGATGAGACCCATCACCCAATACCTGGCATCAAGAAACCTACCCGCGGACCCCTAAGAAGCGAGGTCGATCAGACTGAAGGCTACTAGACACTCGATGGTGGGGGCCCAACTATATAGGAGATCAACGATGGGACCAATACTGAGGTGCGTAGGTTCCGTCGAGGCGTAGAAGTTGATGAAGGAAATCCACGAGAGAGTGTGTGGTAACCACTCTGGCAGGCGTAGCCTAGCCCGCAAGGCATTTACAGCTGGATGTTTCTGGCCATACATGATGACCGAGGTGGCCCAGTTTGTCTAGAAATGTGACAAGTGCCAGAGGTTCGCCCCCATGAAGTGCCAGCCCATGGAGGAACTCCATTCGAACATAACTCCTTGGCCCTTCGCTAAATGGGGTCGGGACATCGTCAGAGAGCTCCCTAGAAGTCCAAGAGGAAGAAGATATGTTTTGTTGGCCACCAACTATTTCATCAAATGGGTAGAAGCTGAAGCCTACATGACCGTCAATAAGGCAGAAATGATTAACTTCATTTGGAAAAACATAATCTACCGATACAGGATCTCGAAAGAGATACACACTGATCATGGCATGCAGTTCCAAAATGCTAAGCTTAAGGAGCTGTGCGAGTTGTATAATATAAAGCTCAGCTTCTCATCCGTAAACTACCTCAGGAGAACGGCCAGACAGAGGTAACAAACAAGGCCATATTCAGTAATATAGAAAAAAACTTGCAGGAGGCCAAAGGAAGGTGGTTAGAAGAGCTACCGGCCATCGTATGGGCCTATCGAACCACAGAGTGGAGATCAATGGGAAGAACACTATTCACCATGATCTACAGGTCAGAGGCTGTGATCCCGATCGAGATTGGCCTCTCGACCCTCCACTCCAAAGTGGTGAGAAACGCCTCACTGAACAAGCAGCAACTAAGCCACAACACGGACCTCCTGGAAGAAACAAGGGATATAGCCCTGGTCCATTTGGCCTCGTACCACCAGCAGGCCAGGTCTTACTATGCAAAGAAGGTTAGCGCTCGTCGATTCAACGACGGGGATTGGGTCTTGAAGGTCAGAACAGGAAATTCCTCAAAGCTAGACTCTAATTGGGTCGGGCGCTACCAAACACGTGGAATGCCTAGCACTTGAAAAAGTACCACGTGTGAGATGCATGTAAATGCTGCAAGACACATGTAAATACTTGTATTATTAAACAGCTTAATTCCAAAATAGGTCAGGGCTTCTGCTACACGGACTTATGCTTTGGATTGCTATGAAAAATGGTCTACCCCTAGTGCCAGACCCCACGAACTGCTCGTGCAAATAAAGATCGTACTATGGGAATCACATTGTGCAATAAAATGCTTGCCGATGGCCCGAAAAAACGTACGAGGAGGATTGAGCTGCGCAATCAAAAACTTGCCAGCAAACCTCAAAAACAATCGTACTATGGGAATCACATTGCGCAATAAAATGTTTGCCGATGGCCTGAGAAAACGTACGAGGAGGATTGAGCTGCGCAACCAAAAACTTGCCGGTAGACCTAAAAAATAATCGTACTATAGGAATCACATTGTGCAATAAAATGCGTGCCGATGGCCTGAGAAAATGTACGAAGAGGAATGAGCTGCGCAACCAAAAACTTGCCAGCAGACCTTAAAAACGATCATACTATGGGAATCACATCGTGCAATAAAATCCTTGTCGATGGCCCGAGAATATGTACAAAGAGGAATGAGCTGCGCAACCAAAAACTTGCCAGCAGACTTCAAATATGATCGTACTATGGGAATCACATCATGCAATAAAATGCTCGCCGATGGCCCGAAAAAATGTACGAAGAGAAATGAGCTGCGCAACCAAAACTTGCCAGCAGGCCTCATCAAGAATCGTACTACGGGGATCACGTCGCTCGCTGATGACCCGAGATGATGTACGCAGGGCGATAGGCCGCGTGACGAAAAATTGCCACCAGCCCTCAAGGAATGCCTGTAGGATGGGAAAAGAGTTAGGTGATAAGACCCCTCCCAGAGAACACCTTAGCTGCACGAAAGTCAAAGGTAAACAGGGCCAGGGTCTACCCGTTGGAAGCAGACCCTCTCCAGAGAGCACCTTAGCTACACATGAGCTAAAGGCAAACAGGGTCAGGATCTATCCGTTGGAAGTAGACCCTCCCCAAGGAGCACCTTAGCTATGCGTAAGCCAAAGAAAAATAGGGTCAGGGTCTACCAGTTGAAAGCAGACCCTCCCTAGAGAGCATCTTAGCTACGCATAGACTAGAAGTGAACGGAGCTAGGGCCTACTCGTTGAAAGTAGGCCAAGACAAGACCAAGCACGAAGATAGAAATTAAAACCAAATTCTATTTATTATCGCTTGAATTATAGGATGCATGGTCAACATGGGCATGGATTTGGAGTCCCTATTTGTAAGAAGCAGGTCTTGGATAGACTCGTAGGGACACATCGGAGTGGTAATGCCCTGTTTGCTCCTGGTAAGAGCCGAGCACGTGCCTCTTCCTCTGCAGCGACGGTTCCAAGCAGTGGTCGACAAATCCCTGAAGCTGGTTCCTGGCACGTTCCTATTTAGTGTCGGAGAAGTCCAGCTACACGCGCGGGTCAAATTCTGCTAAGACAAGTCATAACAGAAATTATACATCCTCAAAGCCGGACGAGCCAGAACTTACATCCCGATCTCTAGAGCTAATCTTGTCAATCATAGCATGGGGGGAATTAACTAAAAACTCCAAATCATATACGATTGAGCCAGACTCAGAGGTCGGCCGCGCTGCCGACAAGGGAATAGCATTATAGATGATGTCTGACCTTGACCATGAATACGGGCAACAAAAAAAAAAGGGAGTAAACGTGAGAAAAGTGCGCTGTTTCTATTATTTAAACAGGTACTTACAACAAGGGTCTGCTTTACATAACACAGTTAGTACTTTACAAATACACAAAGAGCGAGAGGCTCTAGTTACCTCCGATGAGGGGAGCGCTACCAGCTTCGATGCTTGGACCAACTTCAGTAGAGAGTGGCGTACCGGGGTCAAAATCGTTGCTAGACAAAATGACCACGCCTGACTCTCTGCCAGTTAAGGTGCTAAGACCAGGCTGACCGCCATGAACCTCTACAGCTTGCTCTAGCGGACTGAAAGTGGGCACAATCTCCTTGGCGACAGAGTCAGATGTAGAGGGCCCATCTTTTTCTTCGTCGAGCATCTTCAACACATCAGTGGGGTACACGATGTTGATCTCATCCCCCAACTATTGTATGTAGTGCCTGATAGAATAACGGTCCTTCTCGACGCCTTTCTGCTCATCGTACTGGTCTGGCGTTATCACCTCCGCGTGGCCCTCGAATTCCCTGTTCTCCTAGCCAGACCTATAGCTCTCTGCCGAAAGGATGTCCACTTACCTCTGGTACCTTATCTTCAGTTTCTCTACATCCGCTAGCCTATCTCTCAGCACTGCTAGCCTCAGTTCCATTTGTCGCTACGACAGGTCGATCAAAAGAGTATTAATGTCAGTGAGATCTTTGCCGTGCTTGCGAGACAACTCCACATGAGCTTCCGTCAGTTTACTATGATCTAAATAGAGATGTCAGATTACCTCGTTGGCTCGGTCGAGCCTGTGTTGCAGGGAATGGGCCTCTAGCTTAGCTTTCGCTTCGGTTTTCCTAGCCTCCTTAGTCTCGTCAGCGGCTCTATCGTGAGCAATGAAAGCCAACTCCATCTCCGCCCCTGCATTCTGCAGCTCCTGCTTCTTAACCTTGAGCTCGGCTTGAGCTAGCCTGGCAGCCTCGGCTTCTGAACGGAGGCCCGGGACCTCGGCTTCGAGAGATCGAACCTTCCCCTCTGCCTAGGCCAACTTGGCGACCAGCTCCTCGTGCTTGACCCTCTCGATGCTCAAAGCGTGGGTCACCGCGCTACTGACCCTAGCCTCGTCCTAGCTCCAGTACAGATCAAAATTAGCCTTAAACATGGCGAGGGCAGCCTCGCCTCACTCTGCTGCCATAGCACGGGCATTCAGCTGCCCGGTCAGCTCGCCAATGCGAGAGGAGTAGAAGGACCGGATGGCGGCTAGCTACAGAATACAAGAAAGAGGAGTCAGTGTTCAGTGAAGATGCCAAGAACCTAGTGCCGATGGTTAGATGAACTAAACCTGTGTGATGCTGCGACTGGCGACGAGCTCTACGTTCTTCAGAGAGAGCACCTCTAGCACGAACTCTATAGTTGTACCCTTTCCCTGGGTATTATCCATGTCTGGGGAACGTGACTCTACCCCACCGACCACGAGGACACCTGCACCACCCACCAAGTGCGCTCCAGCAGCTTCTTTCGAAGCTCTCGGAGTAGTAAAGGTAGGGGCGGTGGAAAATAGGGCATCGCTAGGCGCACCTTCGGTGACGGCTAGAGGTGGTGCATCCCCGGCAGAAGAAGCTGCGACGACTGTTGTTGCTTCAGTGGCTTCAGCTACCACCTCCGTCGAAGAAATGCCCGGTTGTGATTTTTCGGTCTTGTCTTGACCAGCGTCCTTGGACGGCCTGCCTCTTGCAGACCTCCTCCTCCTTATGAGGGTCAAGGTAGCCTCGTCATCATCGTTGTCTAAAGAAGGGCAGTTTTGCCTCTCTTCCCTATCAGGTTTTCCTTTCTCTTGGACAAATCGGCTTCGCGATCCCGCTTCATGGAGACCGGGAGAGGGGAAGATAGCCGAGACTTCAACCTCGGAGCCCCTCCGCTGAGCTCAGCAATCTCTCCATGAAAGCAGGCTACGCCGGACCCCGTGCCCATCTTCAAACCGGAGTTGGGGGCGGAAGAAGTCAGAGTAGCTGGCTCCCCATGTAGGCTTAAATGCGTCCCTCTGTCATTTACGACCTTTATGGCTGGCATCTCCCGAGTCGGGGGCCCGCTTGCCTCAGGAGAGGGGACCACGAGTGTTTCACCCCCAGGCACGAACAGGCCCTCCAGGTCATCATCCTAGCCTGTTCTTAGGATGACAACTCTTTGCCCCATGACCTCGTCCTCTGAGGACACCACCAGATGCCGACCAGCGGGGACCTTGGAGTGAGCCTTGTGCATAATGGTACTCCCCTTGACCGGGGAAGGGTCTACCGAAGGACCTATGTCCGAACTTATAAAGAGCAAGTAATAGATTAGAATGCAGCCATGACCTGATCGACGGAGCCCTAGGGTACAAAAATGAACTCACTCTTAACCCTCTTGGGGGTAGCGGCTTTCTCTCTACGGAGCCTGACGCACTCCTTGGTCACGAGCTTCACCGCCTCTTCGAGCTCGTGAGTGGTCGGTGCCACTAGGTCATTAGGACTTGCCAGCTAGCTCGAGGCTGTGATCTGACGACCCATCATGGTGATGCGACTCTGCACATCCCAGCGGAACCGGTTCAGAGCCAAGACATCAAGTTGGCTCTGAAGGTGCTTGGTGATGACCCACATGTCAAACGGGAAGAGGAGATATGAGACCATCCTTGGCATCATGTTCATCACCTGGGGATTCAGGACGGCCTGGATGTGTCGGCAATCCCCAGAGGACCGAAAGATGATGATCCCCTCCAGCTCCTTGAGCCGCCCCGCCGACAGCCGCGGCTCAGACCTGCTTTCCTCCACAGAGGCTGCGCAATGTAAAATATCATGAGTAAAAATGGACGAAGTGTACACAGACCCTAAAAATTATGACTTAGTACTTACTTTGCAGAAAGAATGAGGGAATTTTGAAACGCTCTCCATTCATCTAAGAGAGCACCACGCCAATCTGACAGCATATAGCTTGGAGTGGGAGTCCCATTGCTTGTCTGACCTCAGCAAGCCCCAGAAAATGTGGCGCCCCAGGAGCAACTGGAGGTAAAAAGTGGGGTAAGAGCTCTTTTTGGGGATGAGGGTGAGCTTGTAGGCATAAAAGACCATCTCCAGGTCGATATGCACGTTGAGGAGGACTGACAAAGCAGAGAGCCCCATCAAGATCATGACCCTATTAGCATTCAGCTACATCGAGTGAATCTCAGTTAGACCGAAGAACTGGTAGATCAGGGGAGAAAGGGGAAACCGCAGCCATTCCAGGTGCCTCCTCCCTAAGACGATGGAGCCTTTGGGGGTAGAGGGGCGAAGGTACTAAACTACTGGATCCTCGACCCTTTGTAAGGTGACTCTGCTAGGGAAACAGAGCTGCCTTCTCAATGAGTCTAACTCCGAATCTGCGACACGGCAGAGCTTCTGATTCTGGTTCGGAGCCATCGTTCTTGATACGTTCAAAAAGAGCAAAAGGTTCTAGCAAAGGGAATATTTGGAAACTGTAATATTTTAGAAAGCTAGAATACTTGGAGATTTTGGTAAAGTAAGAAATGAGCATAAATACAGCTTTATAAAGGGGAAGCCAAAGAGTCTTCCCTAGAGGAGAACAGTGCAAGGAAGACAGAAGCATTAGAATTTCTAAATTTGAAAAATCGTGACACGGGATAGCGTGCACCAGCGTCGGTAAATGGGAAAAAATGACGGTAAGGGGCCACGTGTACCCTCAAATTGGAGAGCTGGAGACACTATTTCCCCACTTGATGGATGCGAATCCATCAAATAGGGAAATGGGGGCAGTTGTGAGGCCCGTTCCTAGATTATGTACCACATAGATGATTAATTGGTAGAACAGATCACAGGGGGGTATACCGTCCGACACATATCCATAGTGACTATTTAAAAGCCACGCGAGTCGCACGTGATACTGCATGGACCCATGGGCTGTCTGAGGCCAGGGCTGAATCCATCCCTGACCTTGGACAGGTTCGGCCCAGTCCAATTCTTACCTCGACAGCTTGGGGTCAGGAGCCTCGAGGGTCTTCCACCAGAAGACCACGAGAGACAGCGCACCACTCCAGATCCAGATAGGGCATTTAATGCAATCCTAGGTAGGTGTGTGCATTAGGCAAACTGCCCTGACAGGATGGCGGCTTGTCAAAGTCCCATCCCTACTGGGCTCGAGCCATAGAGGACGGTGGGAAACAGGCCACAATGATACAGGGAGGATCACAGTAACCACGGCCCGTAATTTCTAGAGTAAGTCATGATGAAAAAAGGTACCTGATCCTGGGAGAGAGAGCCAGAAAGTTCTCAACTCTAGGACTATATATATATATAAGTCATGCGTCCCTCAGGCTCCGGGGACAGAACATAATATGATATATTCATATAGACATATACAGAGAAAAACTTAGTCTTTACTACTCAACCTCAGGGATAAACAACTGACTTAAGCATCGGAGAATCTTTACAGGTGGCTACCCCCGCCTCTCCGATCCGACCTGAAGTTAAAAGCACTCTGGGATAGCAAGGACGCGTGGATAGTTGCTAGATACAATGTCAGCAGTTTAGAGACACGTGGACAGCTGGTAAGAATTGCACCAACAGCTAACAAGTGTGTTGAAAAATATATTAAAGCGACAAAAAAAAAAAGGTGCATGAACAATATTTCAATAACACGACGTACTACGTAAAGGACAGACATTCACACGTTACTCTCTTTTCAAATAGGATATAATAAACACTAAACAGAAGGGACACTGAACAGCAAGCAGTAGCAAGAATAACAACACTCAACAATCTTACGGAAAGTCTCTTCCATTGCTACCGTTCACCATGATCATATATGGCTTTAAAATTTCGATATTCATGCTATCAAATCAAGAAGTTGTATTGCTACAACTAGTATCACCGTGGATATCCTTACCTTGATTATTAGGATCTGAAGGCTTGAGTAAGTATTCAATCTCTTCTGAATTCAAATCATGACCATCCAATTGCCCCCATGGATGCATCCCCTTGTGTTTAAGTCCTAACTCACTAGCAACTTCCTTCATCGTAGGCCTTTCCTCTCCTTTCACTCTCAAGCAACATTTCGTAAGATTAGCAACTACCTTCAGCTGTTCAACATTTGCCTCAGTGACCATTGGGAGTAAAAAATTTCAAGTAATCGATCTTCCTTCATAGAAGCAACAAAGTACAAAGCTAGATTTCGATCTCCTTCTTGTCTCTCAAAAGAAAGTGCCTTTTGACCAGTTATTAGCTCCGCTAAAACAACTCCGAAGCTATAAACGTCGCTTTTCTCAGTTAGTTGACTTGTATGCAAGTATTCGGGGTCCAAGTAACCCAATGTTCCTTGCACTAAAATGGTCAATTGATTTTGGTCAAGAGGAACCAACCTTGAAGCTCCGAAATCAGAAACTTTTGCCGTTTAATTCGAATCCAATAATATGTTTGCAGTCTTAATGTCTCTATGTATGATTGGCATAGAAGCTAAAGAGTGCAAATATCCAATTGCTTCCGCAGTTTCCGTTGCTACTTTTAGACGCATTTCCCACGAAAGTGAGGAATATCGAGCTTTATAATGAATGTGCTCAGAAAGAGTTCCATTTGTGATGAACTCGTAAACTAACAGGGGAACTTCTGCTTCCAAACAACAACCTAGTAACTTGACCACATTGCGATGATTGATTTGTGAGAACACGATGACCTCGTTGATGAATTGCTCAATTTGGCTTTGGTCACAAATTTTAGACTTCTTAATAGCCACAACCTTGTTATCTGGCATTATACCTTTGTAAACTGTTCCATAACCACCTTGGCCAAGTACTCTGCTTTCATCATAGTTATTAGTGACCTTATTGAGCTCCCCTGCCGTAAAAACTTTGGTCGTGTCCGTAGAACCACCTCTACTATGGGAGAGTTGTTGTTCTAATAGTAACCCAACGTTTTGTTGAAAGAACTTCTCCTTAAGTTTGATGAGTTTACATTTCTTTAAACCCCAGTAAATCCAAGAACCTCCCACGAGAATCACCAATAGACCTACGCATATACCTGTGCAGAAAATAAGTTACAAACACTTCAGTACCAAGCTAGACTATTTGGCTAGATAGCCGAAAAAGAGCTACAACGCAATACAATATACGTGTCTTTGTGTATATATATATATATATATATATATATATATATATATCTACACGCAATTTCTTTTTGATAAGGAGCTGTTCATTACATCAAGATTTTAATTATTATTTCACATCTTAAAAATTTTACAGTAAAGATAGTGGTTAAGAATCCTGAAATAAATTTCTAATAGAGTGTTAATTCGTCTAATTCTAGGATTGCTTCGGCTTTTTAATTGTGACCTCTGCTTGATTGGATTTAGGAGAAAACGGTTGTTTCTTTTTTGGAAGAACCTAGGCTTTTCTCATGCGGGGCTGTTGAACATATAATCGCTCAAACTTTGTTCAATTTTGCCTTAATTCCCCTGTCGACCACATATTTGCTTATGAGGCATGTCTTTTGGCTATTATTGTTGTACGTAATGTCTTCGTTTGGTGAAATAATAGGATATGATTGAACTATTTCAAATGATTGAATGAAATAGGACAGTATAAGATAAGATTATAGTCATATCTCATGTTTGGTATACTACTTTTTGTTAGAATGGTAGTAGCACGTATGTTTCATAACTTTAAATAAATAACAATTTTAAGATTCGATTAATTAGAATAATATTATATTTAAAAATTAATTTAGAAAACATCATTTTATACAAGTATTCACAAAATTATCACATTCAAAAAAAATATTTTGAAAAATACTATTTTCGAAACTTAATTTTGGAAAAATCTTATTTTTATAAAATTATTTTCATAAATACTACTTCTAAAAATATTTTGAAAAATACCATTTCTGATTTTACTACTTCTAAAATAATTTCAAAAATACTACTTTTAAAGTTTAATTTCAAAAAATACCACTGTTTACTACTTCAAAAACATTCTGTTATTTTTAACCTAATTCGTAATCCTTCCTGATCCTAAATTCTTAAAAAAATAAGATGTCTTATCTCTTTCTTTCTAGATATATTACTTTTAGAGTAGATTATTTTAATTTAGTCTAATATCTTTCATATGCTTACACCAAATATGATTAATTTAATCTAATTCAATCTGATCTTTATCCTGCATTTCAAACGTGGCCAATAAGAATCGATTGTTTCTTCACTTATTTTGTTAATTTATCATTTGAGATGAATCTTTGTGTTCTTTTGGGAATAACCTTGCTGCTAAGGATCATCCTCTTATCCTTGTGTGGTGGTCACCTTTTTCAGTGGCTGGAGATCTTTTGCTTATTTCATTATTGACTTCGATGATTGTTGTTTTCACCTATTTCTTTGAGTTTAATCTCACAAATTATGTACTCTTACTTGGCCAAGTTCTTTCTCACTCGGTTTTACTTTAGTCGTGCTTTGCTGAGGAATATTTTCGGATGACATCTTCTTATGGTTGTTCAGGTATGACGTTCTAGATACCTATCTGGAGAATTTCTTTGATGTTGAATGCTTTGTTTGATTTTTTGTTGTTTTCAGATTACGGCTACGGATTATTCTATTTGTAATGGCATTTATTATTTTTTATTAATGAATTAGAAGTGAAGGGTATGAGATAAGTCTTTCAAGTAGGTGCGAACATTGTTGGAATGTGCATGTTAGTCTTTGATATTCTTCCTCATTTTATTTTAAAAGATAATGTCTGATAGAAGTTTATGTATAGGTAGAAACTATCTAGTTTAAGTGAATTAGCTAGTGGCTAGTACTTTGAATATAGTTACTTATACATGGTATCACTTATCTAATAATTAGATGTGTAGAGTCTAATTATAATATATGCATTATCACCCTAACCTATAGATAGTACATGGATTCATATTAGGCTTTTCCTATCCGTGGTCTTTTATGTATGGTGTACATGAAACAGGATAAAATTCATCTAGTGGGACTTTGTGTAGACATATAAGCAATTCAAGAAACAGCATTGGGAGACAGTGAAATATTTTATCAAGTATTTCAAAGGTACTATATATTAATGCTTTTCAAAAACTTAGATTTGTGTTTATAGGGTTATTTTGATGCTAATATTACAGGTGTTATAGACGATAGAAAGAGTACAACTGTATATATACATAAACATCAGGCGCCTGACACAATAGTAAATTGGGTCGTCTAATTTACCTATAAAATTTGATCTAATCTAATTATCCAATATTAACCAACTAATAATTAGATTGGATTGGTTTTTGTAATTGGTTATGAGCCAATTTGTTTGGGACCTTTTTCTTAATATATTTCAAACTAAAAAATAAAAAATAAAAATTCAAATAACATAATAAAAGTTCTTGAGTTTCAAACTTTTAGCATTTTTCCAAGCAAAAAAAATAGAACTTTTGAAGATATTTATGTTAAAAGTCAGCCACCACCTCTCTAGTTGTCTCTATAATGATCTACGCAATTAAACTTCCCAAGCTATGTTCTGTATTGCCCAAGAAAATTAGACCTGCCATTCCCATTCTAGAGTTTTCTAAACGATATTAGTTTATGTAGCATGTGCATAAGGCACATGCGTATTTTTGTTTACAAGACTTTCTGCCAAAAAAAAAATAAACAAATAAACTGGGCTAACATATGAACTGAAAAAACGAGTAAATTTGATTTTTTGTAGTAATTTTTCAACAAAATTGAAAAATATCAGAGTTTTAAATTGTTTGAAAAATCTCAGATTTTAATTAAAAAATACCACTTTTAAAAGTATTTAAAAAAATACCAGTTTTTATTAATTGATTAATTGATGAGAGACTTGAAGTAATTAGTGAAGTTGAACTTGACTAGTTACCTCAAGTAACTAAATTGATTACACTAAGTAACCTTACTAGTTACCTCAAATACTATTAAAAAATAACAATTTTTAAGAAAAAGTGATGATTTTCTAAATATTTATTAAAAAAGTTATTTGTTCTAGTAGTACTTAAAAAATACACCTATTGACAATTAAATGTAATACAACTAGTATAGTATATGAAAGTAAGCAAGAGACACAAACTCATTTCATAGAATTTCTTCTTTGAATTAGATAATAAAAAGACATTATACACAAGATACTAATTCAAGAGGTATTTCTTTTTACCTATATATAGATATAGTTTTGTCTGATTAAAATTGATTATACACGTCTTTTCATGATAAAAAGTTGATAGAGAAAAACATTAAATAATAAATTTTTATTTTTTTTTCTAACTACCCAAATTATGATAATTGTTGGATAATGATCCAATGGTTAAAAAAAAATATCTATAGATAGGTAAAAAAAATACCTATTTGATTGGGATCCTTATCACAAAGATTATTGCTTCACGCTTGGGCCCAATCTATTCTGGTATTATTTCCCCAAATCAATTTAGTTTTATTCAAGGTAGACAGATTAGTGACTACATCTTAGGGACTTATGAGTGCTTCAATTATTTAGGCAACAAGGCTTTTGATAGTCATGTTGCTATAAAGGTAGACATTCAGAAGGCTTTTAATTCTATATGCTAGTCTTTTGTATTGGAGATTCTGCATTCCTTCGGCTTTGCTTATACTTTGATTAGTTAGGTTTTGGCTATTTTTCAATCGGCTCGTATTTTAGTTCTTTTAGATATATCTCTAAAAGATTATTTTTCTTATTCTCGAGGAGTCAGACAGGTTGATCCTTTATCCCCCATTTTTTTTGTTCGGTAGAGGATTTTCGAGAATATATTTGTGTCATCTTTTTCGATTTGGTGCCATTGATTCTATTTCCCCTCCAAGTGGAAAAGATC
The DNA here is from genome assembly GCA_002914805.1 of Parasponia andersonii. Lineage (NCBI taxonomy): Eukaryota > Viridiplantae > Streptophyta > Magnoliopsida > Rosales > Cannabaceae > Trema > Trema andersonii. The sequence continues at coordinate 737,802 of JXTB01000012.1, forward strand.
CTTTAATATATTTTCTTTATGCAGATGATGTTCTCATTTGCTGAATAGCTTCTTCAAAGAATTTTAGAGTCCCTTATCTAGCTTTTGAATTATATAGATCCTTGTCAGGTCAGATGATAAACTGGGATAAATCTCTAATTTTATTTGGCTTGGGAATTTTTCCTGCTAGAACAAGGGAACTACTTTTTATTTGTGGAATGAGGAGAAGGGTGATTCTTTGAATTATTTAGGTATCCTTCTATTTGTTGAAGCACCTCATCAGTAGTAGTTGATTCCTTAAATGGGTAGACTTTTGTCTACATTTAGATGTTGGATAGGTTTATTTCTTTCTATGGCTAGTCAGATTGCTCTAGTTGACTCTATCATCTACGACATTCTTATCCATACTTTCCAAATATATAAATGGCCATGTTCCTTACTATGTAAACTAACTTCTGCTATTCGGAATTTTATTTAGTCAGATTTGGTTTTACACAAGAAATTAGTTTAAGTTTCTTCAAAGTTTTGTTGTCGGCCTAAGGATGAGAGTGGTTTGGATCTTCGTGATTTTCTTACTGTTAATAGGGATCTTTTGAAAAAGTTTGCCTAGAGAGTTATAAATGTGGATTCTAATATATTCTCTTATCTTAATGCTTGACTTTTTATGAGGAATGGGGATTTTCACTGGCGTAGGAAGTCTTCAATTCGGCTAGGTCTTTGTTCTCTATGTCTTAACATTCTGGATGAGTCTCCCTGGTTAGTGGGTCGTCATTCAACGGTTAAGTTAACTAGCTGGATTTCTATTGATTGATCTAGTCTCTTCAGATTTGGTCTTTGAGCCCTTTCTGGTAAATATTGTTGGTGATTTCTAGACTAATTCGGGTTGGTCTCTTTTAGTTGGCTTCAGAATTCGTTTTCCAAATATTATTGGTATTATTGATTCTATGGTCTTTTTGGATATTCCTGACACTTTATATTGGATGGAGTGGTATCTTATTCTGTTGCCTTTGATTCTCTTTGTACTCCTATACTACCGCTTTGGTCTACTATAATCATTGGATGGAGTGGTATGCAGATTTGGTCTACTTTTATTCCTCTATCTAGGTTGACCTTGATTTGGTGAGTATTTTATGATCGTCTACCTATTATTGATGCATTGAGGATTTCAGCTGCCCTCTAGCTTTTGTTTTCATAGATCTTCAGTTGAGACCATGACTCACTTCTTTTTGTCTTGTCCATTTCTTCAAAATCTTTGGCTGCCTTGGCTTCGATTTTAAGAACTCTAATATTTTTTAATGGTACAATCCTTGATCTTTAGGAAAAAGTTCAGTATTATGCCTTGAGTCCTCAACTACATTCTTTTTGAAAGGTGGGAGTCATTTCAATTTTTTGGATCATTTGACGCTTTCGGAATTTATCTATTTTTGAAGATAAAAAGCCTTTGATATCATGTACTTTAACACTTTTATGGTGGTCTATTTAATGAGGTTGAACCCTTGGTTATTAGTTCCATGGCAAATTGTTAACTTTAAGGAAGCTTCAAATTCAGGGTAGACCTAGGAAATCATCCAAGATTATTAAGATTGTTTGAAAGCCTCCCTCATTTGATTAGATTAAGGTTAACACTAATGATTCAACTCTTGGTGGTCTGGGTCTTATTGGTTGTTCTACTGTTTTTCATATACATAGAGGTTTTGTGAGGGAAATTTTTTTGTCCATTTGGTTTGGGCCACACATTTGAGTCAGAATTAGCAGCAACAATCCATACTATTGAATTTGCTTGGCAATATGGATAGAAGTCATACTATTGAATTTGCTTGGCAATATGGATAGAAGTATCTTTGATTAGAAAATGATTTTGTTTATGTTGCTTCCATTTTTTGACCTAGTCCCTAAAGGTTTGAGTTCGATGGAAACTATCATGATCTAGGGTTCTGAGTTTTATTGTTTATATAGATATTTGTTGTTACTCATATCTACTGAGAGGACAACCGGGTAGCTGATGATTTGCTTGCTTCACAGGCTCCATCTATTGTTTACCCTACTTAGTGATGATTTGCTCTTAGTTTTATTTCGTCTCATGTTTACGATGACTATATTGCTAAGCTTAGTTATAGATATTCTTCAAATTATTGTTCTTACTTTTTTTAGTTTGGATTATCGTTGAGACGTAATGCTTATGTCCCCCTCTTTCTTGGTGTATTTCTTTTCTTTCTTTTTTAATAAAGTTGCGACCCACATGTTAAACATAATAATGGCCACAAACTTGTCTAACGTGAGCCCGTATAGTTTATGGTTGATTTTGATTCAATAGAAAGTTTAAATCTGCATATAAATAGGATTTTATATGCGTAATTTTTTTTTAAAGTAGGATTTAACTAATGACCATCACTTACTATAAATTTAAAGGAAAATAACACACACTCTACTAAAATTTGAACCTGACCCCCCAAACTCACACATATATCCCTCAAACTTTGAACCAACTGACAAAGTTTCACATAATTGATAATGGTCAGGATTCCATAGAGATCACCCATATTGCGGTCCACACATTGCCAATTTATGGCTATTAAGAAAATTAAGAGGATATATGTGAGAAAAAAAATACATATATAAGCATAACTGTTAACAAACATGAGTGTGTAATAAAAAAGCATACATGTTGAGCATTGCCTGAGGACATGCCGTAGGAGTAACCCAACCTTGTGGGTGAAATTGCCACAACATGAGCATTCTTCTTAGCAAGAATTATTGCAGAAGGGATTTTTTGGTAATGTAATTTATTTTTATTTATTTTCCTTTATATCAATAACTCATCTCATTAATAATGCAATCAAAATAATTAAAATTACCCTCAATAAAAAAATGTTTGTTATGCTTAATATATTTAGTTTGATCTATATATGTGTTAATTTTACTCAAATCAGATATTCCTACAACTATATATAACTGCTACTCTATCAAGAATATCCAAGAAAAGTACTTCGATTTGTTAATTTATCGCCAGAGATGGCTTAGGACCACTGGTTTAAAACATTGCTATTTTCTAGTTCTTTATTTACTACATGTTTACATTTTCTTGATTGAATTTTAGGGTCCTTCTCTTTGTCTTCCTTTTTGCTTAACTAGACAATATTATGTATCAATTCATGGGCTAATGATATTTTAAAAAGTATAGTTGATATATATTTTTGTATATATATGCTTTAATTATCAATGATAAAAGTGTAAAAAGATAAAAAGACAAAACTTCAAAAGAGCTTAAGAAAAAACTAAAAAAGAAAAAGGGAAGCAAGTATGTTGATTAATGGTTGCTTGTCCGTTTTTCTATATATAGTAGATAGATATACAGGTTGGAAGTTTCAAGAATATTTTGCTACTTTCCTAAGTCGGCAAGCATATATCCGACATAATAGAATCTTTTGTCGTTGAAAGTCAGTTAATATTGGGTCAATAAAGAGTGGCACCGAATTCGGTGCTACCATTGGTGAAGGTGTGGCACCAACTAAGGTACCACCATTATTGACCAAATAAAGAAAGGAAATAAAAAGAAAATGACGTGAGGTGCTACCATTGGTGAAGGTGTGGCACCATATAAGGTGCCACCATTATTGACCAAATAAAGAAAGGAAACAAAAAGAAAATGACGTGAGAGAGATTTAACTATAAATACTCCTCTTCATATCTTCTTTTAGTATCTCATTCCAAAATTCTCTTTTCAAAGAGAGAGTTTAATCTTAAAATTCCTCTTAATATCTTATTTATTTTTTTTTTAAAATTATTTAAAGTGAGTGTTTTCTCATATTTGAAGATAAAGAAGTTCTTTCGTTCTCTCCGTGTATTTAGAGAGAAGTGAGTTATAATTTCCTTTTCATAGTAAAATTCTTAACAATCTTGTCTGTAGATATAACCATAATTTGGGTGAACCATGTTAACTCTTTTGTGTACTTTATTTTTACTTTTTCCAAATTTGTCTTAACTTGTATTTTAGCTGCGTATTGTTATTTCCATAAAATCGATCTCCTAATAATAATACCAAAGTCATTGATTAGAGTACTATTCACGCATAAATAATGTTCATTTATATGGTATTATTCATATATATGACACTATTCACATATATCAACTATTCATGTAAATAGTACTGTTTGCACATAGTAAAACGATGGTGTTTAAACAAGTCATAGTGAACAAAATTGCGGCAAAATTTGATATTAAGAAATTCAACGGGAGCAATTTCGCTCTGTAAAAAATAAAAATAAAGGCAATTTTGAGAAAAGATAATTACTTAGCAGTAATTAGGGAAAGGCTTACTAAAATCACTGATGATAAAAGGTAGGATGAGATGGACGATAATACTATCTCTAACTTATATCTAACACTAGAAACTGGAGTTCTATCGAGTATTAAAGAGAAGAAGCCAGTTAAGGAGATATGGGATAGACTAACAAACCTGTATTAAGCCAAGTCACTTCACAATAAAATCTTATTAAAGAGAAGGTTTTACACCCTTCGAAAGGCTAAATCAACAGTGACTGACTACGTCAACACCTCAACACTCTAATTTCACAGCTAATAGCAATAGAGCATAAAATAGAGTAAAATGAACGTGTAAAAACTTTTCTTTAAAGTTTACCTTATTCATATGATCAGCTCATCATAACTGTGACTAGCAATACTATAATTCTAATTTTTAATGATCTTACAACTATTGTTCTTAAAGAAGAAAATCAATATAAGAATAAAGAAGATAGATTGACAAGTTCACAGTAAGCAGAGGTTTTGACAATGAGAGAAAAATCAATAGAACATATCCTGAGTAGGAGTCAGAGTCATACTAGATCAAAGTCAAGAAGTAAGAAAAATGTCAAGTGCTATCACTACGGCAAGAAAAGGTATATTAAAAGAGAGTGTTGGCAACTCAAAAGAAATGAAAATTCTAGAGAGTAGGACCTCGAGTCATCAAATGCTCAGGGAGATATTGCAAATACTTCAGATGGTGGAGAAATCTTGTACAGCAAAACAACAACATTTTCTAAACACTGAAGGCAACTCACTGATGTTTAGTTAGTGGATTTGAGAAGCAATATGGCACACAGCTTCTCATAGAGAATGGTTTCATACATATAAACCTATCTCTAGAGTATTTATATTCATGGATAATAATCATGCCATAGAATTTGCTGGAATCGGCACCATTAACATAAAAATGTTCGATGGTACTATTTAGAAGGTACAACATATGGATAGCTTGAAGAAAAATCTATTGTCTTTCGGACAATTAGATAACCCTAGTTGTAAAACCTTGTACTGAGAATAAGATCATGAAGATCATGAAGGACGTGCTCGTATTAATGAAGGTAGAGAAGATCATAATAAATATATACATGCTTAAAAGAGATACATTAATGGAAGTAGAAGTATCAATTGCTTCAACTAATTCCGAAAAGGAATCAACGATGATATAGTATCGTAAGCTTGGCCATATATTAGAACGAGGCTTGAAGATTCTCTCTGAATAGAAGTTGTTTTCTAGTCTCACAAGGATATCCTTATTCTTTTGTGAGCATTGTGTCACAAGTAAGCAACGTAGATTAAAGTTTAGCATATTCGGTTCTAAAAGTAAAAAGGTTCTAGACTTGGTTCACTCTAATATTTGACAAGCACTGGTAATGTCCTTAGAGGAGCTAGATACTTTGTATCTTTTGTTGATAATTACTCTAGGAGATATTGGGTGTATCTTTTCAAGAGTAAGGCGAATATATTTTCAGTCTTCAAAATATTTAAAGTGTAGGTAAAGCTTGACTCTAGAGAGAAGATCAAGTGTTTGAAGACGGACAATGGAGGAGAATATACAAGCGATGAATTTGATAACTTCTATTAATAAGAAGGTATCAGGAGGTAGTTTATAGTAGTATATACTCCTCAGTATAATGGAGTGACAAAGTGGATGAATATAACCTTTTTGGAAAAGACAAGAGCAATATTGAGAGTTGCAGGTCTACCCAAGACATTTTAGGCTGAAGTAGTTAAAACTACCTGTTACGTGATTGATTGATCTGAAAAAACTAATGAAGATGTAGACTGGTAAGCCAGTTGATTATTCTTGCTCATACATATTTAGAAGTCCTGTGTATATGATATATAATACTTAAGAAATTACAAAACTGGATTCAAAGTCCAAAAAGTGTATATTCTTGGGATATACTGATAGAGTTAAAGGGTATTTCCTATGGGATCCCACTACCCATAATCAGTAGAAATATGATATTTGTAGAAAATAAACTACAATAAAAGAGAGATGAAAGCAATCCAGAAAGTACTATAGTTTAGATAGACAAGAATGCTAAAGATCTAGATTCTTCTGAAGCAGCACCACATCACGAAGTAGAAGAACTAGTCAAGGAAGAGACTTTTGAAATCTGTTAGTCAGCTCGTGAGAGAAGAACACATGCATAACAATCGGATTATGCCACTAAGAGTAACATTGCATACTACCTTTTAACAAAGGACTGGGAACTAAAAATTTTCTATAAGGCTACCGAAAACCTAGATGTATCCTTATGGATGAACGCAATGCAAGAAAAAATTGAATTCTTTTATAAAAATAAGATATGGGATCTCGTTTCACTACTACAAGGAAAGAAGGCCATTGGCAACAAATGGGTCTATAAGATTAAGTGTGATAGCAATCATTAAGAAGAGCGTATCATATGAGATTGGTAGTAAAATGATATGCTTAGAAAGAAAGTATTGACTTCAACAATATATATTTACCTATGGTTTGACTCACAATAGTCAGAGTGGTTCTGATAATGTATACTACATTTAACCTACATCTAGAGTAGCTAGATGTAGAAACAGCTTGTCTTCATAGAGAACTTAAAGAAGATATTTATATGCTCAAACCAGAGAGTTTTGTTAAAACAAGTAAGGAGAACTTGTTTTGCAGGTTGAATAAATCTCTATACAGTCTCAAACAGGCACCGTTAGTATAAGAGATTTAATTCTTTCATTATAAACCTTGGGTAAAACAAACTCAGTTCAGACTACTATACATATTTCAGAAGGTTTGATGAAGATAGTGACTTTATTATCTTATTGTTGTATATTGATTATATGTTAGTAGCGGACCCCAACAAAGATCAAGTCAAGAATTGAAAGCACAGTTGGTTAGAGAATTTGATATGAAGGATTTGGGACCAACAAACAAGATTCTAAGGATACAAATTCACTGAGACAGAGGTATCAGGAAAATTTAGCTTTCTTAAAAGAAAACAAAATCTTATAACGTTTCAATATGCAATATTGTAAGCCAATTTCTATCTCACTTCCTATTAACTTCAAGTTATCCTCTAAGATGTATCCTACTAATTAAGCAAAGAGGATATAGATGTCTCAAGTATCATATACATCAGCGGTGGGAAACCTAATATTTATTATGATATGCACAAGACCAGACATTACAAAAGCAGTAGGAGTAGTTAGTTGATATATGGCGAATTCTAGTGAAGAGTATTAAAATGCTGTGAAAAGGATTCTGGGGTACATCAAAGAAACCTCAGATGCTATATTATGTTATAGAAGATTAGAATTTACTGTCAGAGGTTATGTTGATTCAGATTTTGTAGATGGCCTTGACAAAAGAAAATCTACTGTAGGTTATATATTTACTCTTGCAGAAGGAGTTATAGGCTGAATTTCAAAATCAAACTATTGTAGCTTTATCCATAATAAAAGCATAATACATGATGGCTACACAAGCTTAAAAATAGGCTATTTGGATTCAAAAGTATTGGAAGACCTCATGCACAAATAAGAAAAGATTCCTCTATTTTATGACAGTCATAGTGTTTTGTACATTGTAAGGAATCTAATTTTTCATTCTAGAAAAAAGTACATAGGTATTCAATATCACTTTAATCGATAGGTAATAGAATATAGAACTGTAGATATAAAAAAGATTCAAACTAGGAATAACCTGCATATGACTTAACTAAACTAATCAACACTGATAAGTTTCAATAGTGTAGATCCTCGTACAATTTAGCAAATAGGTAAGCAGTATGAAGATAACAAACGAAGAAAAAAGAAATTTATCGGTGTGAAAATATGATTAAAATCAAATATTTAAGTGAGAGAATTGTTGGATCAATAAAAAGCAATACGGAATTTAATGCTGCCATTATTGAAGGTGTGACACCGATGAAAGCGCCACCATTATTGACCAAAGAAAGAAAAAAAATAAAAGAAATAGGATGTATAAAGGAGAGGGTTCAAGTAGGAATATCCCTCTCCAAATCCTGATTTAGTATCAGATTCCAAAATACTCTAAATGAGCTTGGGACACTCTCCTTCCTATACTCGGCGAAAAAGGATCCTAAACGTTTTTATAATATTCCACGTAGAGTTGGTACGAAAATAAATGGTCGTTGTGCTTTCATAATTTCTTATCTCTCTCTCTCTTGTCCAGAGTTTTCTTCATTTTTTCTTTTGATAGTACTTATAATTTGTAACATATTTCACTTTAAAATAGGATTAAAAGTTATCATGATCCATTAAATTAAGACGACACGTTGAGAACCACTAATAGTAGACCTTGACCACTATTGGCAAGTGAATTAGCCAAGTCTTTTGAGGATCAAATAATACCAATCTCTTTTGCTAATTTTATTGTATTAATTAACTGATGATCACATCACATTATTTGACCACACACATATATATATATATATATATATATATATATATATATATATCAAGCCTTACTTCGTATCTTAATGAAATGTCTATGTCAATTGATAATTAATAATTGAAGCTGGTATGCGTTTGACGTCCCACCAACAATTAACTGTCTTTTATTTCCTCCATCTCTTAGATAAAACAAAAAATTATATTTCGCCCGAGCCTATAAATTCAAGAGTAATTGGGTTTTTTTTTTTTTTTTTTTAATTTAATGGTGAGGTAATGGTGGGTCCGATAATATTCATCAATACTAGTAACAGCAGTCATGTAATTTTAAAAGTGGATCTATTTTTATCTCAGTCGTGTTATATAGTAAAATTTTATTGTTTGTGACAAAAATATATGTTTTTAGCTTGCTTGATTACGAGAACCTATGAACTTACCCAAAGCAACAGAAAGTCTTACGGCGGAGTGATTTCTACCATCAACAGCGAAGCAACCCGTTCCGTTTCTCTTTCCGTCCCCACTGTATCCCTTGGGACACGATGAGCAGTGAAAGCTGCCGGGCAAGTTGAGGCATGTAGTAATGCAGAGATTTGGAGTAGTCTTGCACTCATCGATATCTACATACAATATACATGCTCCAAATTCTTAAGTACGTATCATACATAACGAACAAGAAGTACAAGGTGGTCAAGGAATTAGCAGATTCATATGCATATATATACACAACATTTACAAAGTCTACCTATGCAACTGAAAAGACCACTTAAAAATTGCGTTTAAGTTAGAGGAAATTTATTCCCCACTCAAGTGTGAATAGCATCAATATTAGTGAAAACGCAGTCTGTCAATTCCTATAATCTATAATTTGATTACTTTATCTACTAAAAGGAAATAGACGATGTTGATATAGATCTCTAGGAAAATGCAATAGAATCCATATTAGAGTCAATGCACTTTATTAAAATCTAGGATCTTATAGATTCACCGATAGGGGTAAAACTTTTTAGGTATAAATTAGTCTATAAGAGAAAAAGAAGAATAGATGGGAAAGTAAAGACTTTCGAGGCAAGTTAGTTGTAAAAGGATTATATACAGAAAGAATGTCTATTCTATTATTATGATTAATTTTATTGATATATTCTTTTCCATAGTTGTATCTATTCATTGTGAGATATAACAAATGGATGTCAAGATAGCTTTTCTGAATAACAATCTTGAAACTTTATCTAAAAAGTACAATCAAAGGGATTCATTGAAAAGGGCCAAGAATGTAAGATTTGTGAAATTTTAGAGATCTAATATATAGACTTAAACATTTGTCTAGAATTTATCGATTTGATTGATACATAGATGAATCTTGTATCTATAAAAGATTCACGGCAACAAACTAATTTTTTCTAGTTACATATATTGATGATGTGCTAATCATTAGGAATGATATATGATGACTATCATCAATAAGAATTTGGTTAGTACAAAAGCAAGATATTTATTATACTATTAGGATTGTAAGTTGTTACTAATCCAATCCAGAAGCTGAACATAGAATTATAGTCAAGCATATCATTAAGTATCCTCAAAGAAATAGGAACTAAATGTTTGTCTATTCTAAAAATATTCTATCTTTTACTAATTTAGCACTATTGTAAAATTACCTTAATCCTAGTAATTGTCGGACTTGCTTTCATGAGTTCTATCTTTTTGATTTACAGACTAGTTCCGATTATATGGTTCGAACTCTAATATCTTGAAAAATAAGATTTATGAATTGATAAGAACATCATTCATGATTTGGACACATGCATATAATGTCACTTGGAATTTTTTCAAGTACCTGGATAATAAAAACTAGGCGCTAGATATTCACTTTGTGAATTTGATTAGATGTATAGGCAATTACAAACACTGTAGTAAATTATTATCTATTAGATAAAAAATGACAACTCAAAGGTAAATATATCCTAGAAGGGTAATATGGTAATTTCACCTCAGTAGTACGACGTTATATTAGGGGTATATCTGCAGGTATAGTATATACTAAATGGATCAATTTGATCAAAGTGTTAATTAGCGTCACAGAAAATATATGATATTTAGTCTAATAGTACAATATTGGACCTATAGTAGAGTGCTTTAATATTAATGAATAAGACTCAATTATAATTAAGACTACTTGGATCCATAAGGTCCTCTGTCTAACTCACACATAGCTCAATACTAATTGAATAGTCCGTTGAGCCCTATAAGCCCAATAGGGTTTACACCTCTCTAATACTTAAGAGAAAAGTTCTCCTAAGTCTCTGGACAGTAGTTTTATACGCCATCAATAGCACAATAACTATGCTTCACGCGTGATAGAGAGAAAAGGAGAGAGTGAGAGAGCCAAGCCAATGCGAGAGAAATCCGAGCTTTTTCATGGCCGTAGACGTGCAATTAAGGAGAAAGAAAAGCATCTTTTGTATCGTTCCGCTCATCTCTTGTTGGGAATAAAGAAGGTTTTCACATACCGGATCATTCAACAGGCTCTGGATAATAGACGGGAAGGCTCAATAATTGTAAAATATTTCTAGGTTTTTTCTAAACTAAGATCTATGAATTGATTTATATTAGATCAATGATCTTGTTCATTTTGTTTAGTAAAGTTTCAAGAAAAATTTTAAAATACTAATTCCACTACGTTCTTGATTTGTTTATAAAACTGTAAAATTCATTTTTAGTAAAATCATTTTTTGAAACTATTTTTCGGAATTTCTAGCATTGAGCACAATCCCAATCTTGTTTTAGCAAAAAACTAGCTTAACTTCATGTATTGTAAATTTAACTATAAAAATAGATTCAATACATCAAATTAAGATTGGGGTATGCTCAGTGTCAAACTGATGCCTCGAAGGTCAAAAAATAAGTTCATCATGAAAATTTGTCTTCTCTAGTGCTGAGAGCATATTCTGTTGAGTACTTTGGCAAGAACTAACGAAGGTTAAAGAAAAAAGTCGAGTTATATATACGCCGGATTGAAGATCTAGATTAGAGGGTACTTCTTGTATCTTTTTCCTCCATAAGTAGGCCACAGCTCGGGTTTTGAAGTCAGAAACATTTAGAACTCGATTATCTAGTGACTCCATTTCTAGTTCCTATGACAACTTGAATGGCGGTTCGTGGGCTAGAGTTAGGTCATCTAGAGCTAAGGAAGATGACTATACAACTCTCTCATCTCAGAGAGGTTGATAATAAAGAATTTGTGTCCAGAAAACGTATAAAATCTCATATATTTGTAGGCAAAACTAGGCCTAATTAGATAATCTCATAACAAAATAAATAATTAAACGAATATTATCTCTAAGAATCCCAGTTGTAATCAAATACTTACCAGATAGCTAGGGCCTGATTTGTAGTGTAATTATGCTGATCATCATAAATATTAATTGCCTTGAAATACAAAAGATCTCATAAACATAAAAATATCTTAAAATTGTCACGTACACAAGAAAATGAGTGGTACGAATTTTGGGCCAAACAAGGACAAGCTAGGATTTTGACTCTTTTAGTGCATTAGTATTATCAAGAGAGTGTTGAAAATAAACTTGTTTAAGCCCATAAGAAATATTTAAGCCCATCAACATGAGGCCCAATAAGTTAGCCCAAGTGCAAAACTCACAAAAGAAAAAGCCCAAGTCTAAATTAAAGAAGCCTTCCACCTAGAATCTTCTAGTGTTAGGTAGATATTAGCTTTTTACATGTGAATTATCTGATTATTATTAGAAGTGTGTAGAAGAAAATATGTGTGGTTTAAGGATTTTTGTAATTATTTATTTGTGTGGTTCTCATTGTTTCTCATGTAGTATAAATACCCCTCCTCATTTGAGTTCTAAGCATCAAGTAAGAAGCAAAGCTTCTAAGAGTGAAGAGAAGAGAGAAAGAAGCATAGCTTCTAGTGAGTGAGTGAGTGAGCTTGAAGAGTGAAGTTGAGAATTTTCTCTTGTAAAAGTATTTGAGTGAATGATAAAGTTTGTTTTACTTTCCAACAAAGTGGTATCAGAGCAAGGTTGTGAGTTCTCTTGAAATTCTAAGTATGCTCTGTGGTTGCAGCTTTGACTGATCTTCCATATCAGAAAAGAATTCTTGAGATTGAGAGTATTAGCCATTTGTTCCAAACATACTACAATTACATATCAAATCGAAGAGCTCGACGAGACGAACACACTACCACAAAAATCAGCCCAATCGGAGTCAGAACGAGTCAGAACGAGTCATCGGAAGTTTGCTACCACAAACTGAGTCAACTCACTGAGTTGAGCCGAGTCAGAGTCATTTGACCGAGCCGTCAGAGCTGTTGACCAAGCCATCAAAGCCGAGCCGTCAGAGCTGTTGACTAAGCCATCAGAGCCATTTGACCGCGCCGTTGACTAAGCCGTCAGAGCCGTTGACCAACTGTTGACCGACGTTGACCGTTGACCAAGCGTTGACTTTGACCGTTGACTTTGACCAGGTCGATATACAAGTCAATCTTAAAGTTTTTCGGCATTTCGGGATCTATCTGTGTAGTCGAAATTCCCAAAAACTTACTCCGTTAAGAGTTATGGCTACCGGCAGTTTAAAATCTCTTCAAGTTCCACCACTTCAAAGTAATAACTTTGATAATTGGACTATCAAAATGAAAGTCCTCCTTAGAACACATGATGTTTGGAAAGTAGTAGAGAAAGGCTACGAAGAGCCAAGAGATGAGTCAACACTATCTTCAACACAGAAGGATAGTTTAAAAGATTCAAGAAAGAGAGACAAAAAAGGTCTCTTCCTCATTTACCAAGCCTTAGATGACGACGGGTTTGAGAAAATCTCAAGTGCAACCTCCGCTAAGGAAGCATGGGAGAAACTTCAAATTTCATACAAGGGAGAAGAAAAGGTCAAAAAGGTCCGCCTTCAAACTCTAAGAGGAGAGTTTGATTTGTTACATATGACAGAGACTAAGTCAGTTTCTGACTACTTTTCAAGAGTTCTAACCATTTCCAATCAAATGAAGAGAAATGGTGAGAAACTTGAAAATGTTACGATTATAGAAAAAATTCTTCGATCGTTAGACCCAAAGTTCGAGAATATTGTTACTGTCATCGAAGAAACTAAAGATTTGGAAGCCATGACAATAGAACAACTCTTGGGTTCTTTACAAGCTCACGAGAAAAATAAAAAGAAGAAGCCAAATTTGAAGGAGCAGCTTCTCAAGGCACAACTTACAGAGAAAGAAGATAGCCAATGTAGCGAAAGAAGTCAACATGGTCGTGGTAGAGGACAAGCCCGAGGACAAGGACATGGTACAAGTCGAGGTCGTGGATGAGGTTGGAATTCCAATAACCACAATTATCATATCAACAATTTCGAAAAAGGAGAAAGCTCTACAAGAGGTCGTGGTAGAGGTCGAATGAACTCAAGGCTTGAGAAGTCTCAAGTTGAATGTTTCAATT
>JXTB01000012.1:769699-780805 GCA_002914805.1 Parasponia andersonii
TAAACTATTCAACTAAGATAGTTTAATCTAGCAAATATCATAATTGCATATAAGAGAAAGTTGTTTATACTCAAAAGGGTAAAATTGGAAATCTGCTTTTTAGGGCAAAAATCCCAACACCGTAAACTTTACAACAACAATATAAATAGCATATAATTAGGAAAACATCTTGTATCTGTTACTGTTCTTGTGATATAGTTAAAATAAATCTTTACTTTCCTTGTGTTCGACTAGAAAAGATAGTAAAAATGGTCAGTATCCTCTGTGGTGAGGTGTGTGGAAGACCTAATATTTATTTTATTACTAGAATAATCATTACAATGTAAAATGATTAAATAAAATGACCACAAAACTGAAATCACAACTTTCACAAAATCAGGAAACTAAATCACAATATGACTCAAAAGTATACAAGCGACATGAGGTATATAACTGCCAATGGCTAGTCTTGAAAACTGATTAAAATCATCAAAACATGAGTGCTAGTTCCTTAGTACGAAAATGATTCAAAATGGCATATATTTTCTTAAAACCTAGTCCATTTACTTCTAAATCGTGCCATTTGGTTTTATGAATATTTAAATAGTTCCTTCCTGATTTTTAGGATATTCTCACATGATTAAAATCATGGTTTTAAACATGTAATAATAATTTATAATCCAATTCTCATATATATATATACCTCAAAGCGGACCATTTAGAACATCCTAGGAGCATTTGAATTCTTTTTAGTTTAGACAAAGTTTAAACCCACTATTACACTTGTATATCATCACAACCAGCAAATACATAGATATAATATACATAAAAGGGTCAATGTCTGACACATCTCAAGTAAAGAAATTAAATTACAAGTGTAGACAACTTATTCCAACAGTGAAAACACTTGAATTCACAAATAGCCAACTTTAGGGCTTTAAGTCTAACTTTAATCTCCACTTAAATTCTATGTTTGCATCAATATTTAAAGTTTCCTAGGTCATATATTCATCAAATAAAAGCTCTAGTTTAAGAGCTAAAACAAAATAAATTATCTCCAAATTCAAAATTCTGCATAGAGTTCACCTTGACTAGTTTGAGCTTTTACCGAAACTCTTACTTTCTACCTCTACCAAATTAATTCTCAAGGCTTTGAAACTAATTTTAGGACTCAAGAGAACTTGTAGAAACTATTATTTAAGTGAGAGTAAGTGGTGAATTGAAACTAGAAAACAAAACCTAGGATGAAGGACTAGTAGAACTACCTTGACAAGTTTGGACCTATCTTGGTTTTTTGAGCTTTAATTTGAGTTCAACCAATTGGAAACTCTAGGATATGGCTTAAGAGAGTTGCAAGAAGTCTAGTAAAGAGCTCGAGAGCTTTAGATTATGGCTGGAGAGAAAGGGGAAAGAAATGATCAGCTTTGGTCCAAAATCAATACTTAATGGCTAAGAAAGGGCGTAACTTAAATTCTAAGGGATATTTTTGGTATTTCACGCCCTAACTTTAATTGTGTCTAAATTTAAATAATTCATTGCTTGCACACCAAATTGTTGGCCATTCCTATATACTCAAGTATAGACTAAAATGGTGAAACCTAGCTGAAAAAATGAAATCTAATTATACTTTGAGTTATGATCCAATATGGCAAATCTTATTCTAATATGTTGAAACCTAGCCCTATAACCAATTATTAAATATAAAAATAAGTCTATTAGACTCTAATTAATCATAGAAATATAGTATTAATGCTAATTGATAGAATGCACAAAATTAATATTATGCGATTAAGCTGAACCTAAGTTAGCTTAGTGAAATAAAACACAAATCAGTCTCCAGAATACTACCTCATGCTTACCTAGGGCCGACAATTAAAATACTGTAAATGAGTCCTAGACATTGAATTAAAGTTATTTGACGTATTAAATATATAATGAATTTGGCTCCAAAAAGCATGAAAAAAGCATTTTACCGAAAAAACTATCATAGGACCAAGTTATCAACAAACTTGATTTTAATGCATGTGCACATTGTATTCTATTTCTGAATATATATTCTTTATTCTTTTCACACACCAAGCTCTCTTTGTAAGGATACTGAGTCTTTACACTACATGGAAGTATTTCGGTAAATATTAATACAATAATACAGATTAAAAGTATTTAACAATAAAGAATGAGCAATTTACCATAATATCGATACTAGTTACTTGATATATCTATTATGCAATATGAACATATTTATTATAGGCTGATTATACATGTTAGAATCTTGGGCATTACAATCCTTCCCCCCTATATTAAATTTTGTCCTCGAAATTTGCTTACCCAAATAAGTGAGGATACTTAATTTTTATCTCTTCTTCTCTTTCCCATGTAACCTCTTTTACTTCATGGTTTGTCCATAGTACTTTGACCAAAGAGATCTTCTTATTTCTAAGCTCCTTTTCTTTTGTATCCAAAATCTCTACTAGTTATTCTTCATAACTCACATTTAGCTCAACTCCAATAGCTCAAAACTCAAAACATGTAAAGGGTTTAGAACATATCTTCTTAAAGTAGAGACGTGAAAAATATTATGCACGTTTGATAGTGAGGGTGACAAAGCAAGCCTATAAGCAATATCTCTAATTTTGTCAAGTATCTCGAATAGCCCTATATATCTAGGGTTGAGCTTCCCTTTCTTCCCAAACCTTATGATTCCTTTCATGGGAGCAACCTTCAAAAATATTGTGTCCCTAACATTAAACTTGACTTCTCTTTTTCTAAGATCATGATAATGCTTCTGTCTATTCTGAGTAGCTAATAACCTTTTAAGAATTTTTTCTACTGCTTTATCTATTACTCTTACCAATTTTGGACCAAATTTTTTTTTTCTTCCACCTCATCGCAATGAATTAGAGATCTACTTTTTCTTCCATATAATGTTTCACATAGAGGCATTTCAATTGAAGCATGATAACTATTGTTGTAGACAAATTCTATCAGTGGCAAGTACTTGCTCCAAGATCCATGAAAATCTAATATACAAGCTCTAAGTATATCTTTAAAAGTCTGTATGGTTCTTTCTGATTGTCTATTTGTTTGAGGATGAAAAGCTGTACTGAATACCAATTTTGTACCCATAGCCTCCTGTACCATTTTCTAGAATTTTGAAGTGAATCTAAAATCTCCGTCAGAAATGATAACCTTTAGAAAACCATATAGTCTAATGATTTCTTGAACATACAACTGAGTGAACTGATCCAAGCTATAAGTTACTTTAATCGGCAGGAAATGGGTTGACTTAGTATATATATTCACAATCAACCAAATAGCATCATGACCTTTATTTGTCTTAGGAGGTCCAACCACCAAATCCAGAACAATCTCTTCCAATTATCATTGTGGCACATGTATAGGCTTCAATATACCAGCAGGTTTTTAATGTTCAGTTTTAACTTACTGGCATGTGAGGTATTGCTCTACAAACTCAATCACATCCTTCTTCATACCTAACCACCAATAATGAATTTTCAAATCCCTATACAACTTTGTAGTATTAGGATGCATAGAGTAGTGAGTAGTGTGAGCTTCTGTCAATATCTCCTTTCTAATTGTTCCATCTAGCACACATAGTCTATTTTTGTGTTTGATTATACCATCACTAGAAATCTAGAAGGCCACCTCCTTTCCAAACTCTATCTTAGTCTTTAAACTTGTCAAAGAGGGATCTATATTCTGGCCTTGCTTGATTCTCTCTAAAATTGTATGTTACAAGGTAAGAGCTACTAATTTTTCTATTAAACCTGTAGGCACAATCTCTAATTTCAATCGATGCAAATCCATCAAAAGATGTTTCCGATCAACATACTTAAGTGACATAGCAGCTAGTAACTTTCTACTTAGAGCATCTGCAACTACATTGGTTTTCCAGGACAATAGTTAATCTCACAGTCATAGTCTTTCACTAGTTCAAGCCATCTTCTCTGTCTCACATTCAATTCCTTTTGGGTAAAGAAATACTTAAGGCTTTTATGATTTGTGTAGATTTGAAATCTTTCTCTACAAAGATAATGTCTCCAAATCTTCAATGCAAAGACTACTACTACTAGCTCTAAATCATGAGTAGGATATTTTTTTTTATATTCTTTCAGTTGCTTAGAAACATAGGCGATAAACAACAAATTCTCCTGATCCAGTGGGTATAAAAGAATAGGAACTATGCCCAAATGATACTTTGACTCTTGAAAACTCTTTTCACAATCACCATCCTAGTAAAATTTCACGTGCTTGCTAATCAATTGAGTCAATGGAGAAGCCAACTTAGAAAATCCTTCTAGAAATCTTCTATAGTAACTAGCGAATCCAAAGAAATTACGAATCTCTGAAATATTTGTAGGTCTTGACCAATTACTTACAACTTCAACCTTTGTTGGGTCCATAGAAATTCCATTTCTAGATACTATATGACTAAAGATGATAACTTTTTCCAACTAGAACTCACATTTCTTAAACTTTGTATACAACCACTTTTTCTTTAGGATCCTCAAAACCATTCTCAAATACTTTATGTGTTCCGCCCTTGAGCGCGAGTAGATCAAAATATCATCAATGAATACTATAACAAAACTATCCAAGAAATCCTTGAATACATTGTTCATCATGTCCATAAAAGTAGTTGGAGTATTAGTTAAATCAAAGGGCATTACTAAGAACTCATAATACCCATATCTTATTCTAAAAGCTATCTTAGAAATATCTTCTTCCTTAGTCTTCAGTTGGTGGTATGCTAATCTTAAATCAATCTTGGAAAATACTGAAACACCTTGTACCTCATCAAACAAATCATCAATTTTAGGGAGAGGATACTTATTCTTGATTGTGACCTTATTTAGCTCTTTGTAATTAATACAAAGCCTCATAGTCCTATCTTTCTTCTTTATAAACAAAATTGGAGTACCCTATAGTGAAAAGCTTGGGCGTATGAAACCCCTATTCAAAAGCTCCTGTAATTATACCTTTAGTTCCTTCAACTCTGTTAGAGCTATTCTATATAGTGCCTTAGAAATAGGAGTTGTACTAGGTAGTAAGTCAATAGCAAACTCTATCTCTCTAGCAAGTGGTAATCCTGATAGATCTTCTAGGAATACTTCTAGAAATTCATTAACTACTGATACATCCTCTGGCTTCATCTTAAGTTCCTTTCTAGTATCCATTACATTTGCCAAATAACTAGTACATCTTTTCTCAAGTAACTTCCTTACTTTTATCATTGAAATAACTTCTCTTCACTAGGTGGCTGAAAAACTACTCTCTTACCATTGCAATCAATGTTAGCATGATACTTAGATAGCTAATCTATACCCAAAATTACCTCAAAATCTTACATATCTAATACTATTAAGTCTGTCCGCAACTATCTACCATTATCTGTATTGGACATGCTCTCAAAACTTAACCAAAATATAGCACTTTCCCAGATGGAATAGTTACACAATATCTTAAATTCAGAGTTTCAAGTAATCTACCCAATTTTCTCACATATGTTGGTGATGCAAATAACTATGTAGCTCTTGAATCTATTAATATATTTGTGAGGATATAAAAGATAGGGATCTCACCTGCTATAACTAATGGATTAGCCTCAGTATCTATCATAGTCATGGTAAACACATGAGCTGGGACTTTCTTTTGTTTACCAGAGGTGGAAGGACAATCTTTAGAAAAATGTCCTGTCTTGCCACATATATAAAACACTTAACTACCCAAAAGACATTCATCTTTATGAGGCTTTCTATATTTGGGACACGTAACTTTTTGATTCGGAGTAGATTGTATTTGTTGACCTGTTACTGGACACTTTGAAGGATCTTATCTTTGTCCCTAATCTTATGAAAATTTTCCTTTACCACCATTAAATCCTGGTTGAGTACCTTTCCAAAATTTGTATTTCACCTTATCATATTTATATTTTTTCTAATTTTTAGTGCTTTACCACCTTCATTTCAGCTATTTCAACTTCAAGGGCTTTTTTTGGCAACTTCTGTGTAAGGTACATTTTTTTTTATAAACATCTTAATATCTTTATATATTTCTACTTTGAACTGCTATAGAAACTGATTTACTTTGAACTCATTGATACCCACCACATGAGGAGCAAAGTGGGATAGCTCATCAAATTTCTTTATATAGTCACATACAGATATGCTACCCTGCTTCAAATTAACAAACTCAACTGCCTTTGCCAGTCGATGAGCTTTACTAAAGTACTTCCTGTAAAAGATTTCTTTGAATCTCCTCCAAGTAAATTTGTTAACACCAGTAATTGACTGTATGGAATCTTACCAATACCACGCATCTATTTGGAATATATAAATAGCATAAGAAACTTTCTCCTCCTCGTGAATTCTTATGTATTCCAAGATACCCTCCAAACTCTGAATCCACTCCTCAATCAATAATGGATCTGCTTAGAGGTTGGAGGTTTATTCTTATGTTTGAGGTTTATTCTTCTTGAACCTTTTAGAAGCTGGTTCATGGTTTTCTTGTCTACCTACAACTTGTACTAGTTATTGTTCCTCTCTCCTTTGATCTTGTTCTATAAGCCTGTCTATTTGTTGAGTCTATCTCTCCACTAATTCAACTAATCGATGTATAGTGGTATCTTTGTCATTTTCTTGATCATCTCTTTGTTGGCTAGTCTGGCCTTTATCCCTTGGCATGATTTCTCATACAGTGACCCTTTACTTACAAACAAACATAACAGCCAATAATACTATATGCATTAAACTTATATAACAAAAGTGAAATTAATTAGACTTACTAGTTGACTGAGTTTTCTATCACATGATTATACATATGTAAACAATCTTCAGAAATGACTAAATCTCAGCTCTAATACCACAATTGATACACTCTGTAGCTTATCTATATAACTACATAGGTCAAATTAGGAATTATTATTCTTTTATAAACTATAACTTTAGTTTTGTTCAAAAAATTAGCCAATTTAAACTTTCAAATTTTAAAACTAAAGAAGCTGAGTGGCATTACTATCAGTAGTAATATTTATAACACATCAAAATATTGAAATGTAAAGAAAATTATCGCCATCAAGTCAAACTTGTCTACATCTATATGATCATGGTGACAAGAAGCTGTGCTAGCTAACCAGGAATTCTATACATCATATATCTCTTCACCTGTATCATAGGAACTAAATGAGCTAATGCTCAGTAAGTAAAGATCATATATGGTCGTGAACATGTTACATACATAAACTTCATTGAAATTCCAATTGTACTCTTTCTTTCATAACTTTTCATTTTGATGCATTTTTCTTAGAAAAGATTTCTTTATAGGGCCCTTAAGTACAAAACAAAGTCACGGCAGTCGATAGGCCGTATCCACTTATGCAGGAAGGATGCCTGTTCAATCTATGCCTACCCAACATAGACAAACTAAATAATGCACTCAAAACTTATCTCATAAAATCAATATAATAGTATTACTTTGAATCCAATGTATGGAAAATTTCACTTCCTTGAAAACCATGCTTAGGTGATCGTGCTATGCTTATATCTTCCTCAAACTTTACAACAACAATATAAATAGTATATAATTAGGAAAACATCTTGTATCTGTTACTATTCTTGTGATGTAGTTAAAATAAATCTTTACTTACCTTATATCCGACTAGAAAAGATAGTGAAAATGGTTAGTATCCTTTGTCACATGGTGTGTGGAAGACCTGATATCAATTTTATTACTAGAATGATCACTACAATGTAAAATACTTAAAGAAAATGGCCACAAGACTAAAATTATAACTTTCACAAAATTAGGAAACTAAATCACAATATCACGTGAAAGTCTACAAGTGACATGAGGTATATGACAACCATTGACTAGTCTTAAAAACTAATTAAAATCATCAAAATATGAGTGCTAGTGCCTTAGTATAAAAATGATCCGAACTGGCACATACTTCCGTAAAACGTTGTCTATTTGCTTCTAAATGGTGCCATTTGGTTTTATAAGTATTTGAACAGCACCTCTCATATAATTAAAATCATAGTTTTAAATCTACAATAACAATTTATAATCCAATTCCCATATGTACACCTCAAAGAGGATTATTTAGAATATCCTAGGTACACTTGAATTCTTTTCAGTTTAAATCCACTATTGCACCTGTACATTATCACAACCAGTAAGTACATAGATATAATATATATAAGAGGATCAATATCTTACACATCGCAAGTAAAGAAAATAAATTACAAATGTGGACAACTTATCCCAACAATGAAAATACTTGAATTTACAAATAGCAAACTTTAGGGCTTTAAGTCTAACTTTAATCTCCACTTAAACTCTATATTTCCATCAATATTTAAAGTTTCCTATTACCTTAATTCATCAAATAAATGCTTTGGTTTAAGAGCTAAAACAAAAGAAATTAACTATAAATTCAGAATCCTATATAGAGCTTACCTTGACTAGTTTGTGCTTTTGCTGAATCTCTTGCCTTCTATCCACTAAATTGATTCTAAAGGCTTTGAAACTGATTTTAGGACTCAAGAAAACTTAGAGAAACTATTATTTAAGTGAGAGTAAGTGGTGAATTGAAATTAGAAAATAAAACCTAGGAAGAAGGACTAGTAGAACTACCTTGACCAGTTTGGATCTATCTTGCTTTCTTGAGCTCCAATTTCAGTTCGACCACTTAGAACTCTTGGATATAGCTTAAGGGAGGTGAAAGGAGTCCAGAAAAGAGCTTGAGAGCTTCAGGTCATGGCTGGAGAGAATGAGGAAAGAAATGACAAGATTTGGTCCAAAATCAATACTTAATGGCTAAAAAAGGGCATAACTTAAATTCTAAGGGGTATTTTTTGTATTTCGTACCCTAACTTTCCATGTGTCCAAATTTAAATCACTCAATGCTTACTCATCACGTTGTTATACATTCCTATATACTCGAGTGTAGACTAAAATGGTGAAACCTAGCTTAAAAGGTGAAATCTAGTCATGCTTTGACTTACGATCCCATATGGCCAATCTTATTGTAATCTAATGAAACCTAGCCCCATAACCAATTATTAAACATACAAATAAGCCAACTAGACTCCAGATAATAATTCAAACATAGTCTCACTGCCTAATTGATATAATGCACAAAATTAACATTACACAATTAAGCTGAACCTAAACTAGTTTAGTGAAATAAAACACAAATCAGTGTCCTAAATACCACCTCATGCTTTCCTAGTACTGACAAATAAAATGTTATAAATGAGTCCTATACACTGAATTGAAGCTATTTGACATGTTAAATATATAGTGAATTTGTCTCTAAAAAGCGTAAAGAATACATTTTACCAAAAAACTACCATTGGACCAAGTTATCAAAAAACTTTATTTTAATGCATGTGCACATTGTATTCTATTTATGAATATATATTTTTTGTTTCTTTCACACACCAAGCTCTCTTTCTGAGGATATTGAGCCTTTATAGTGAATGAAAGCAGTTCGATAAACATTAATACAGATTAAAAGTATTTAACAATAAAGAATGAACAGTTTACCATAATAATGATACTAGTTACTTGATATATCTATTATGCAATATGAGCATATTTATTATTGGCTTGTTATATATGTGGGAACCTTGGGCATCACATTCTAAATACATTGGGAGCTAAAAAATGCGGCAGCATTTTAGTAAATAAGCCATTTTTTTTTCTAGAAATCTTTGTAGTTTCTTAGAAACTAATTTGATTTCCTATAAGTAGAATATCTTGTACGTAAGTAAATCATGGGAAATCACAAAGGTTTCTTAGAAAAATTTTTAGTTTGCTTTTTGAAGAATACCATCACAGGAAACCATAAAGATTTACTAGAAACTAGTTTAGTTTTCTTTTAGCAGAGTACAATATACGTAAGTATATCACAAGAAACTACAAAAGTTTCTTATAAACCAATTTGGTTTCCTTTAAGTAGAATGCATTATATATAAGTAAATCACAAGAAAACTTAAAAGTTTCCACGAAATTAGTGTAGTTTCTTTTTAGCATAATGCCCTATAATTTCTACGATTTATACTCTTTTCCTTTCTTTTTTTTTTTCCATTTTATTATTCAAATCAAACAAATAAATAGTAGAAAAAATCTAAGGTTAGTTAAAGAAAATTTAGAGAAAAGATTGACAAAAACCCATAAACCAAAATTCAAAAGGATAATACAAAATGGAAAAAAATGGGAGGGAAGGGAGGGACAAATGTATAATAAAATTAAGAAAGCTTGAAAGCCTATTGAAAGAAATAATTTACCGATCAGGTGGAGGCCTCAGAAAAAAATCTCTTTAATATTGACGTGAACAGAACAGAATGGAAAAGATGAGAGTATAAGGGACAAAGTTTGTAATGACCCGACTTTTTGGACAATTAACTACTTACATTCTTAGCTTACTTATTTAAAAAGAGAAATTTAGACGTTGAAAATTCACGACAAATTTTTTTTATACTTTTATTTCTTTTTAAGAGATTTATATTCACAACTAGACATTTACTTAATTTGATAATTTTGAAAATAAGTAAAATGCTTCTCGATGGTTAAGCAACATTTATTTAAGTTTGTTTATAAACTTTTTATTAGGGTGATTTAAATAATGCGCAACTATAAAGGACTCTTAGGTGAGGAGGAGGGTCACATACAGACCACTTATGTGACATCCCCCCCTTCTCACAGACGTACGTAAGGATATTTGTATAATATTTAGTGAGATCGGGAGACGCTACTCGACTTTGAACTGATAAAACAGGGGAAAATTAAAACTTTTGACTTTCTAGAGAGAGAAAGAAAAACTCCACTCATTTTTACATATAGTATAATTTATACATACATACATACTCCCAAAGTAGAACTCTCATAAAAATATACATAATATACACACACTTAAAACAGATACAAAATTCTCAGTCAGGAAAGCACAATATCAAAATTCTCATATACACAAGTCACGGTCAGAAAGTCGGCACTCCTCCTCTTTACTCACATATGAGCAGTATCATCTGCAATGTAAGAATATTTGTGAGTATAAAACTCAGTAAGTAACGAGTGCAAATGCAACATGCATATTCTAGA
>JXTB01000012.1:782392-813341 GCA_002914805.1 Parasponia andersonii
GAATGAGTAATTTACCATGAAATTGATACTAGTTGCTTGATATGTCTATTATGCAATATGAATATGTTTATTATTGGCTTATTATGTATATGAGACTCTTGGGCATCACAACTTAAATCCCAAGCTCTCCTTATACAGATTAGGTTTGTTTGACAGAACCCCTTATATTTTGCTTTTATTTAAATCAAAGCATTTCCTTTTTTAGATCTTTTAAAAAACATTCGTTAAACTATTTTCAATCAAAATACATTTTCAAGTTCAATTTAATAAAACCATACATTGTGAAATAAAATGCTAAGTTATAAGCATGTTCTCAAGCTACATCAAGCTTACATAATTGAAATCATTTGCCTCATAATAAGAACATGTGCGGAAGTAATTTTAATGGCAGTATTCCACTACTCGTGCCTCACATTGATCCCGGCCTCGATTCCAGATAACCCATCTATCAAATCAGAAGTTTCTTTCCTTTGGTACCTATAGCATGGATACTCATAAAACATGAGTTTTCACTTAGCAAGTACAATGTCTTCACATTAAACATTTTATTTATAAACAAACAATTCTTTATGAAAGTCCGGCTATGCTTTTTATGAAATCATTACTTTATACTTGATTATGAGATATTGTATTATTATTTTATCTCATTTTTTATTACAAAGTCTTTTATCTTTCTTATGGACCCTAGTGTATGTACCGAGTGTGCACTACCAAATAGGAAACCAGGGAAGCGACCCAATTGAAAATCTCTATTGTCATAATCTTAACATATTTTCCTTTTCCTCAAGAATCCTCGCTTAGGAGAGGTCAGCCTTATTTTTTCTTGGATATCCTCACTTTGTAGAGGTTAGTACAACACCATTAAATTTTTTACCTTATTTAGTCTTCTCTTAATATGAGTGGGTACGTTTTAACAACAAACCCAAATTTATATTCCACTATCGTAGCATTTCTTTTATTAAAGTATGCTAAAGTATTTTTTGTTTACATGATAACATTGTAAAGTAAGCATACATCATTTTTATAGTATAGGAAATATATCTTTATCAGTATAAATTATACATAGGCCATACAATAATAAAATAAAAGCAAGTTAACATATGAAATAATTTCAAACATATCATACTACAACATGAAACATTTTCAAACTATTCATGCCATAAGTGAGATTGTACTTACCTCTAATATGATTGTCCTAATTCCACTCTTTAATTAAGTACGTCTAAGTCGACGTTTTGCCATGACGTATGCATAATCTATTTGTTAGAGTAATTTAAAGTGGACTTATACTTTTGTTTTTTAAAAAAACTTCTAATTATTTAGAGAGCTTAAGATAACTAAGACTTAGTCTTGACCAAATATACACTACAATAAAAAAAGTCTTTCAAGGCGCTTTATAAGTGCCTTGAAATGCCTTTCACGGTGCCCACAAAAGCGCCTTGGTTCCAGGCGCCGTAATAGGCGTTAGCTATGAAGGCGCTTATAAGGCGCCTATTAAGTGCCATGAAAGACATCTTCCACAGCGCCTGTTAAGGGCCTTGGTATCTAGATATCAAAGCGCTTAACAGGTGCCATGAAGATGTCTTTTATGGCGCCCAATAGGCACCTTGGTAGATAATTTCTAGGGAGTATTTGTAATGTATTTGTCTATACTACCCCTTGGAATTTTATAAATATAATCCAAATTCACAACATACACCAAATATTTGAAATAAAATGGAGTATAAATATATATTTACATACTAATATTAAATTAACATAATAACTTGATCATAATCATATCCATATAGTCTATATAAACTAAGTATATATATATATATATATTAGTTTTCTAAGCCAAACTAACATGATCATCAAAGACTATATATAGTTTAAATAAACAAAGATTAAGAACCTCAAATGAGAAATTGTATTAGTTCTTCGACCCACTCTTCAAGAAGTCTGTTGATATCATCTTTTGTATAGAAATTTTGTCCATTAAACTACAAATTCAAATACCTTATTTGTTAGAAAGTTATCAATCAAACTATAAATTAGAATAGAACTAATAAAACATATGGTCACATACCATTATAATAAATGATTTAACATTGGCTTACTCAATGACTTCTCTCATAAATTTACATATTTAGAATCCACACTCAATATTTGTCAGTTGTCTTGGGCACTATACATAAGCATAAAGTAAACATAAGTAATTTTAATTAATCTTCCACCTAACAAGTGTTATTAATTCAAGTTTAGTACCTTTATTAACTTATAAACTGTACCATTTGATCTTCCTTTCTTCCTTTTTTCTACATTATATATCTTGAATCCACTTTGAATTGGAAATGCACAAACACAATAATAAAAGGTTAGCAATAGTAACCATAAGTAAAAATACTATAAGAAACTAAACTATAACAAAATAACTATTAGAAAACTTACTCGATCATTGGTAAACCAATTTCTTCACAGAGAGCTAAGCCGAGAGGATCTAGAAACCATGCATAATCTTTAAGAGGATAAATGATAAGCAATATCCAATGGTCCCTACTCATAAAATTGATAATAAAGATTATTAATATGTAACAATTAACTTCATATAGGAAGTAGTTGATCATATGACAATTTGTTAAGTTTAAAATCTTACCCATGATTCCAAGGTGTAATTAGAAATTGATGTTCATTCTCCATGGACAACATCTGTGTTGCTAAACTTATAGCATGATCCTCACGTGGACCACCTTATGTGGCAACTGTACTAGGATCCATGAATATATACCTAGCTTGATAGCCATATTGGGTCACTAAATAGTGTAAATGCCTATAAGTACAAAATGCAATGTGAATTAAGTGTTGTATTATATAATTGCCAACTATAGATACATGTATATATATGAATTTCTATAAATATTAAAAAAATAAACTTCTTACCTCATGTATAACGTAATAGGCATGACCCCAATCTTTTGTAACGTGCAAAACTCAATTATGTCTTCTTTGAACACAGCAAATGAAAAGCTTCTCCAAACACTTCTTCATCAAAGGGAACGTTAACAACAACACCTTCATCCACTCCTTGAATCGTATTCAATAGTAATCTTATAGAAGCTGGTGCACCATCAATAAATTTAAACTGTGTTTGTGTAACAGATTCCGCTTTCTTTCTTTGTGGATGTACTCTTTCTTATGTTTGAGGTGGCTGTGGATATGAAGATTTATTCTTCCCCGTTTGATACCTATTTATATCATTAAACTCCTAAAATCCAAATAAATGACGAAATGTTAACAAACAAGTTAATAATTCACATTAGAATTCAATAAAGGATGAATTTATTTGGAAAATGGGTCTGCATACCAAATTATCTTCAAAGATGACAAGCATCTTAGGCCATTCAAGATGCGATCCAAGTGCGTCATTTACAAACCTTGTATCATCATCTGGATTTAGAATAGGAATTAGGGCTGTAGCATCAAGAACAACCTCTACTGATGCACGAAAATTATTCTCCTCCAATTCTCTGCCGTGAATAATAGTTAATGAGGTTGACTCTTGTACATGTCCTAAAGTAACTATGTTATCACGAGACCCCACTGTAAGCTTGCATGGTCGGTTCTACGATATAGAAAATCAAACACAATTTATAAATACAAGTAGTTAATAAACAAATAAGAAAGAAACTCATATAAACATACTTTTTTGAGTCGTGAAGATGTTCCTACAACCACTATTGGATTTACATGTATCTCTTATGGTTGCACTTCTTCCCTTTGAACTTCTGGCCGTGAAGGAGTTGTATTAGAACCACCAACATTACTTTTTTGTCCTGCTTGAATCTTAGCAATTTCTACTTTGAACCGTTCTTCTTGTTCTTTAAGCATTTGTTGCATCTTGTGTGTTTGTTCATCTTGCCATTGTTTCAAATCAAATGATTGTTGCTTCTTTGTTGGAGCAGGTTGATGAAAATATTGTCTGTGGCTAACGTGAAATCCTATTCCCTATACACATCTAGAATATTTAGAAGTGCTTAAAGCCATTGTTAAGATATCATTAGAACCGTCTATCACGAGATTTCCCTCCGGAATTGTTGATTATAATCTTCCTACAAAACATGTACAGAATTGAACATTAGACTATGCTATACTTTTAACAAAATTACAAATTAATATAATCAATATGTTGTAATAAACAACTTACAATTCTATCAACTATTACTTTGATTTCCTCAGTATGGCCTCCTTTTTAGGGACACGTCCTCTACTTCATAGCTCGGATCTATCTATAATACATATGCCTTCGTCTTTTCCAATCTTAGTTTCTAATCCAGCATAACCCAAGCGAGACATACAATGTGGATATTTATTTTTCA
This sequence comes from Parasponia andersonii, assembly GCA_002914805.1. NCBI lineage: Eukaryota > Viridiplantae > Streptophyta > Magnoliopsida > Rosales > Cannabaceae > Trema > Trema andersonii. The sequence goes on from JXTB01000012.1 coordinate 786,748, forward strand.
TTGCTCTTCCCTGTTGTACTTTCCTAGCTTCCTCCCATTCTGCACTTAATCTTTTATTAACAAACTCATCCCAAACTTTAGGTTCAATCCATGGTGTATATGATGCAGGAGGGTGCTCTAATAACTCTGGACAATTATGTTTATACTCATAAATCAGTTCAGTTGTAATCCTAGACTTAAAATCTCTCCACATTTTCCCACAACTTTTTAAAGTTTCTTTTTTTGCTTTGTAGTCCAATACAAATATTTCCTACAATGTAAAAAAAATAATGTTAATACCAAATATATGTTCTAATAAATATGAAATAAAAAGAGTCATGTTCATACCAATATTATATGCCAGAGCTCATCTTTTAAGTCCGTTGGTACAAGAGTCCAGTTTTCAATGTTTATTGGGATCTTGCGACGAACTATAAGGCCACAAAAGCTTGCAAAATATTTACCTTCATCCCCAGTTGGTTGTCCCCATTCATTGTATGCGACAACTTCTTTTTTGTTATCATTTCTTTTTATAACCAACTCCTTCATTTGAGTCGTTCCCCTTGGTTTCTTTTTGTGTTTTCTTTCACCTGAACTACTTTGTGATGGTGTAAATTGATAAACATCATCTGTACCTTCATTTTCCATGTCAATAATTACCTGTTAAATAATAAAACCACAAATGTAAATCAAAAATTAAGATAGAAATAATAAGCATGTAAACATAAGAGATAATATATTTAAAAAAACAAAAAATCAATCCATAAAGATATAAAAATGAAAAAATATATATATAACTTATTTGATTTGTACCTCATTGATTGGTTTCTTTGATTATCAATCCAAATACCTTCACCATCATCTCATAAACATGTAACATCACCTTCATTAACGTCTTCTATCAAAGCCTCCACCGAAACTCTTTTTGAGAATATTTCATGAGCAATAAGTATTTCGTTCTCATCTTCAACTCCTAAATTTTGATATTCTTTTGGTTTTGTTTCAAGAACAATTGACCATCGAGCATCAAGTGGATCATTGACGTAAAATACTTGTTTTGCTATTGTTGCCAATATAAATGGATCATTCTTGTGACCTATCCGGTTTAGATCAACTAAAGTGAAACCTAACTCATCTTCTCTAACCCTATGGTTACTCTCCACCTATTGACACATAAATTTCGGGAACCGAAATGTGACAAAATCAAGTTCCTGAATTTCTTCGATAACACCATAGTATACCATATCACCCTCTATTGGGTTTTTATCCTTTGAACTTGAAAATTATATGGTTTTTACAACAATACTTACCCCACTATTTTGGGTTGTTCTTATGTTGTCGTGGTCTCTTGTGCAAAAATGAACACTATTAACTTGATAAGCATTATGCTTAATTACATCCAATGATGTGTCCAACTGATATCCATTTCAATGTATCAGATAGATTATGTGTTGCCTTGTTCATTTCAACTACAATCTATACAAAATGCAAAATTAACAATTAGAAAACCTAACATATTAGTACTCATACTCTAAAATAGGAAAAAAAAAATGAAATCAAACTATTAATTGTAACAACTAATTCGAATTACCCATTCATAAAACCAACTAATAAAAGTTCGATGATGTTCATCATAGATCCACTTCTCTCTTTTTGATTTCATTGAGAATTGTGTTTTGATCCAATTTATGTGCTCCCTTCAACAAATCATCTCCAAAGTAAACCATTATTATTAAAGAATTCAACATTCAATCAATACAAATCTAATTCACAATAAAACTTACTCGATCAAAGGTTAGACTTCAGCTATATTTTGTAACACAGTACGATATGCTTCGTCTAGTTGTTCTCGTTTAACTGTACACACAACACCACCACTTACGCTTTTATTAATATTTGAAGATGCGGGTACTCCGATAGCTTCTACATTTGCCAAATACTCAGAACAAAACTCAATAGTTTCTTCTGCGATATAACACTCTACAATGCGTCCTTCTGACCGGCTTACATTTCTAACATATCCTTTTAGAATTTTCATATATCTCTCAAATGGATACATCCATCTTAAATAAACAGCACCACATAACTTCACTTCTCTAACCAAATGTACAGTAAGATGTGTCATTATATCAAAAAACTTAGGAGGAAAAAACTACTCGAACATGCACAATGTTACAATAAGTTCATGTTGTAGTTCGTCTAACTTGGATACATTGACCACCTTAGAAAAAATTCCATTAAAAAATAAACATAATCAGGTGATTTCATATCAAACATTTTTAGGTAATACGGACCTAATTGCTATAGGTAACAGATATTGCATTAGTATATGACAATTATGAAAATTAAGTCTAACTAGTTTCAAACTGTTCATATCCACTAATATTCTAATATTAGAAGAATAGCCTTCAGGAACTTTCACATTAAATAAAGATTGACACAATTGGTATTTTTCTTCATTTTTCAATGTGAAGCAAGCAAACGATAAATATGTTCACTTCTCCCCCACTTTAGGAGCTAACTCTTTTCGAACACCCATGTCAACAAGATCCATGCGGGCACCAATACTATCCTTGTTCTTCCCTGGAATATTTAATAAAGTTCCAATTATACTATCACATATGTTCTTCTCAATATGTATGACATCTAAGTTATGTCTCTGAAGTAAATGTTGCCAATACTCCATCTCAAAGAATATAGATTTCTTCTTCCAACAACTCGTTGGGGTTTTTACAACCTTCACATTACTGCGTCTTTTTCTTTTCTTACTGATATCACTTATTTTAATCTTTCCAAGCCTAAATTTGAGCTTAGAGATTGTTTCTAGTATCTCTGTCCCAGTTAAAGATTGTGGTGCCAATTCAAATTCTTGAGAACCATTAAATGCTTTTTTCCAGTTTCTGTATACATGTTTGTGAGGTAAAAATCTTCTATGGCCCATATAACTCAATTTTCTAGCATGTGTTAAGAACTGACAACTTGTTTTCTCATCACAAATAGGACATACTTTATATCCTTTAGCGAAAAATCCAGACAAATTCCTATATGTAGGGAAGTCATTGATTGTCCATAGTAACACAGCCTTGAGAGTAAAATCTTCATCCTTATATGCATCATAGGCTTTCACACCATCATTCTATAAACTGTTCAACTCATCAATCAACGGGGCTAAATATATATCAATGTCATTACCAGGTTGTCTAGGTCCTGATATTAACATTATAAGAAGTGTAAAATTTCTTTTCATACACAACCATGGAGGAAGATTATAGATTACAAGCATTAAAGGCCAACAATTGTATTTGCTACTTAGAGTTGTACGAGGATTAATACCATCAGCAGATAGACCAAGATAAAGATTCCTTGGATCACTTCCGAAAGAAGGCCATTTGTAATCTATTGTTTTCCAAGCCAGTGAATCGGCTGGATATCTAAGTTTTCATCTTCTATTCTCTCATTCGCACGCCATATTAGATCTTTAGCATGCTCACGATTTCGGAATAGACGGGTAAAATGAGGAATTGGAGGAATATACCACAAAACCTTAGCAAGGGTTCCAACTTTTATTTCTTTAGAATTCTTATTCTGCTACCACCTAGGCTCACCATATACTGGACAATAAATTGTATCTTTAAATTTCTTTTGATATAAAATACAATCATTTGGGTAAACGTGAATTTTCTCATATTGCATACCCAATGAGCATAAAGTCTTTTTAGCCTCATAAAAGGAAGGTGGCATCTCATTATCATTTGGCAATATCTCTCCTAGTAAAGCTAACAAGTCTGAAACTCTTATCAATCTATCCATATCTTGCTTTCAAATTATACAATTTCAATAATACAGATAACTTTGTAAATTTTGTACAACCCAGATAGATCAGTTTCTCAGCATCATTAAGCAATGATTGAAACTTAATAGGATCTACATCTATTTCATATTGTGCATCATCAATCATTTCTTAAAGATCATCATTTAACTCTAACTCATAATCATCTCTTATAATCTTCTTTGACGAAAATCCGGTAATTGGAACCTTTTCACTATGCCAAATCCATTGTTTGTAACTTTGATCTATTCCATTGAAATATAAGTGTTCTTTTATCTTTTTAAGACCTATCTTTTGTAAATTTCCACATTTAATACACGGACATGAAATTAAATTGGAATCTTTGATATTTTCAATAGCAAACTCCAAAAAGCTATCAACTATCTTTCTATATTCAGTCAATAGTCTATCCGCCAATATCAATTCCTTATCTATTCTAAGCACAATTGAAAAAATAATAATAAATAACTGATATAAAAAACTAACTAAATTTAGTACCATAAAAAATTGCACATAATCTCCTCTATTTCTAGCATTAACCTATTGAGTAACTAAACCAACAATTATAAATTAATACTCATTTCAAATTATTCTTATATTTCTAAGTACTACCAAATTCAAAACGTAATTTATTCTTAAATAGTCTCATTTGTTACAAACAATTTGACAATCAACCAAATATAACATATGACAAAATAACATCAAAACAAATAATAAACTCAACCAATCCCACACAATTATAACATCATTATATCACCACAACATACAATTTCCTATATGATATCATATCTCATCTAGTTTAAATTTTCAAAAATAATAAGATAAAACTAATATGAAAGTGACATGCATAAGTCAATAAAAGAAAAAAATTTGAGAAAGCATACCTTGATCAGTTTGCTCAGTTTGCTAATTCACAAGTAATCTCAGTACTCTAACTTCCACTAAAACCTATACGCAAATTAAATTGATAAATAAAATTAAATATCTATAATCCACAATACTTTAAATTAAACATTGATTATGTAAATTTATAAAAAACTACACAATATTCAATTAAAATTGCATAAATTTGGATTAAATGATACTAAAAAGCATAACCTAATATATGATTTCTATTAAATAAATATGAAATTGGTATAAATTCACATAACATACACCTTCAATTTGAAACTTTTTACAACTAAATGAACTCACATTTCACCTAAAATAAATAAAAAAAATAGCAACAAAATAATAACAAATTTGGATTAATTCACTTAAATAGCAAAACATACCCAAAAATAAGATTTCTACTAAATAAATAGTCTAACTCGGCATTACAAAAGTAAAGATTATCAATGCATGCTCAAAATATTCACATTTGATAAATTAGGGTTCTAAATATAAACTCTTTCAAATATAACTTAAAACATAAAATTTCTACAAAATAATTGGTCAAAATCATGGTTAAGATAATGGGTAACCTAATTTTAGTGACAAAAACGAGTTTAAAAGCTTAAACATACCTTGTTTGCAAGAAAACATGGTGAAAATGGTGGAGGGGGGAGACTTGACCGCAGTTGGAAGTGAAGAGGGAAAAGGGTGAGTGGCTATCGTCCTCGTTATTTTGGGTCCTTTATATAGGGTCCCTACCTCGGCGCCATATGGGCACCGAGAAAAATATATCACAGTGCCTTATAGGTGCTGTGAAAGTTAAATACCACGGCGCTCTTTAGGCGCCGTGAAAGTTATATCTAACGACGCCCATTAGGCGCCGTTAAAGATTCTATACCACGACGCTTTTTAGGCACCGTGGTATTACCCTATTTTTCACGGTGTTTCCGTACACGCGCCGTGACAGTACATATTTTTAGTAGTGATAAAACTTCACATTTGGGAAACAATGTTATGTTATATTCATTGACTAATTTATATTTTCAACATATATGGATAAGATTTAATTCTCCTTAACCTTTTTCGTGGTGATCTTTTTAATCTATCAATAATTTATTATTGATTTGATTAATATCATCATAAATCAGTTAAGTTTGCTTAGTTATACTTCTTTTCATCAATTACTTTGAATTATTCTTGATTAATTATTTTATTTATAATTAAAGATCATAATATGATAAGTTAGTCAAACACACTAGTGGCTATATAGATTTAAAATCTAAAATCATACTTGGTTTAAATATTATTAGGCATTAATCACGCCTTTTAAGCCCATAACTAAACTTAGGCTAAAAACAATTAGAGGTATACATCATTTATTTTCTGTAATTGATTTTATGTCTTAAACTTGAGTAAATCTTTTCTTACACCAATTACAGATCTAAAATAAAGTTTTCTATTTATTCTTGTACCAAATTTCTAACCCAAAATTTGAAGTTTTATAATTTATATTTTTGCCCATAATCTTAAGATTTCTAACATTTATACCCTCCAATGATAAATATTAAGTTATAGCTTACCTTTTTGTTAAAGACTCTTCCTCTATTTATTTTTACACTTAATATAGTCTTAAAACTGCCTAAAATAACTTTCTCATATATTTTATCCATATTTTATCAAAATTACATTTTTGACCCAAATACTCAAAGTTTTTGCATTTTAGACCTTTCAACTTTTGAGCAAATATATTTTATTTTTAGGAAGCATTTTTAATGGGTAAAAATCTGTTCTTAAGGATCTAAGTCTAAATCGTTAAGGTTCGTTCATTTTCATACATATTTTATTTTAGGGTCTTACACTTAAAAATCTTTCACTTTTGTGTTTAGCCATTTTGGTTTTACTATTATTATTATTATTTAGCCTTTATTATTATGAAGTATTTATATTTAGAGGCTTAAGAAATCAACAAAATAAGTCTAAATATAATATAAATTATATAACATCTAAGGTAGGTTAAATATGCTATTACCCATTTATTCTTTTATAGAATTTATTTAAACACATAACAAGTAAGGTAAGGGAATATTTACCATCTAAACTTGAATCTTCTTTCTTGGAGTATTTGGAAACTTTCTAAGTATCAACATTTTACTAGAAATCAAAATACTGAAAATTAAACTTCTTATAATTTTAAAGCTAAAAAAATCCTAATAAACTTAAATGTGTTTATACAACCTACCTTCCAAAATCTTTCCTTTTTCTTCCTTACATCTCCACCACAAAACTAGGTGCTCTCTTCTCTTGATTATAATTCTTTATTTCTAGAGTCGGTGGGTAAAATATTATAGCTCTTGTGAGTTTGGAAGAAAGTAAGGAAGAAAGTTTTTTTTTTGAGAAAGGGATAATTGGAAAAATGAAGCTAGTTTTGGTTAAATAATTGGAAGGCTAAGTATGGAATTTCTAATTCCCAAATAAAGGATCTATTTATCCATAGGAGGTATCTAATAATATATACTTTCACATTTCATCTAATAATCCAAGCACTATTATTACTAATTTTGTCAATATATCTTTTTTTCCTACTCTATTATCCTATCTTTTACATATTTTTTACTCATACTCTATTTTTGTCTCTAATTTTTTTTCTTTTTCAATTATTTGGAATCTAATATCACTAGTTCCCAAAAAAAATCTCTACTATACTATTCCTTTTCATACCTTTCAAATTATTTTGGAGACAAAAGCTACTAATTAGTTTTGTCTATGTCTTTATGGCCACTAATTTCCAAAGAATATTTCTATTATCATTTTCCTTTTCCTACCTTTTGAATTATTTTACAGACAAAAGATATCAATTAGTTATGTCTATATTTTCCCTTATTAGAATTACCTACTAACTTTATTCTTTTCTTTTTCTATTCTACTAATTTATAGTTATTACTTCCCTAAAATCAAACTTTACTAGTCTTCATCTTTTTCTACAACTTATTTTCCATCCTTAGATTGATTTGTCTACTTAATTCTTTGTGTACTTAAATCCTAACCATTCAAATTATGGCATGATACTATTTTGATACAACCATTAACTTTAGGATATAAAATATAACAATTTTTAATATGATATAAACATGTCTCATTCTTAATTAGGTTATATTGATGTACATAATATAATCTTTGTAGAATCAATTTATTATTAAGAAAAACTAACTTAGAATTTCTAAGTTAAAACAATGAATAACTATAGTTTTCTTACATAATAAAATTTAATATAATAATGCTATACATATAATTTCAAGTATTTGCGAACATAAATTTATATAAAATTCGATACTAAGTTTATTAATAACAATTCTACCAAGGTCGTAAATTTAGGAATATCTAAAAGATTACAAATTTAATTTAGATTTTATCAACGATGAAAGTGGAAGAGACAGGTCCCGGACCATGAGAGTGAGGAGGCACTCTTCTAATTTAAGTGATAAAATGAAGGAGGAAAAGGAAAGAAAAAAATAGGTCATTTCTCTAAAGAAAAGCATCGTATAAAAATAAGTTTAAAATGAAACATTATACTATGCGAATTAGTTTCCAAAAGGATGTGTGCGCGGCGTCTTTTTTCCAAAAAACTTACACATAACCCAAAAAATAGATAAGCAATAAGCCAGGTCCCATGGAAGAACTTGATAGCCAACTCAAAGTGTGATATGACAACATGTTGTGTTGATAGTTAAAATATAAAAAGACTAATAATATAAAGAGAGAAAAATATCTCATAGTTCAAGACAAGACTCCGATTTAGCTCTTATGTGATAAAAGGTGCGAATTTGATTAAAACAAAATAAGAAAATAGTGATCTTATAGAGAAAAATAGTTGATTATTAGAAAAACAAATGTATTTCTATTAATTTATTTACTCGTCATATTGGTAATAATTTTACTAGTTGCTACTATTATCATAGAAAAAATATTTCTTTTATGAATTTTGTCAATTAATCAAGAATTGATTATGTAATAAAATGAGTGATAAATAGATTAATGATAATTTATTTGTATATGTGGAGAAAGACATCTTTAATAAAGATAGCCTCGTAAATTTAGTCGTTTTCAATACATATATATAATTGTTTTCAATATGTATATGCATTGCTATACAGACCCCACTCCACTGACAACAAATCTTGGCTTTGTCACTCACAATGAATAGATATGTGAATAGAAATGTGGGTGAATGTATATATATATGTAACATACAATTATGTATATAGCTATAGATTGTGTATATTCCACTCTCAATAAAGATCTTATATTTTCTTAAAAGATTAAAATAAAATAAAATAAGGTTTGCGTACCTTATAGTTATAAATTTTCGCACACGAAATGCATGTAAATTTCCTCCAAAATTAATTAAAAATTGTCTAATTGATTGATTTACAAAATTCAAACTAAATCTATTTTTTTTAGATATTATATTGTACACTTTTGTGTAAATTTAGACTCGCTGTTTTTATAAATAGATTTTTCTTTCTTTTCCGTTTCTTAATTCTGTTTTCGATAGTAAATTTTATTATATTTCCAAAATGATTACGAAAAGAACACATTTATCAAAATAATTGGATTGATGTACAACTTGATTAACATTAATAATTAGGAAACCCTTTTATAAAAAAATGATGTAATACGTTTCAATTGAATAATAAATACACAGAAAAAACAAATAAGATGAAAATTTCTTTGAATTAAATTTATTTCCGTTACCAAAAATAAAAGAAAAATTTAGCTATCAATAAAATTTTTGCTTCTAATTCTAAATTATTTTACTACAAAACGATAGTAGCTATTATGGACTGCTACCAATTTCAAAGCATTATGCTACTAAATACTGGAGGCAAATTAGTGAGTTTTACAAAATACACCCCTCTCAATGCATCCTTATAATAGTGAGTTTTATAAAATACACCCCTCTTAATAGTTTATAGTGAAATTCACTCCTTTAAAAAAAAAACGTATAAAATGATTCATATAATCTTAAGTCGAGAGCACCAAATAGAAATGTTAAGAGCTAGATGAGGTGTCTAGAAACTTGATAGAAAAAAATATATACATTTGAGTGTTTAGTACTCGACAGAGTTAGACAAAGTGTCGAGTCACACTAAATAAAAGTGTCAAGAATCAGACAAAATGTCCAGAAATTTGACAGAAAAAAAGTATATTGAGTGTACAGTACTAGACAGGACTATACAGAATATCGAGAGGTGCTAGATAAGGTATTTAGTAACTTAACTTCCTCTGTCTAGCCAAAATATGGACATCTGATAAGATAAGTTATAAGAATATTTTTGTATTTAAAATAATTTAAAACTTTAAAAGGTCTGCTCATAAAAAAAAATTACTAAGAAATGTATTTCCTAAAATTGTTTGTATTTCCTAAAATTGTTTGGACACACAACTCAGGCCTCTTTTCGCTTCTAAATATAAGGTCTTTTTCATCCAATGTTCGGTACTAGAAAGTGGAGTGCAATTGCTATCATTATTATTTTCTGTTTTTTTTTTTTTTTTGATAGCAAAAGAGCTTTTGTTATCGAGCTACAGCTGCCAAAATTTTTGGTAGAAAATTACTATCAGCTACCAAAAACATACTTTTTGCTATCATAATTTTTGTAGCTAAAAGGCTTTTTTATAATGTCAAGTAAAATATTTTGGGCTCATAATTTTTCCAATATATATTTCTTTTAAGACAAAAAACTTCAAAAGGAGATTAAATTATTCAAAGGAAAGAAAATCAGATAGAAGTAAAAAAGAAAAACCAAAGAAAATAAAATAAAACAAAACAAAAAGAAAAAAAAATCACTTAAACAATTAAAAAGTTTTCCTGCCAATAATGTTCGGCCGAATATTATGGAGAACGATTAGAATCTTTACCTGCCTTGAGTTTTAGAAGTGTTAGTATATTAACCATAATTAGAAACGACGATCACAAATTTCATCTCTCTTTGTGCTTTTATCTGGTCATCTTTGGCTTCTTTCAAAAATGTGGTCCAAAGATAACCGCCCATGTGAGACAATAGCCTTCGACTTCCAGTCCGAGAACGATAAATCACAAATCTCCATTCACTAGATCAAGATCTCAAAGAAATTCCACGAAAGTTTCAACCCGGCTTATGAAGTAAAATAGTCGAGTCTTTTGCATGAGCTTCCTAGCAGCTTTATTAAGATCTCTTCAATTTATAATTCAACTCCACTAATTCATTATCTGAGACGTTCCCTTTGGAACAAATTAATAGTACTGCATATATAAACGTTAAAAAGATATATATATTTCTGCATACACTCTATAATTCCCTCAAAGCCTGAAATTCTTGTCCATAGTAAAATCTGTGCTAACATCCTATAACATACATATGAATGACACAAAGACTTCTAGCATTTTTTTTTTCAATAATAATTATGAAACTCCGAGGCTCCACTTGGAAAAGAAGAAAAGTTTCAAAGAATTCAATTTTCTCTAATTTGGATTCAAATAAAAAGTAATGAAATTTTTTTCAAGAAAAGCGAGAATTAGATTTAATATCATTTTTTAGTATATAGAATTTGAATTAATTACTAAAATCAAATATTTCAAAACAAAATTCTATCAAATTTTAGGAAAAATATTTTTTCTTTCGTTTTCTTGACATTTTCCTCAAATGTTTTTGTTGTGCGATTTAAAATCTACATATTAGTCAGCACCAGGAAAAGAAGGTTAACGACTGAGTTAAATGCGTTAGGTCGCATATGTGCTTTTCTGATTAAAGGGTGACCTCTTTCGAATGAGTTAGATGTGACTAGCAGAAAAGAAAACTAGATCATTATTATCAAATGGGTAATCCGCGAGGAGAAGGAAATAAGCTTCTAAATAAATGTCAGGCAATCAATTCTTTTTTAAAAGGATGTTACCCAATTTTTTATTGTTACCAATAATTATTTTTCCTGATTATATACTTTCATATTTTCATAATTAGGAAACATTGAGCCACCCTCATCTATATTAAGAGGACTTAGTCTTATAGATTTTCATGACACAATCACTTCATTACATATTCTTTGTAATTCTCTCTTTGCTCTCACCTTGAGAATTAGAGAAACTCTTGTAATTCTCTAGAAAATAGTGAAGAACAGTAGATGTAGGCTCATCTTCTTTGGGGCTGAACTACTATAAAATTGTTGTCTCTTTATTTACTTTAATCAACTCTTTTCACACATAAGTCACATCTTGCAATTTCTTAAAATCATTGTTGACAAAACCTTTGTCAATAATTAGCACTAGAAGGAGGGGTTATTCCAGCAAAACAAGTTTATCAATTTCACTCCTTCAATAACGGCAAACACTAGAAATATCCCCAGGAATGCAGGGGTCAGCCAAAGTCACTGTTATTACACAGGTTTATCCTACTCAAGATCAACCTATAGTGACCGCACTCGACAATATTGTTCAGAGACAAGATCGCATGGAGGATGCTCTTGCGAACTCTCACCAAATCACTAACTAGATTACTGATTCTCTATGGCAACTTGCTAAACGACAAATGGCGACTCCATCACAGCACGAACGTGCTATTCAATGATCTAAAAAAGGAATTCAGATCTAAGAGGTAGAAAATCGTGACTAGCACAAAACCCAGTAGGAGTGCCATACAGATCGCACTTCTAAGTGAAAAGAAAAGCTCATAGACTTGCCCCAGGAATCTGGCATCAGGAGTTCGAACACAGATCGTGATCATGGACAACATTCTTAAAGAGCTACCATCAACTGTGATCATCTGAGTAATGAGAAAAATAATTAATCGAGGAGTGTCTTCAAAAAGATTAGCATGGAGCTAAGATAGAATTCTGTAGACCTAAGATAACACCTGGATCAGCGACGTCAAAGAAGCAGTCATGAGCAATCCATATCACATAACAATGACCCAAGTCATTCTCGTCGAACTGTTTCAGTAGAATCTTCACAAAGGTTGCAGCAGACCCTGCCTAATCAACCTATCTTATGTTGTGATAACAATGACCAATAGTCATCCTTGCCACTAGTGAGAGATAATGCCTTTCTTCCAAATATTAATGTTCATAATTTGAGGATCACAATAGATGCACTTGCTAGTTAGGATGATGAGCTCACTGATGGATATCATCAGTTGCCATTCAACAGAGAGTTTCGAGCTACAGTATTACCTGTAGGATTCAAACTTCCCACCATAAACACTTTTGAAGGGAAAATTGATCTATAAGACTATATGGAACACTTTAGTGACCTGATGGAGCTCCATCGAGTCGATGACCTCACACATTGCAGGTACTTTGTTGTAACTCTCACAGGTTCAGTGAAGAAGTGGTTTCAAAGACTTAAGTCTGGTTTGATCTCGTCCTAGTTACAACTTTAGACTACATTTTTAAGATAGTTCCAGGCTGCGAGGAACTTTACTATTCCACTTATCAGTATGTCTACTATTTGACAAGGTCGAGAGGAGACTCTGCAATTTTACCTCAATTATTTTATCTCAGAGTTGGCGAAAGTCAACAATCTGCCTGAAGGGGGAGTCCTAACTCTAATGATGGTTGGGGTACGACCAGAGACTAAACTCTAAGAGTAGTTATTAGAGCGAGAATGCAGAACTCTTAACAACTTCTATCAGAGAGTTGGTCAACATCTAAAGGTGGAATCTTCAGGCGAGAATCTTCATAAGACGAAGAAGGAAGGAGGAAAAGACGTGGCCAAACATGCAACCACAACCAACAGTATTAATAACAAGAAGTTGAAAAAGAGAAAGAATGAGCAACCGGCTGAAAAGCAGCCCAAACAAAAAAAGTAGGAGATTCCAAGTGCTCCCCTAAGATTTAACAACTATACCAAGCTAAATACATTGATAGATCATATTTATGCGGTAACAAGTCAGCAGGAGCGATATCATCAACTAGATCCGATAAAATGGGATAGAGCGAGACGTGATCCCAATAATTTTTGCCGATATTACAATGATATTGGGAATGACACTAATAACTGCTATGCCCTAAAAGATGAGATCAAAAAATTAATTAGAGAAGACTTGTTGTAGTAGTATACCAGACAGAATAATGAAAGGAGATAGGAAAACCAACAGTGACTTCTTGAAATTCAACGTGAAGTACGAACTATATTTACAGGTCCGCACTTTGGTAGAAATTCGAAGAAGGCACAAGATAGGCATGCATAAGAATCTCAGCAGCAGCCATTGAATATTGTTATGCATCTCGAATAGTGACCATAGAAGCTTCAATAGGTACCAGACATGGATATCACCTTCACAGAGTAGGAAATGAGGGAGGTCTATTACCCGCATAATGATGCACTTATCATAAAGATAAACTTTGGAAGCATGCAACTATGGCAAGTATTAGTTGATAATGGAAGAGTTGTCGACATCTTATACTACAATGCTTTCAAAAAGATGGGGTTGAGTGATAGCGATTTGAGACCCGCCATAGTTGACAAGTATTAGTTGACAACATGATGCCAAGGGGCATGATTGAGCTTATGGTGAATGTTGGAACTTATTCCAAAGTTTCAACAGTAATGATTGAAGTTTTAGTAGTAGATTACCCCTTAATGCCATAGTGGGAAAACCAACATTGAAGAAACTTCAAGTTGTTACTTTAATTTATCATCTCACTATGAAAATCCTAACCCAACACAGAGTAGGCGAAGTGCGAGGCAACTAATATGGTGCACGATCTTACTATAACAACTCTTTGAAGCTTGCAATGAGAAATATAACACCTTGTATAATGATGGTCTAGCTATAGAGATAATCATCAAGTGAAACATCAATCGAGGACCTCGAGCCATGAGAAATTGATGGAGAGGTTAAAACTAGACCTATTGAAGACTTGGAAGATTTTTCAGTCAATAAATCTTCAAAGGTGTTAAAAATTTGAGAAAAGCTTTAAGACCCCGTGTGAGCTTCACTGATCGCATTCCTCAAAGCAAACTTGGATGTGTTTGCATGGCAACATTCAGATATGGCAGAGATTGATCAAAATGTTATGTGCCATCGTCTAAATATTGATACAACAAAGAAGCCAGTATGACAGAAAAAAAAGGGTAATGGATCTAGAATGCTACATTGCATTAAAAGAAGAGGTAGAGAAACTACTTGAGATTGGATTCATTAGAGAGTCTTTTTACCTGAACTGGCTTGCAGACCCAGTTTTGGTAAAGAAATCTAATAGAAAGTGAAGAACTTGTATCAATTTCACCTATCTTAACAAAACATACCCGAAGGACAATTTTCCCCTTCCAAGAATCGACTAGCTTGTAGATGCGATGTTAGGGCATGAATTGCTAAGTTTTATGGATGCGTATTTTGTATATAATCAAATCTCTATGTACGAGTTAGATGAGGAGCATACCTCATTCATCACTGATCAAGGATTATGCTGTTACAAAAAGATGCCCTTCGGACTCATCAACGTAGGAGCAACCTATTAGCATCTTGTCAATATGATGTTTGCAAAATAGATTGGCAAGACAATGGAGGTATGCATTCATGACATATTAATGAAATCAAAGAAAGGTGAATATCATGTCAACCACCTTGATGTGATGTTCAAGATTCTTCAAAAATATCAAATAAAGTTGAACCCCTAAAAGTGTACATTTGGGGTAAGATCTGGGAAGTTTCTTGGATTCATGGTCAATCAACGAGGCATTGAAGCAAACCCTCAAAATATACGAGCACTGAATGACATACAATCACCTCATAAACTCAAGGATGTTTAGAGTTTAGCGAGAAGTATGGCCACACTAAGTCAATTCGTATCAAAATCAACTGACAAATGCCAACCATTCTTTGAGGTGTTGAAAGGATCAAAGAAATTTATGGAGAAGTGCAACCAAGCATTCCAAGAGTTGAAAAAACACTTTGGTTCTCCTCCGTTCATGTCAAAGCCAAAGTTGAGGGAAAAGTTATACCTAACTCGTTGTTTCTAAATATGCAATGAGTGCTACACAGATTCGAGAAGAAGAGAATATATAGTGACCTATATATTACGTAAGTAAAAGATTACTCGATGCCGAAACAAGATATCAAGAGATGGAAAAATTGGCACTAGTACTTGTCATTGCATCTAGTAAGCTCCGACCTTATATACACGCGCACTCTATTGAAGTTTTCACAAACTTTCTATTAAAATAGGTTTTGCAAAAGCGCGAGGCTTCAGGACGACTACTTAAGTGGGCGATTAAGCTGAGTCAATTTGACATCAATTTTCGACCTCGAACTATGAATAAAGGTCAAGCTCTCGCAGATTTTATTGCAGAATTCACTTATAATGTCAATTTTCCAATAGAAGTAATCGAAAAACCTACTATAGATTTAAAAAGATTGTAGAAACTTTATGTTGATAGATCGTCAAAGGAGAATAGAGCTAGTGCGGACTTGATGCTAATTAGTTCAAAAGGACATAATATTCATTGTGCACTTCGCTTCGGATTTCCAACATCGAATAATGAGGCAGAATATGAGGCATTAATAGTTAGGCTCAAGCTCACATAAGAAATAAAGGTCGAGATGATCGAGATATATAGTTACTCCTAATTGCTCATTTTTCAAGTGATTAGTGATTACCAAGCTAGAGGAGGAAGAATGTTGGCTTATTTACATGAGGTGCAGAGATTACTCTCGAGATTTACTGCTTATAACATTCTACTTCTTCCTCGCATCAAGAAGTGTGGTGCCCAAGATTCTCACATGCACACTAAGCCAATAATAAACATTTTCTAATCGCATATTAGACATCTAGAATTCATTAATACCACTTTCAAAGTAACATACTCATTAATTATGTTATGTGCATTTACATACATGTGATTACACTAATGTGCGTCGAAGTGTCCTGATGCAGTGTAAAAGTTCAATACCCTCAAAGAGAGAATTCAGTGTGCTAAAAGAATAAAGAATATATTAATGAAGGCAATACTATGTGAACATGCATTAAGATCATACTTTTTGATAATTTGGTCAAATAGTACTTTTTCGGTAGAATACATTTTTCACGCTTTTCAGAGCCAAATTCACGATGCATAACACATTAAATAAATTTAATTTAATGTTTAGGACTCCTTTATAGCATTTTATTGTTGAACCTAGGTAAGCATGAGGTGGCAGTCATTGTACTTAACAGTGTTTAATTACACTAAGCTAGCTTGGATTCACCTTAATCACGTAATGTCAATGGATTCTAATAATTAGCCATTGATACTATGTTTGTATTATTATTTAGAGTCTAATTGACTTATTTTTATGTTTAATGATTGGTTATGAGACTAGGCTTCACTAGATTACAATAAGATTGGCCATAAGGCATTATAGGTCAAAGTATGACTAGTTTTCACCTTCTAAGCTAGGTTTCACCAACTTTGGTCATACGTGGGTGTCTAGGAGTGACCAGCAATATAGAGACTATGCTAAGGATATTTTAGAGCTGGACACAAGGAAATTAATGTGCAAAATACCTAAATTGCCCCTTAGAAATTAAGTTATGCCTTTTCTTAGCCATTAAGTGTTGATTTTGGATAGAATCTGGTCATTCTCTCTTTCTTTCTCTCTAGCCATGACATGAACCTCTCTAGTTCCTTTTTAGACTTCTTCCAACTTCCCTCAACCATTTCCAAGAGTTTCCAAGTGGTAAAACTCAAATTAAAGCTCTAGAAAGTAAAATAGATCAAAATTAGTCAAGGTAATTCTACTAGTTCTTCTTCCTAGATCTTTTTTATTTAAGATTTGTCTGGGTTACCACGTGATAGAAAGATAGAGTTTGTTTTTGACTTATTGCCTGGTACGGCTCCTATTTCGAAAGCACCTTTTAGAATGGCTCTAGTATAGTTAAAGGAAATAAAAGTATAGTTACAAGAGTTATTCGACCAAGCTTTTTATCATGGGGTGCTCTGGTTTTGTTTGTAAAAAAGAAAGATGAGACTATGAGGCTTTGCATTGATTATAGAGTATTGAATAAGGTCATAATAAAAAACAAGTATCTTCTTCCCAGAATTGATGATTTTTCTGATCAACTGTAAGGAACTTCAGTGTTTTCAAATATTAACTTAAGATCAAGATACAACTTTCAGAACTAAATATGGACACTATGAGTTTTTAGTAATGCCCTTTGGATTAACTAATACCGCAGTTACTTTCATAGACATGATGAATAGAGTGTTTAAAGATTTCTTAGATGAATTCATTATATTTTTCATCGATGATATTCTGATTTACTCATGCTTAAGAGAGGAGCATATGGAACATTTGAGAACCACATTGAGAATCTTTAGGAAAAAGCAGTTGTATGCTAAGTTTAAGAAGTGCAAATTCTAGTTAGAGAAAGTTATCTTTCTTGGTCATGTGATTTCTGAAAATAGTATTTCTGTGGATCCAATGAAAGATGAAGCTATGAATAATTGCCTAAGACCTACAAACATTTCTGAGATTCATAGCGTCTTGGGTTAGCTGGTTATTATAAATGTTTTGTTGAAGGGTTCTCGAAGCTGGCTTCTCCATTTACTCATTTAACAAGGATGAATGTGAAGTTTCAATGGAACAAAAATTGTGAAAGAAGTTTTAAGGAATTGAAGCGTCGTTTGGTAACAGCCGCTATACTTTCAATACCATTGGGATCAGGAGGATTTGTTATTTATAGTGATACCTCAGAGAATGGTTTAGGATATGTTCTGATGCAAAAAGCAAAGTCATTGCTTATGCCTCTAGAAAATTGAAGGAATATGAAAAGAAGTATCCTACTCATGATTTAGAGCTAGCCGTAGTTTTTCTTGCACTAAAAATTTGGAGATATTATCTTAATAGGGAGAAATGTGAGATCTACATAGATCACAAGAGTCTCAAGTACTTCTTTACCCAAAAGGAACTGAATATGAGACAAAAAAAATGGCTTGAACTGGTGAAAGATTATGACTGCGAGATTAACTATCATTCAAGAACAGCCAATGTGGTTACTAATGCTCTAAGTAGGAAATTATTGGCTGCTATGACTACTAAGTATGTAGATATGAAGCATCTCTTAATGGATTTACATAAGTTAGAGTGAGAGATTGTGCCTATAGACCTAACAGAAGGATTGACAGCTCTTACTCTACTACAAACTATCCTAGAGAGTATTAAACAAGGCTAGAATATGGATCTCTATTTGATGAATCTAAAGAGGAAGATAGAATTCAGAAAAGAAATGGCCTTTCAGATTTCTAGTGATGGTGTAATTAGATATGAAATTAGATTATATGTGCCTGGTAGAATTGCTAGAAAAGAGATATTGATAGAAGCTCATACCACTCCCTACTTTATTCATCCTAGTACTACAAAGATGTATAAAGGCTTAAAGATGCATTATTAGTGGCCTAGTATAAAAGAAGAAGTGGTTGAGTTTGTAGAGTAGTGTCTCACATGCCAACAAGTTAAAGTTGAGCATCAAAGACCTACTGGGAAATTAAAGCCTTTGAACATACCCCAGTGGAAATGGGAAGAGATTACTATAGATCTTGTTATCGGACTTCCAAAGACAACTAAGAGACATGATGCTATTTGGGTGATTGTGGATAGATATACTAAATCAACTCATTTCCTTCCGGTTAGAATAACTTATAACTTGGACCAGTTTGCTCGATTATATATTCAGGAGATTCTGAGACTACATGGTGGTCCAAAAGTTATCATTTCTGACCGAGATTTACTTCAAAATTTTGGAGGAGTGTCCAAGAGGCAATGGGTACAAAATTGGCATTTAGTACAGCTTTTCATCCTCAAACTGATGGACAATCAAAGAGAACTATAGAGACCCTTGAAGATATGCTCAGATCTTGTGTGTTGGATTTCCATGGTTCTTGAAGCATATACCTGCCACTTATAGAATTTGCTTACAATAACAGTTACCAAGCTTCCATCGAAATGCCCCCATATGAAACATTATAAAGAAGAAAGTGCAGATCTCCTATTCATTGGGATGAGATGGATGAAAGAAAATTTCTGGGTCCAGAATTAATAAGGGAGACAAATGAGGCAGCAGAGAAGATTCAAAAAATGATATTAGCTGCTCAAAGTAGACAAAAACATTATTTAGATGCTCAAAGAAGAAATTAGAATTTAATATTGGAGATAAAGTATTCTTGAAGGTTACTCCCATAAAAGGAATAATAAGGTTTGAAAAGAAAGGAAAACTAAGTCCCAGATATGTAGGTCCTTTTAAAATACTCGATAAAGTTCGAGATGTTGCCTATAGACTCACTTTGTCACCTTCATTGTCAAATGTACATAATGTATTTCATATCTCAATGTTAAGAAGGTATATTTTGAATCCTTCATATATTCTGAATTATAAGCAATTAGAGCTAATTCAAGATGTGAGTTACGAGGAATATCCAGTGAACATTTTGGATACAAAAGAAAAGGAACTTAGAAACAAGAAAATTCCTTTGGTCAAAGTATTGTGGAAGAACCATAAAGTAGAAGAGGCCATATAGGAGAAAGAAAAAGAGATGAAAATTAAGTATCCATACTTATTTGGGTAAGAAAATTTCGAGGACAAAATTTTATAAGGAAGGGAGAATTGTGGTGCCCAAGATTCTTATAGGCATACTAAGCCAATAATAAACATATTCTAATTGCATATTATACATCTAGAATTCATTAACACCACTTTCAATGCAACATGCTCATTCATTATGTTATGTACATTTACATACATGTAATTATACTAATGCTTGTCGAAATGTATGATGCAGTATAAAGGTTCAATACCCTCAGAGAGAGAGTTCAATGTGATAAAAGAATAAAGAATATATTAATGAAGGCAATACTATGTGAACATGTATTAAGATCATATTTATTGATAATTTGGTCAAACAGTACTTTTTCGGTAAAATACATTTCTCACGCTTTTCGGAGCCAAATTCACAGTGTGTTTAACACATCAAATAGCTTTAATTTAATGTTTAGGACTCATTTATAGTATTTTATTATTGATCCTAGTTAAGTATGAGGTAGCAGTCATTGTACTCAACTGTGTTTAATTATACTAAGCTAACTTGGATTCACCTTAATCGCGTAATGTCATTTTTGTACATTCTAATTATTAGCCATTGATACTATGTTTGCATTATTAATTAGAGTCTAATTGACTTAATTTTATATATAATGATTGGTTATGAGACTAGGTTTCACTAGATTATAATAAGATTGGCCATATGGGATTATAGGTCAAAATATGACTAGTTTTCACCTTCTAAGCTAGATTTCACCAACTTTGGTTACACTTGGATGTATAGGAGTGACCAGTAATATGCAAACTCTGCTAAGGATGTTTTATAGATGGACACATGGAAAGTAATATGCAAAATACCCAAATTACCCCTTAGAAATTAAGTTGTGCCTTTTCTTAGCCATTAAGTGTTGATTTTAGACAGAATCTGGTCATTCTCTTTCTCTTTCTCTCCAACCATGACCTGAAACTTTTTAGTTCCTTTTTAGACTTCTCCCAACTTCCTTTAACCATTTCCAAGAGTTTCCAAGTGGTAGAACTCAAATTAAAGCTCTAGAAAGCAAGATAGGTCAAAACTAGTCGAGGTAATTCTACTAGTTCTTCTTCCTAGATTTTTGTCTTTAATTTCAATTCTCCACTTACTACCACTTAAATAATACTTCCTTCAGGTCCTCTTGAGTCATAAAATCTAATTCTAAGCCTTAGGAATCAGTTTGGTGGAGGTAGAAGGCAAGAACATCAGAAAAGTCTCAAACTAGTCAATGTGAGCCTTATGTAGGATTTTGAACTTATAGTTAATTTTTTTTGTGTTAGCTCTTAAACCAAAGAAATTATTTGATGAATAATGGTCCTAAGAACCATATATATTTCTAGAATATAGAATTTAAGCGGAGAATTAAAGTTACAATTAGAGACCCAAATTTACTAGTTGTGGATTCAAGTGTTCCCGTG
Organism: Parasponia andersonii; assembly: GCA_002914805.1. Taxonomy (NCBI): domain Eukaryota; kingdom Viridiplantae; phylum Streptophyta; class Magnoliopsida; order Rosales; family Cannabaceae; genus Trema; species Trema andersonii. The sequence goes on from JXTB01000012.1 coordinate 808,424, forward strand.
GGTGTATTAAGTTTTCTATACTTCTAATATGATTTTCTCAACTTGCAATAGATATGTCATGGATTCTATAATTTATTATATTAATTTTGTTGCATTTTGTAGCCATAGATAAGTGCACAAATTTTTTTAAACTTGTCTAGACCAAAAAGATTTGAAATATGCTTTTATGTTATCCTAGACGTTGCTTTTGATGCGTATATGTGGGAATTAGCTTACAAAATATTATTACAACTTTAAAATCATGATTTTAATCATGTGCGAATGCCTTAAACGTAGGCAAGGTACTGTCCAAATATTTTTAAAATAAAATGGCACCATTTAGAGGCAAATGGATTAGTTTTACAAAATTATGTGTCATTTTGGATCATTTTTGTGATAATAAACTAGTTTTCATATCTTACTACTTTTGAACAGTTTTTCAATGCTAGCTATTGGCTGCTAAGTACCTTAAATGATTTGTACAATTCTGAGTCATTTTAAGATCAAGTTTCTTGTATTGGTAAAAGTTCTGATTTTGGTCTTGTTCAAGTATCTTGATGCATTCTTTTGGCAAAATGTGTATCTTTAATAATCGTAATTTATGACAGGTAATTAGCACACCAATATATAGAGGACATTGACTCTTTCTACTATCAATTCCTATGCAGGATACAAAGTAAGTAAAGACTTACAACTATGCCACAAGAATTACATAGAAAATGTCATTATGTAAAACTTACTTTTCTTGAAAGTTATGAAATAGCATGTGCATGACACATCTTGCATGCAAATTGAGAATTTCATTGTAGAGTTTTTAAAAGTGATTACCATTGTACTAATTTTAAAAGATAAGTTTTAATGGCAATTGCTAGTCTATCGGAGCTAGGTAGGTTAGTCTGTTAATACAGACTCTCTCGTTGAAACGGGATTTGCAGATCTTATGATGTGTCTCATTGAAGTGGAACAATATTAGTACGGTGTGGGATGCCCCTTTGATGAGGGAAAGAGCTTTTAAAAACCTCACATGATGGTTGCACCTTATTTTTACTCCGGGCCAAAGTTTCTACCCTAATATTATCACGGCCTATCGACTTACAAAATAAGCAATGTGCTAAAGGGCCCAACTAAGAATAATTTTTAAGAAAAATACATGGACTTAAATGTTTAAGAAAGAAAAGGGTACAGTGGGAACTTTATGAGATTTTAAAGCATTCGTAAGCATGAATAATTTTTACTTACTGAGTTTTAGCTCATTTTAGTCTTGTGATGCAGATGAGAAGGCACATTTTAGTATTGACTAATTGGTTGCCTACCTTGCCTTCTGTCACCATGATTATACAGATGTGGACGAGCTTGACCTCTGCGCAAAATTTTTTTTTTTTTGTTTTGAGATATTTTGATGAAATGTAAATACTACTACTGATAGCAAAATAGACTGGTGAAAACCCATTTTGTAAAGTTACTTTTAGGAAGTAATGCCTCATAGTTGCTTTGTCTAAAAGTTTTGGAAAGTTTGAATTTTCTCATCTTTTTATAAAATAAATATAATGTTTGAGAAAGAATAATACTTCATAGTTTAACTGTATATGATAATAGAGTTAAACTAGAGAGTGTTACAAGAACACTCAAGCAGATGCTGTAGCGAAGCTCGCCTCGATGAAAGATTCAAAATAGCTAAAGGTGGTTTCTATTGAACTCCTTGCAAAGCCAAGTATCGAAGCGGAGTCCCATGTAACCATGCCAGTTGACTATAAACTTTCATGGATGGATTCTATAATGAAATATCTATAAGATGGTGATCTTCCTGAGAATAAAGACAATGCAAAGTGACTTCGAATGAAGGTAGCTCAATATGTCATCGATGATGGGAAACTTTATCGAAAGTCTTAGCTTGCCATTATTGTTGTGTGTTGACAAATAAAACCACAATGCATTATACGGGAAATTCATGAGAAAATAAGTGAAAATCATTCTGAGAGGCAAGAGCTTGTGAACAAAGCTCTCAAACAAGGGTATTTTTAGCCTACTATAAAGAAGGACTCAATATAATTTGCCAGGACATGCGACAAATGTCAACGATTTATAACCGCTCCTAGAATGCCACCTATTCCTCTAACGTCAATGACTAGTCCATGGCCATTTGTAGTATAGAGAATTAATATTATTAGAATACTTCCATTGGCGTGAGGTGGAATGCTTAGTAGTATGGTATACCACACACTATAGTTTCCGATAATGGGAAACAATTCGACTACGATGAGTTTCACAACTTCTGTGATAACTTAGGAATTAAGAAAAGCTTCTCTACTATTGTCCATCCATAGGCCAATGGCCAGGTCGAAGCTATAAACAAGGTACTTAAGCAAAACCTTGAGACAAAACTAGAAGAACACAAAGGAGCTTGGCTAAAGATACTTCCTGAAGTATTATGAGCTTATCACATTACTCAATGAACTACTACTGGAGAAAGTCTATTCTCTCTAGCTTATGGATGTAAAGCAATGGTGCCAGTTGAAATTAGTGCGAGCTCCTGGTGCCAGTTGAAATTAGTGCGAGCTCCTTACGACAATCTACTTATGAGCAAGTTCAGAATAATGCGTTGATGAGAATCGAGCTCGATCTTCTGGAAGAAAGGTGCGAGTAGTCTTAATTACGAATTGCATCATACCAACAATATACTGCTCGGTATTACAATTCTAAAGTAAAAAATAAACAATTTAATATTGGTGATCTTGTCGTTCAACAAGTTCTCCCTAATACTAAATAGCACGGTGCTGGTGTATTTAGACCTTCTTCTAAAGTACCATATGTTATGGATGTCATCATTTGACCTAGAACGTATAAACTAACTCACACTAGAGGACAAAAGAACGAGCATGCTTGGAACACAGAACAACTTCATCATTATTATCAATAAATCTTCATGTATATATCCATATAGCTTCAAAGGCCTGCGAGGCATTTTGTTATTCGTCATCCGAATTTATCAATAAAGATATCATTTTTTCAATTTATCACCTTGTTATTTCTTAATATTGGTTCATCTTTTATAGTTTTATAGTCATCTTCGAACACTTTAAAACTTGACGGGCTGGGATCAAATTTTTATCTCGTACTCACTTCGTAAAGGACTATGCAAATATTTATTTAGAGGGATTAGAATTTTAGATCACCAAATTTCTAAAATTTCTTCAAATCTTAGGATTTTTTCCTTACTTCATGCCTTAGCATATCGTATTACACAATATCCCTCCTTGAGCAACAACGTAACTAAGCAAAACATTCATTGTTCGATGTAATATATTGCTATATTCTATTTCGTCATGGAACTGTTGAAACACAATATTGATTTTGCATCACTCATACTTGTTGTTTTTCTCTAGTGACCTAACCTATCCTAACGTTTAAAACTTGTTTTAAATTATTTGGATTCTAATCACAATAACATACTAATCAGTCACTTTGTGATTGAATACTTGGCTAAATTATGCATCTTTATATTATTATTATACGATGTGTTTCAATTATTTTGTAGGAATAAAAATTTGACAAGAGAAAATATTATAAATATAAGCTCACATCCATATGCAAGTACAAATATTCCAAAATTAATGGGACAAGCTGGCACTTCCCATCGGCAGTTTCCTCTGTAGCCTTATCCACCTTCTAACTCGCAACGAGTTCGACAACGTCTTCACCAAGGAATGAGAAGTCGAACTCCGAATGCTCGTAGTAGATATTATATATGATTGTGGACATGGTGATGTCGCTAGCCTTGTCTTCAAGCTCCTTGTCCTCAATAGCTTTGAACTCTTTGAGGGCTTTGTGACTCGCCTCGTTTAGAGTGATCGAGTGTTAAGAGACGGTATTTTTGAGCTCTTTTATCTTTTCTACGAGTAGCTCCTTTTCCAACTTCTCCTTAGACAAGGCCTCCTATAGCTGCTACTTCTCAAACTCAAAGCTGATATTTTCTTCCTCACGAGTTTTCTTCGAGTCCTCACAAGTCTGGGCAATTTTTTTGACCTTCTTGCCCTTCTCTATGCATTCAAGTACCGGATCGTACATGAGCACAACAGGAGTAGCAGTTTGAAACAAATGAAAAGCATTAGAAAGAGGTGACATTGTATAAAAACTAGAAAGAAATTCGCACTTACATTTGCCAGCATTCTCATGGCGGCATAGAATGCGACCTTCAATGGCCTCCTTTTCATCTTCTCCCAGCCTTCTGCTGAGGTAAAGCGATCTATAAATATGTCACTAAAGCCTACTTTTTTGGGTAGCTGGAGAAGGAGCATGAGTAAATTAAGATCTTCATTCTAACCGGAAGGCACACTTGAAGAAGAAGAGCCCGACTATTACCCAAAGGTTCTGGTTTATTTGCGGAGGCTAAGTGTAAAAACCCGGAATTTTCGAGAGTAATTTGGACATTTTACCAATTTTCCGGATAAAATATTGTGGGGATTAATTTGCAAAAGTTTTGTTCAGATGGACTAAATTGCAAAATTTGGGGGACTAGATTGATAGAGATTTGAAATTTTGGGGACTTATGTGCAATTTTTGAAAAATTGCACAGCCCAATAAAGAGGGGCCACGTGCACATCTTTTTCACCTCTCTCTCTCTTCTCTCTCCTCCCTCCCCCGAGATCTCTCTCTCTCCCTCGTCTCTCTCTCTCTCGGCCGATCTCCCACACCACTGCTCGCCGCCACTCGCCGTCGCCCAGTGAGAAGTACCGTGTTGCTAAGTTCCGGAGTCGTCTGAATCGGAACATTTATAACAGAATCGGCACTCAGACTTTCCACACTCTTCCTGAGATTGCAGTGGCTGCCCAGCGGGCAGAGGCTATCGAAGAAAGTTTGGATTCCAGGAGGAACCAACGGAGAGGAAATGACAGGAAAGCTACCAGAAGGAACCAGGGGCAGTGGTCAGCCCAGGGTACTC
>JXTB01000012.1:816586-902432 GCA_002914805.1 Parasponia andersonii
CTCCAGGTTTGGTAGGCGACACATGGGTGTCCCCTCCGGGTATGGGCTTAGGTATCAGGCAGGCTGTTAGGTACACTTAGTGCCATCATCCTGGGTTTCCACAGATGAGAGGATGTGAGCTCATGGGTATGGGTTGATTTGTGTCATGTGCATATGGAGTGATGGTTTTTATTACACTGTTATATATATATTGGCTCCTGGTTTGGATTATATATATACGTGTGTGTATGTTTTGGATTTGAACTAACCATGTAGGAGATTTCCATCACTGCACTGTTTTTCCCCGAGGTAACTATTTTCCTACTGGACATTGTATGCTCACCCCCCTTACCTTCCTCCTCAGGTGGTGTCCAGTGCGATCTTTGTGATCAAGAGGAGTAAGAGGTCATCCTGATTGCAGTTCGCCTCTTGGTAATGCTAGGAGTTTGTTGTCATAGTCTTTGGACTATTTGGAATTTTGTGTTAGCATTGAACCAAGATTACTACTTTCTATTTGTCTGTAAACTTATGCATGCCATTCTGGTATTGGACATCTGTTGTGAATGATGATGATGCGGGACTTGGTTTCTTTTTAATTAATTTTATGTTTTCAAGTAATTGTTCAATTTATGTTTGGTGGTGTATACGAACTGTGGGAGTGGTTCACGGGATGGAATTTCGAATATTTTATTTAAATGGACTATTTTTATAAAAATTAGAACTTTTGACACTTTTCAAATAAATTAAGGAATTTTCCACCTTGTGAAATTCCCCTTCTGCCACTAGCCCGGGTTTTGGGTCGTGACACTAAGGGTGGAGATGAATTCTAAGGAACATCATCGAAGGTAACTTTTCTATTCTATAAAGTGACAACCTTCTCTTTGATAGAAAGGTGTTGTCCGAAGTCTTGGACTTTGATCTCGAGCCTAAGGTGCAGGGAGGAGCTCATAGTTCGTTGCCAGTTATTGTCATATCTTTATAACAGTATTATGGTTAGTCTACGAGATGTAAAATGTCACAATAGAAAAGAAAGAGAGTAATACCTTTGGCTACTGGAGGAATTGAAGATGGCTATTGTTGTTGGAAGGTGGTAGGCTACGAAACTGATTACTTTTTTGAGGAAGAAACTTCGACTTTTTGTTTCTTTGAGATAGAGGTCCCCGAAGTTGAAGGTGTTTGTTTTTTCTTAGGATTGGGAGCACTCCTTAGATGGTTTACAGTCGATAGCAGGCTCCACCCTTAGGGAAGAGACCGGAAGCGATCAAATTCTCCGTTATCCCCTTTATTATCTAGTCAAATTCCATTTTAGGAAGTACATTGATTTTACTAACTCGAAGAAGCTAATCCCAGTTAAGTGCAAGGCACTTTTCTCTATTAGCTGTGAAGTGAAAACAAACATATTATAATTGATAAAGTACAAAACATGTGAGTATAGTAGAGTGAATACTTACCAGCATATTGAAAAACCCTATTCTTTGCTTACTTAAAGTGGAAGAAGCCATCCTTCCACTTGCCCATGTTGTTTCTAACATTAGAGATGGTCTTCACATCGGAGCCTGACCATTTGCACACATAATAGAAGCTAACATCGAAGGGATTTGACTTGAGATAGTAAAATGATGTGAATTCTTCTGGGGTTGGGGTTCCTAGTTTATGCTTATGGTATAGTATGTACAGGCCTATCATGTATTTATATGTATTAAGTGTTAGTTGAAAAGGAACAATGCCGTAGTAATCGACCATAGATTTTATGAATAGGTGAAGAGGTAAATGGACTCCAGCTCGCATCAGGGTATCGATAAATATAGTGTATTTGAGTGGAAGAGTGTTGTGGTGATTGAATTCAGTTGATGTAGGAATTGCTAGCTCTGGATCGAGGTTATATTGTTTCTTCAACTTCTCGATTTTTGCCCATGTATAGTTGGATTTGATGTCGCCACAGGACCACTCTCCTTCGACATATCAGAAGCCAGTAAAGTACTCTACTGTGTCTCTAATATGTTAAGGGCACTGGTTTTCAGGGAGATCTCCTATGCAAGGACTATTTTGCCTATATATCTACTTCGGCTATTTCTACTTCGGGCTCCTGTTCTATATAGTCTTCAATGTCTATCGAACTAGTGCTCACATCAGAGAATGATGACTCCTTTGAGAACGTATTTCCCTCCCTAAAATCTTTGCTACTAGCCATCTGAAAAGAAAACATGTAGTGTATTCAATCCTATGTGTGCATTGGTCTATAGGTAAATTTATGTATTGATTTATAAAAACCAACCTAAGTGCAACCTATAAATTGGCATGCTAGTTTGTCTATTGTTGCAGGTATACTCACTATAAGTAAGCAATTTGGGGCCACAAACCCTAAAATTGTGTCGACAACAAGCTACTTATCTATCTCAAATCTGGTCAAATTTCTCTAATCAATCTTTGGATTCGTCTCTGTAATAGATTGTTTTTACAAATTCGATTTGTTCTTCAACTATTCATCATTCAATCCACTAAATTTGTGCCTATTCCTCAACTACAATATAGAATCCTAGATCTAGTCTTATAGCCTTCATCTACAAACCCAGAAATTTCATAAATCTTGGGTTCTTCTTCTATGGGTTTCGTCTATTTTTTGCATCTAAGTTTGAGTCATCATTACTAAATCAAAGACGTTAAAATTTCTGGGTTATTATTCAAGTGTTATCAGTTCGGTAAACTGTTAAATCTATAGTTTTCAAAGTTCAAAAACAAAAAACTCAGAGATAGCAGTAATTCAAGATTCAGTTTATATATGATTTTTCTGAGAATATTAAACAGAAACAAAGAAATGAGAGGAGAAAAAGAGCTACCAACCTTTGGTTAAAAGGGTCTTTGAAAAGTCAGGATTGGCGTCGTCAGAAAAGCTAGAGCAACGATTAAGGTCACCAGTAATGGGGAAGAGGATTCTTCAGTCTTGTCAAAAGAGATTTGAGTTTTTTAGAAAATTTCTGAAGTTTGGAAGCTCAAAGGATTCCGAAAATGGAAATAAGAGGAGAGGAAATGAATTCTCTATATTTATATTTAGAGATTTGATTAAATCTTAGCCATAGATCAAGGCAGTTAATTTTTAGATCTGATGGCCAAAATTCATATGGAATGATTGGTTTTTTGAAATCAAAGTATTTAATTTTCTAAATACAAAGAGATTTTAGTGTTGAAACAACGGCTGACATCATTGACGTCTTGAGAAACGAAGGGGTCTCTTTGAGTCTCATTAAATCTAGAGGCATGAATGACACATATGTGTGTGTCAGAAGTATGAGTACGCGTAATTCTGAAGAGATATGATTTGAGATTTTGACTCTTCAAGAGTTTTAAGATGATCTTATAATGTCGTACTCTTAAGCTCGCACTTGTCGAAATAAGGAGCTCCATTTAGCCCTAAAAGAACTAATAGAAATAGGGGCAATTTTGTGCGATTTAAAATCTATATATTAGTCAGTGCTAGGAAAATAAGATCAATAACCGAGTTAAATATGTTAGGTCACATATGTGCTTTTCTAATTAAAGTGTGACCTTTTTCGAATGAGTTAGGCGCGACCAGCAGAAAAGGAAACTAGATCAATCTTCTCCATATGAGTAATCTGTGAGGAGAAGGAAACAAGCTTCTGAATAAATATCAAGCAATCAATTCCATTTAAAGATGTTACTCGATTTTGTATTGTTACCAAGAATTGTATTTTATGATTATGTACTTTTTATTTTCATAATTAGGAAATATTGAGTCACCCTCATCTATATAAAGGGGGCTCAGTCTTATAGATTTTCATGACACAATCACTTCATTATACATTCTCTGTAATTCCCTCTTTGCTCTCACTTTAAGAATTAGAGAAACTCTCGTAATTCTCTAGAAAATAGTGAAGAACAATAGATGTAAACTCATCTTTTTTAGGGCTAAACTACTATAAAATCTTGTCTCCTTATTTACTTTGATAAACCATTTTCACACACAAGTTATATCTTGTAATTTCTTAAAATTATTATTGACAAAACCTCCGTCAACAGTTTTTTCCCTCCAAAAACCATATTCCAAATGAAGCCTTAAGAGTTTTTCGCACAATTACAGAAAGACTACTCTCAATTTTTTTTATTGTGAAACTCTAAGAGTTTTCCTAGAATAAATGCATGAAATTAATGTATTAAAAACTAATAGATAAATGTTTACTTTCAAAGAAACACTTTAAAAACATATTTAAAAATTCATTTAAAATATATATTCTACTTTGTCTCCAAATTTCCAATCTTCTTATCCTTATCTGCTTTTGAAAATGCTCTTGAGCTTGTGTCAATCATCTCACACATTTTCTATATTCCTAATCGAAATTGTACCTAATCCTAAAATCTAGACTCACAAATGCCAATTGTACAAACCTTAATACCAAATTAGGCAAGTGCAAAAATCTTGGCTTTTAATCAAGAGTACATTAATTTAAAATAAATAAAAATTACTGGAATTATATTTAAAAAATGAAAGAGGCATCAAAGTGGAAGAATTTGTTGAAGTTAGGGGTCACATTCAAAACTTAAAGAAAATTTGAAAAGACATTTTACCCAGCTTATAAAGGACACATGTCACAAAACCCCTAAAACACCACGAAATCCCTAAAATTTCCCACACCTCCCTCTTCTTCTTCTTCCTTGTGCGTCCTCCTTATGCAGTGTCAAAACAAGTTGTTGGCGTCGACCCACGCCCAGATTCTAGCTGAAGCTGCTCCTCAATAGTCAGACGAAGCCACACCGTCCCTCCCTTCCCCTTCCCCCCCCTCCCCCCCTTCCGGTGTAGCTCCGCCAGTCAACGACAAACCGTGCATGAAGACGTGGCTATTTGAGGATGATTTTCATCATTCCGCCACCTTTGGCTACCACCCACTGCCATTACACTAAGCCCAATGTCCCTTGAGTCTAACCTAACCCTTCACCACCATTAATTTCGGGTAAAGAAGCTTCCGTGAGCAATTGAAACTTTTTTCATCATTTTTATAACAAAATATGGCATTGTGTAATTATTTTTGTGATGTTGAACCATTGCTCATTAAACTTTATGGAGTGAATGTATGGTTTAAGATAGGAGAATGAGTGGTGGTTTTGTGTGGAATGAATGAATGGATTAAGAGAAGATCAAATCTGAAAATTGTGGCATTTATGAAAGTATTTTCAGAAATTGACATTTTAACAACTTTGGAATTAGTTCTTGTTAAAGGCCAAATTTAAGCTAAGGACCTCGATACTGAAATTAGACTTCAAATTTGGACTAAGTAGGAAAAAGAGATGAGTTTTGATGTATAGCATCCATAAGTTTCAAAGTGGCACAAAATTCGAGACACGTAGCTCGAGATTATGCCTCGATTTACGTGGCACAGGTTGGATTTCGGCTCAGGGCACAAACTAATCAAGTTATATATCTAGCTTGAATATTTTGGATGCTAGAAATTCATTGATGGCATCCGTTTCTTAATTTGAAGCTTCATTTGGAAAGTCATCCCTCAAAGTGAGCAGATAAACGACCGAGTGACCACGAGAGAGTCTATGGCACTGATAGCTTAGCTTAGCTATCAAGGTGAGATAGGGGTATAATTATCAAGTTTTATACTTATTTTTCTTTCAAATGTGCATTATAACCTATTTCTTGAAATTGTCGATTTTCATAGATTTTATTGATTTGATTGGATATTTGGTGAATATGTGAACTGTTGAAATATATTGGATTATTTTAGAATTGGATTATATAGTTTTTATACAAGTTTAAAAATTTTAGTTTTGGGAAAATACCACCATTATGCTGTCCGATTTACAATAAATCCTAGGATAATACCAAATGATTTTTAAAGCATGATTTTCTTGATACACTTGATGCATGATTATTACATACTATACAACATATTATACCTATTATATGATCACACATATTTAAGTTCCATTTTTGTACCATAGTATTTAGATTGCTAGCGAGTTGCAGCAACGCTAAGTGAGAGACCTAAGCCCTTATGCTGATTTATTGACATACCTCTGGGTAGTATCAGGATGTTGGATACTTCTACTAAAGAGGTATTACAGGGCCATAATGAGTGGATAAGAACTCAGTCATATATTTAGTTGATTTATGATATATACAACATGGTGACTTTGGTTTTGAGTTTGAATATGAGATTACTCTTTATCTTGACTATCTTGTAAACTTGATTTCTAAATGGGTTTTGGAAAGGTACTAACTATACATGTTCGAAAAGTTGTATTCATACCAAAAAGATAGTCAAATTCCTACTGAGCATACAAATGTTCATCCCCTTATCTTTTGCCCTCTTAGATAGTGTATAGTGTGATTTGGGCAACTCTAGAATAGAGTGATTAGGAGAGGAAGTTGATTACTAGTTTAGTAGTTGGTAACTACTTAGTAACTCTTATTTTGGATTTGTAGATTTAGCCTATATTACCTATTATGCCTACTTATGACGATGATGGTGATGTAAATATATGTTTTATGAATATTATTAACAGTCTATATTTAATGGTGATTACAAAACTGTGGAAATTTACAATATAAATTATTTTCATAAATTTTTACAGAAGATGTTATTTTAAAACTAGCTATCATTTTTTTCTGAAAAATTGAACTTTCTAAAATTTTTTAAAACAACTTATGATCCCTTCTGCTACTAGCCCAAGGTTTGGGTCTTGATAGCAAGTTTGTTACAATATATGATAATTAAGAGCTCTTTTGAAGAATAGCCTCTCTATAAAGTGCTTTTGAAGAAATAAACTCCTCTTCATAATTTTTTTGTTGGTTATACCTTTTTAGTAAAATTTTGATTGTGAAGACTAATATGGAAGGTACTACCCGGTTATTTTGAGGTAACCATTCTTTTTCCTATTTTGTTTTCATCTTCTTCTCGTACTACTTTTTCTTTCTCACTGTTTTCATCTTATTTCAGCTAGAAGCTTGGAGTCACTAAACCGAAGTCCCAATTTTTGTACTTTAATAATGAAAAATGTGTTCGTCCTTATTATTTTACTTTCAAGTTCGAATGTCCTCTCATTTCAATGTTCAAGTCTTTAATACTACAATGTTTTTTCCTTTTTTTTTTTTAAATATTATCTCATATTAGAAGGATAATGCTAATGCTTAGCTAGTTTCCCACTTTTTCATAACACCTAACAAGGTAAATGAATTGTTACAATTCAACAAGTAAATTAAAACTTATCAGAAATAGATCGAATATCATTCTCTGTCTGTATAGTGATAAATCATATGCTACATTAGATAATATTAAATAGGTGGGATAAGAAGTAGGATATTTAGCATTATTCTTATTACAATTATATTTTTATTGAAAGTTTTTTTTTACAATATTTAACTTACTTATATGTGTAAAATAGATAACTTAAATATACTTGTATTCATAACTTTTTGTTCAGTGTAACCTTAGATAATTAGTAACATGATTACCTAGTGTTATTTTTTCACACCATATCACGTTGAGATATGCTCAAAAAACCAATTTAAATAAAGATATTTGAATATGAGTCAGATTAATTATATAATATGCATCTATGTGATTATGACCTAGATTCATAATATATATGAATACAAGTTATTTATAATTTATAAATAAATTATTCATAATAATTACATAAGATTGGGTATTTTATTTAGATTGTAGCGAACTTTAATAATCTTGACTGTAATAACAGATAAATCTGATGAAATATTGAATAGGATCAAAAACGAAATTCTATTGACACACGTGTCAAAAGAAATGAATTTCATAAGTATTAATTAGCTTTATCTTAAATGTTGAGTTGATTTAAATTAAAATAAAAACGGATAACTAAGAAAGAAGTAAAATATATTGCCAAAGTAATTTAATCTAGTAACTGAATGTAACGGCTAAAAAGCAATCCACTAGATCGTACAAAATTCATCACCAAAAGACTAAAACTTAAGTAGAATGCATAAATGTCCCTGAACAAGTTGTCTGCTCCTGGAGATTACAAAACTCATTAGCAATCCATAAATGACCCAGAAGTGCTACAAGTAAAAAAACATTAATTATCGGCCATCACCATCTTGGTATGGCTTTAACATTTGGATACTCATACTATCAATCCCTGTAGTTTGAGTACCACCATTGTTAAGCTCACCGAAAGAAGTATATGAAGGTTTGAGCAAGCATTCAATCTCTTCTGAGCTTAATAGAGGATTATGATCTTGTCCCCATGGGTGCATTCCGCTCTTGTATCTCATCAATCCCTCGAGCTCGATTGCAACTTCTTTCATTGTAGGCCTCTCCTCTCCGTTCACTCTTAGGCAACTTTTTGCTATATTTGCAACCTCATTTAGCTCTTCAATGTTTCCTTCATCGACCAATCGTTTGTCAATAATCTGAAGCAATTGACCCTCTTTCACAGACGAGATGAAGTACATGGCTAAATTTCTCTCATTTTCTTCCCTATCAAAAGAAATCGCCTTTTGGCCTGTCAATAGCTCTGCTAAAACTACTCCAAATCCATATACATCACTCTTTTCTGTCAGTTGACTAGTTTGGAAATATTCAGGATCCAAGTAACCCAATGTTCCTTGCACTAAAGTGGTTAGTTCGGTTTGATCAAGAGGAACTAATCTGGAAGCTCCGAAGTCTGAAACTTTGGTTGTATAACTTTCATCCAATAGTATATTTGCAGTCTTAATGTCTCTATGTATGATTGGCATTGAAGTAGATGAATGTAAGTACGCAATAGCTCCTGCAGTTTCTGTTGCTATTTTGAGACGCATTTTCCATGGAAGAGAGGCGTATTGATCTTTGTCATGAATGTGATCAGAAAGAGTCCCATTTGTAATGAACTCATAAACTAATAAGGGAACTTCTGTTTCCAAGCAACAACCTAATAGCTTGACCACATTTCGATGGTTTATTTGAGAAAGCACAACGACCTCATTAATGAATTGCTCAATCTGACTTTGGTTACCAATTTTGGACTTCTTAATAGCGACCACCTTGTTATCTTGCAATACTCCCTTGTAAACTGTTCCATAGCCTCCTTGCCCAAGGACTCTGCTTTGATCATAGTTATTGGTAGCCTTCTCGAGTTGCTCTGCGGTAAAAATTTTAGCTGTCTCTGAAGACCCTCTTTGATGAATTAGTTGTTGTTGTAAGAGTATCCCTCCATTTTGTTGAAAGAATTGCTCTTTGAGTTTGATGAGCTTTCTTTTCTTTAATGCCCAATAAATCCAAGAACCAGCCAGAAGCAATAACAACAGGCCTATGGAAACACCTACAAAGCAAAAAAAAAAAAACGAAAGTTGACCAAGTTAATACCAATATATACATCCTTATTAATTGTGATTGAGATCGACTTATGACAATTAATTGAGAAGGAAAAAAAATGAAACAGTCATTTTGTTTGAAAACGTTAATTAGAAACAATTCAAAGCCTAGCTGGCTGCATCTGATATATCTTCAAAGGTAAGATTAGTACTGGAAATGAAGCATGGTAATTTGAATATAGAAATCTACCAGGGCAAAAATAAATGTAAGACCGGCTACTTAATTACCACAACACATTTTATGGATATGCCCTACCATATCAGAGAACTGGCTTACAACGTCATTCGCAACGACATCGCTTCTGAAATGATGTTGTTAACATATGACGTTGGTTCAGAGCCACATACTTTTTTTTTCGTGTGATCACCCAACATGGAAAATGATGTATTATTTGATATATGAGACCATCTCACAACGTTGAAATCAAATGTAGAAAAAAGCTCCTCCAGTTAAGAGGACAAAACGAGAGCAATACTAAATTACCAAGAAAGTTAAAGAAAAGCACAATCATTAAGAAATTTTTGAAAAGAAATTAAAAGGCCAGAGCACAAAAGTCTCAAACCAATGATAAACAAACAAATTTTAACGAAGGGTCAAAGCCTTCGGCCACTTCTAAACTTGGAAGGAACTTATTTTCCATATGAAAAAAATCCTAATTACCTATAAAAATCTTTTGTTACACAGTTGAATTGACTCAGCTCCAAAGACAAGTTTAAATACCGCCTACCCGGCTCAAATAGTCACATGAATAATCCAAACATAAGTGGTCGAAATGCAATTATATCCTTTTCACATACTACAACTCTGAAATATACAGATGTAATAGTAATGTTTCTTAGTTTGACACCAATATATTAATTATATTATTATTTGTTTGTCCTTGTCCAACTACATGTTACATCATACATATTTGAATACTACTCCTTTAGTGTTTATCATATTTTGTTAACATTATTACTACTAAGACAAATGGCGGAAAGCACCATGCATATATGATGAGGACAAATTCATCTAAACGACCAACATTTTATTATTTCTCACAAAGATTGGTCGCCTAAAATATGTACGTAGAAATATATAGCTTCTTCTTAGTTTTTGGCCATATATATATAGTGTAAATTACACTAACATCCCTTAAATTTATGTCAAAGTAATAAAATCACACACTCCAGATAAATAATAATCATATGAACACTCCTTTAACTGGAAAAATATATATTAAAAGTTCAATGAAATTGTCAATGAATAGCTATGTTATCCTTTTACTTTATACGGTATAAATTTTGTGGTTTCAATAAAAATAATCATCATTAAATAAAATTTAGTATGTGAAAATGGTGGAAATAGGTGTCTTATGTAAATATATATTTTTTAAGTTACATATAGATACTGTCAATTATTATAAATATTTTCTGACCGAGGAGAGATATGATTAATTTAATTTCCACATAAAAGCATATAGAGTGAATCAATTCCTATACATATACAAATATATATATATATATATAGATATATGTACTTACCCAAGGCAATAGAAAGTTTGACTACAGATTGCTTGCCACTACCGTCAATTGGGGTGCACCCTGTTCCCTCAGTAGTCCCGTCCCCTTTGAATCCCTTCGGACACCCAGAACAACTAAAACTCCCGGGCAAGTTGTTGCACCTTGTCACGCACGGCTTTATTGATCTCTCGCACTCGTTAATATCTTACATAATAATAATTATATAGAACAACACAAAAACCAGCGACGGAGTCAACGTAAATAAATATAGAACTAAAAAGGCTATTTAAGGTGAGTCTAAAGAAAAATTATCCAAAGTATGAATAAAATTTAATACTTAAAAATAATATATGTAAAGTTTAGAAATTTAAAAAGAATTAACAAGTCATATTAGAGGTATTATTAAATTTTATTTATAAAATAATGGTAAAAACTATAATTACAAAAATTTAAGGGTGTCAAATAAAAGATAAAATTGAGATATTTTGATAAAATAGAGATAAAAATTATAATTTTAAAAAAGTGAGGAGGGGTCACCACCTCCTAACCTGAATTGGCTCCGTCTAAGACAAAAACCATAATTAGGAAAAAATTATATATATATATAGGGTATCAATATTTTTTCTAAATACTATTCATGATATTATTTTAACCGATCAAAATTAATTACGCACCTATATTTATCACAAATAGAGTAATGGGTATTTTTTTTTTTTTCCTAATTACTCGTATTATGGTAGATTTGGGAACTATATAATACTCATGGATTATATCGGGAACCATATATATATATATATATATGACTGAATTTAAACTGACAATCAAACCAAACATATATAAACGCGTTTGTTTTAATACCTTTGCAACCATCATTTAGGTAAGGATTTCCTTCAAAACCATCCGAGCATTTGCATCTATATCCGGATCCGTTAGTTGAGTTCACACAGTAACTATATCTACTAGCCTTGCATGCGTACCCGGTAACATTTTCCTGAGCTTGCTCGCAAGTCAAATTCCCAACAACCCAATCAAGAACCACCGGAACCGTCTCCCTCTTCTGAAAATCCCTTAAATCGGCCGAAGAGAAGTTGTAAAAGTCTTGCTCCACCACAAAAGAGTAGCCACAAGGATTGAAGTCAAAGACCTCGGTGTGGTTCTTCAAGCTTCCAATAGCAACTCCAAAGTCTATCACGTCTTCCGGTACGGACATCTGACAACAGCCGAGGCCGGAACATGAGCCGTTGACGACGTCGTCTAACTGGTTACAAAGCGAGATGCATCCGGCCGTGTAGTTCCTCCCCCAGAAGCCGTTTATGACGGCGAGAGTGTCGCAGCCGACGGTGACGAAAATGTTCCGCGTGGCGGATATTGGAAACTCGGAGTTGGTCAACAAGGATGTCGATACGATGCCATTTGTACTACCATTACTGGTGAGTTTGCCGAGCCGGTTGTAGCAGCTGCGGGCTATGGGCCCTTCCACTCGCAATTCGCCGCCATCAAGTGATATGCTGAGAATCGAAACGTTACTGGTCGGGAAAAAAAGTTTTGGAGAATTAGTACTACTACTACCACTATTGCTAGTGGAAGTTTCGTTACAGGTGACAAGAAACGACTCGTCGTAGTAGCAGCCAGGGCCGGTTCCAAAAGGGTAAGGAATACTAACAGAGCCGCAGCTGGTTAAGCAGCTCGAACCCGTAGTAGGAGTGGGTTGAGAAGTTGATTTTGTCGCTAAAAGTATTATTAGCCAAAACATTAGCTGGAGAAGTAGTAATACTTGTCCGGGTACAAGCTTTTGATGCAGAGCCATGGCTTTCCTTTCTATGTTTTTTTTTTTTTTTTTTCCTCTTTTTAGCGATCTCAAATATGAGCATGTTCAATTTTATGGCGGGCCAGAAATTTCTATGTTAAAATTTAAGACCGAGTCTTGCTCCTTCGTAGATATTGGCGTCATATATATGTGTCTGTGTCAACATATGGGGTTAATTATGAATATGGACTACGTAGCACAGTTGACAAAATGGCCACAAAATTACTAGAAGCTAGAGGCGACGTATGAAAGGAAGGGATAAACGTCTGATGAACAACTTTTCAAAACATGAAAAAGCTAGTATTCCTTCACAAAAACAAAAGACAAAATCCTGTAGACGATTGAACCTAAAATAATATTAAAACTAACCACAAAAAAAATCTTGAAGTTTGTCATTTCTGCTATTTGAACCTTATGTTCTAATTTTTGCAAAAAAAAAAAGTAAAAATATCTTCACATTTTAAAATTCAAAAAATTTGGAAAAAAATGAGTCTAATGACACTTTGTATGATTTTTTGAAAAATAATATCAAAAATAAAACCATCCCAAAATAATTATTTTTCCATGTATCATTCACTTTCTTTTTTTCAAGCTATTTTGGTTATTGGAAACCCAAAAACCAATTTAGTTACTCAAAACCAATTTGTTTCTTATAAACAATAAGTTAACCAAATCTCAAAAAAATCAATTTGATTACTGGCAACTAGAAACTTGAAATTCGAAACCCTAAATTTGAAACCTGAAACTAATTTAGTTATTAGAAATCAAATTTATTTCTCAACTTCCAGTATCTGAATTGATTTTTTGGTTTCCAATAACAAAAATATTTTTAAAAATACCAATGAATATTGTATAGAAAAAAATATATTTTTAGAATGTCGTATTTTTGGTATTATTTTTAAAAGCTTAGGTATAAAAGTCTAAATCCCAAAAATTTGTACATCTCTTTATATTTTGCCCAATTTATATTAGTCAAAACGATATTTTTTTTGTAAGTATTTCAACTGGTTGAAAACAAGAATAACATAATATATGAGTTTGGACTCATAATTTTTAAGAGGATAAATTTGTCAAAATTTTGATACAAGGTACAAATTTTTTTGAATTTAAAAAATGTGAAAAAAAAATTAACCAAAACAAGGTTTAAGTTACAGAGAAGTCAAACTTCATTTTTTTTAATATAATTTATGCATTATAATATTTATTTTCGATTTATTGATTTTATGTATATGAATCCGCAATTAATAAGTCACGATCGATGAGTAATACAAATATATGTTGTACTCTCATACGTTTCTTTAGGATAATCGGTCGATCACTATCACATTATTTTACACATATATTCACACTAACCGTGGATTTCAGAAAATGCATTGAATCTAATCTAAAAAAAAGTTTTCAATCAATTCAAACTTTTTCTTTTTCGACTAATTCAATTTATACACAAATGTGCAAATTAGATTTGATTATTTGGGTCATATTAATAACTTTATGTAATTGACTTTATATTTGTTTTTTGTTTTGGATTATTCATTTTTAGTCTAAAAAGAGAGAATCAAGTATGGTACGGCGAATCATAAAAGCCTATACTTTAAAATACAACAAACAAAAAAACTTTGTAACATATATATAATTTGTGTATGAATTAATTGCAAACTAATTTGGAGATAATTTTAAATCGAAAAATGCAGATTTTAGAAAATCAAATCAATTCAATTTGCAGATGTCAGATTCTATGTTTGGTAAATATTAGAAAATTGGATCTATTTCTATCACCATCCAAACTCTAAGATAGTAGCAGGAGAGGAATTTCGCTAGAATTAGAAATTCCTTGATTCATAAAGACAACGTTTTAAGAGTTTTGAATTTTTAAAACAGCATGATAAATAAAAATATTTGAAATTCTAACCAGTGAACCTATCCCACAGTTCATAATCACTAATAAATATAAACTGAATAATTATTAGAAAAACTAAATTCAAATAGTTAATCGAGCGTCATCATTCATCATTCACGTATCAACATCAAGCTAGTATGGCATATATAGTTTACAGACATATTCAAAGCAGCATAATCCATTTATTTAACAAGATTTAAATACAAGTCTTAAATCCACACTCCTAGTATTACCAAGTCACGAACTACAAGTAAAAGATAATTTCTTATTCTACTTGTTGGTCATCAATGTCATACTAAATACCACCTGTGGAGAAAGTAGGGGTGAGCATAATATGCTCAGTAGGTTACCTAATTACCCTTTTTGGGAAAACTTTTTTATAATCCTCAAAACATCTGTATGATTAATAGTACTGGAAAATATTCTTATCATTATTAAGCTTTTAAAGCATATATAGAACATCATACTAAAAACCAAAACCAGATATCCAAGTTAAAACACATAGAAAATAATAATAAAAAAAAATAATGTACATCATATAAATCAATACCTCACATGAGCTCTAATCATCTCATCACGACTAGAGCAACTTATACTACATATATTGAGTGCTCCTTACCTAATATCTATCTCTCGAAATCGGAGAAACATCCATGTATCTAATCTTACTAATCCGGAGGGATACCCCTATGTCTATTTCCTTGAATTAAAATTATTTAATTATTCTTATAAAATTTAAATTTAGGATTTTAGAGTTTATACAGATAGCATTGGTTTGTGTAAATTTTGAACATCCCACATCCGTATTTTTCTTCATTCTATCGAGAACACAGAATTATAAATTTGTTATAAGGTAATTTGACGGGATTAGAACCAATTTGGGCCCAATTGATATCTTTAGAACCATATTTTAGGATGATTTGTTGTAGGACTAGTAATTTAAGGCTGGTCATACTAACATTTAACGTATATTAGTCTTAATGACAATTACTACTATTGATCAGGATTTATGACCAATTAATAATAATTGTTTCTATGACCAGTTATAACAAAATGTCACAAGAACTCCATTGTGGATCAAAATTATCATATTCCGCCATTTCCCAATATATAGTAATTTAGCACTGACAAATGAAAGGTCAAATGACTTGCCTAGCAGTAGCAACACGATATATGTGAAAGAAAATTAAGAGATCGAGAACGAGTCAATTTTGCAGTTCAGCTAAATTCGGCCAAATTAGCCTTAGCTACTAATATCTCGAGTAGTTAGGACTCTTTCTCTTCCAATACCTGGTAGTAGATGGTGGAAATTTTTCTGCCATAACCGAATCGAAATATTAATATTTATACATTTAAGGTGGCATGGGGTTCAATTCAAAAGAAGTGTCATTCATGTAAGGTATGTTTATTGAGTAATACTATGAGATATTATATAGTGTCCAACATCAATAATGTATTAGTCTGATTAATTATATTTACACTTTATGTGATGTCTGTGTGGAATTTAATTTAATAATTAGAATCATTCATTAATAAAATAACACGTTATTGTCATTTTGATATTATGCACTACTTGATATTTCGGTAATGAAAAAAAAATAGAAAAAAAAAAGAGAAAGAAAATAGGGAAAAACAAAGAGTTTACGTACATACAAAATGAGAATGAATTAATTTTAACCTTCTTATTCATTCTTTCTTTTTCCTTCAGTTCTCTTTCCACTGATCATTTCTCGCTAGAATGATAAGCTACATTTGTGTTATTGACGTGCCAAGGTCAAGCTGGGAAGTTCCAAAAACATACAAGATGTTTTACACGGTTTACTAAATTAAATGTCGTTTACAATATGACACGTCTTTACTTGTAGTTTCGCAGTGGGGACAAAAAAAAAAAACCGACTAGGAAATATATAACTAAAAGAACACAAGATAACAATTATTATTAATCTTAGTCGTACAAATCTAATTTTAATTGCAAAAATCTAAGAACTTAGAAAGTTTTTTCCCCTAAGACCATCTCAAATGTATGATGTGTGCTAACTGGTGTTGACAGAGGTTTTGTTAACAATAAATTTGGAAAAATTACAAAATGTAGCTTGTGTGTGAAAATGATTAATTAATCAAAGCAAACAAAAAGACAAGAATTTTATAGTGATTCTGTCCCAAAAAAGATGAGCCTACGTCCACTGTTTTTTACTATTTTCTGAAGAATTACAAGAGCTCAAAATTACAATGTGTTTTCCGGAAAGAAGAAGCAAGAGTCTAAAAAATTCCCAAAAAATCCAAAAGATAAAAGATCAAAGATATCCAAAAGCTCTCAAAAAATCCAAAGATCCTCCACTGAAACATTGAACTCCCTTTATATAGGTGAGGATATCTCAATGTTTCCCAATTGTGAGAATGGGTAATTGTATAATCGAAAAATACAACTCGAGTAACAATATAACTGGATAACAACTTAAATGAGATGACTGGTCGATCTTTAAAGAGAAACTTTTGTTTCTCTTTCTTTGTACGTTACCCGTTTGACGAAGCTTAGTCTAGTTTTCTTTTCATTCTGGTCGCACTTAACTCATTCGGAGGAGGTCGCACAAACTTATAAGGTGGAGGTCGCACTTAACTCATTCGGAGGAGGTCGCACTAACTTATGCGGTGGAGATCGCACTTAATCTTACTCATGCGACCTGACACATTCATTTGGTCAACTTTTCCCTTTTTGGTATTGACCAACATATAGGATTTTAGACCGCACAACAATTGTCCTCCAGCTCCATAAGTTTTTTAGGACAAAATGAAGCTTCTTTCTACTATAAGTGCGAGCTTAAAAAATGCGATGTCATGACCTAGACTTGAGACCTTTGAAGAGTCACCAGATCTCAAATCTCATATTTTCAAGATCACGCACATCTTTTTCTGATAGATGAAACCACGTGTCATAATTTCTAAGAAGAATAGCAAAACTCAAGGAGACTTTTCCCTTCTTTTTCTTTTTTTAAACAGAAACAATGATAGCGATGATGCCAGCTGTTGTCTTAAATCGAATCGTTTCAAATTTTGAAAAGATACCGATTTAATTTCGGAAAATCAAATCCCGTGTGAACTTCGGCCTTTGGATCTGAAAATTAAATACCCTGATCTACGGCTGTGATTTGATGATGCTCGAGACATATATATCGAAAACTATTCCGCCTACTCTTCAAAGATCCTATCGTCTGCTATTTCTCTCGAAACCCGAAGCATTCACAAAGCAATCCTTTCTGCGTCGTCTTGATCTTCAGCTCGTACAACTTTTAACCTCTTCTCCGACGAAGCTATCACCGCAATCCTTCAGACTACATCTAAATCCCTCTGTCTTAGAAAAAAAGTTAGTATATATCCTCTCTCTCTTATTGTTCTGTTTGTCCAGAAAACTCATTTACAGATTTTATTCCTAGAAATTGAATCCAGTTATAGAGCCTAAATGTCCTGAATGAAAATCCGTCCCATACTCGGATGGACTGGAATGGGAATTTTTCAGATCCCTTTTATTGGTTTATAGAATACTTTCTTTTAGATGACTAACAGAGACGAACTCGTGAAAGAGTTTTTTTTAGGGTCTGAAACCCTTTTTTTTAACGAATTGCTCGAACAATTTTTATGAATCCATAGATCGATTAGAAAAAATTCGATGAGCAGCTTGTTGATGCAACCCTAGGATGAGACCCCAAAACTGCTCGTATATAGCTAAGATCCATGATGCTCGTATAGGGTTAAATCCATTCATATTTCTTTTCAGATGTCTAGTAGTGAGGATTTTAGGGAAGGGAATACATTCTCAGAAGAATCTTCCAATACCAGCGTTAGCTCCATAAACCTCGAAGATTATCTTGAGCCAGAACCCAAAGTTGAGATAACCAGGGTCAGGCAAAGTAGTCCTCGCATAGGCAACCTTCCTCAGGACCAATGGCCCCGGCATATCAGAGATGCCCCTGCATTCACAACGGGTTATCAATATGTAGAGGGAGACTAGTCATATACCAATATAAGGACGAGCTGCACTACGAACAAGCTCAGCAAGATGGTGTGCAACTACAAGATCGCCATCCCTCTTCGCTTTCCCATGGAGTTCAATCGACCACATAAACCACCTCGCGGAATTGCCTCATTCTCTGAAGCAGTTCTTAAATGCGGTGTCCACCTCTCACTTCATCCTTACATAAAATCAGTCGTCAATTATTATAGAGTCATTCCTTTTCAACTAACTCCAAACACTTATAGATACATAGTAGGTCTGTATATACTATACCATAAACTAGGCTTAGAGACCCCCACTCCTGAAGAGTTCGCTTGGTTTTACCAAGTGAAATCAAACCCATCAGACTTCAGCTTCTTTTATGCGAGCAAGGGTCGAACCAAATAATAAAAACTATCTACGAGGTTCGCAACAACATGGAAAAATGGAAAAATCTATTTTTCCACTTTGACTATACAGATAACGGCTTCTTTCAGAATCCTGGTAGGTAACTTTCAGTTTATCGCCTTTTCTGCATAAATATATTATTCTGATCACACTTGTATGTCATTACAGATAATAGGGAATGACCTGGACTTTCCAGAGAACAACTCGCAAGGGTGTACAGAATAAACGACCTTCCAATGGAAGAATTTGATTGGAAGAAGCTTGGGACTTCTAAGAACTTAGTCGCTTGCGGTCTGCTTCTAAGGGGAGCCGCCTTCCCGGATTCCACAGTCGTTCGACCAGACCCTCGAGCTCAAAGAAGAAGAAGCTGAGGAAGCAGACGGAAAAGTGTGCCTCGTCTTCCAAACCTAGGAAGCGAAAAGCACCTACCACCCCTACAACCTCGGAACCATCATCTCCAGAAGCCGCATCACCACTAGTTTCTCAACAGCAAGAAGGTAATTATTTTTTCCTTCTTTTTTCCTTATTATCGTATTATGTCACCTCGCATGCTGACTCACATCTATGCAGAAATGGTTATTGGTAGTGGACTACTAACACTGCCTTCCACTCTGGGGTCAATGGGAAAGTCCAAGACGCCAGAGAGCACACCTCTATCAACGTCAAAAAGGAAAAAGAAGGTCGACACTTCCAAGAAACGAAAGTTCGCCTTCGAGGATATCCTGACAAGCTCGCATCCTCCTCAGCCTCAAACTACGAGCCATCCTGATCCATCCAAAGAGACTATCACTTCTTCAGAACTGAACCAGGTTGATAAAGACGTGGAGCTTTTTGCACTCCTTAACCAATTGCCAGAGAAGGCTGGTATGAGCACAGCCTTCATTGATCACTTCACTTCTGAAGATGGCTGGGAAAGGATGAAACAACTATCAGCCAAGGTTGCCTTCGGTTATGTGATGAGGATGTTGGCGAATGTAAGCATCTTCTATTTTCTCTCTTCAACGCACTTTTCTGGTATTGATGTGTTATATTTTCAGACTGCTGTAACTACTGTTCTGATGCATGACCCGGTCCTCGAATGTATTGAAAAAGTCGAAAAAGTCGAAGAAATAACCCAAACACTCGAGGACTCGGAGAAAGCTCGCGAGGAAGAGAAAAAATCCTTCGAACTGGAGAATCGGCAGCTACGCGAGAATCTGGTCGAGGAAAAGCTCGAAAAGGTGAAGCTTGAGGAGAAAAATATAGAGCTTGAAAAAACTATCTCCGAACATCCGGATCGCATGAAAGAGGCGACAACAGAGGCGGCTCACAAGGCTATTGAAGAGTTCAAGGCTACTGAAGTCAAGGAGCTCGAAGAGAAAGCCAGTGACATCGCCTCGTCGACCGTTATATTTTTTCATCTTCTGCGAGCATCCGGACTTCGACTTTTCCATCCTTAGCAAAGACATGGTCGAGCTTCTCCGGAGTTAGAAGGAAGCGGAAGCTACCAAAACTGGAGATGGTGGAGCGAGCACGTCTGCATAAAAATTATGCTCTTTTATTGTTTAACTACAGAACAATACGAGTTTGGTCCCCTTCTTATTTATATTTCTTTGTTTGCATACAAGTGTGAGTTTTTTTTTTTTAATGAATGCTTTCCTGTCAGATATTTATTCCTGCAAAACAATCAAAACACTAAGTTGTAATACAGAAAATAATTAATTTAACCAAGTAGTCAATCACTAGGTGACTGATCGGTACGCTATTGTGATTCGAATCCAACACACTTAAAATGGTCGTGTTAGGATAGGAAAAATAGTCGAGCCACATTGACGACTTCAAATGTCTTCTTGCAAGCAATAAAGTGAGCTATTTTAGAAAATCTATCGACGAGCACCATGACCGAGTCAACGCCACACTTAGTACCGGGTAATCCCAAAACAAAGTCAAGGCTAAGGTCTTCCTAGATCAAATCAAGGATAGGTAGCGGGGTGTACAACCTTGTGTTTTGGGACGTGCCTTTGCAAGCTTGGCAGATGGGGCAACGCTCAACAAACCGACATACATCACATCGTAATTTGGGCCAAAAAAAATGAGCTTGTAGAAGAGCCAATGTTTTGTCTTGGCCAGTATGAGCTGATAATCCACCAGAATGTAAATCTTTAATGAGTTGCTCGCGAACAAAAGTCCTGGGAATACAAAGTTGATTGCCTTTAAACAAATAACCATGTTGGATTGTGAATTCTCCGGTTGATTCATTGTTAGCACACTTAGACCAGATTGTAGCAAAATCTTCATCAGAGGAGTAGAGATCCTTGAGGTATTCGAGGCCTATGATGTCTGTTTGAACTACCACCAACAGACTAGCACAGCGACTAAGAGTATCCGCAACACGGTTAAGGGAGCCAGCTTTATGTTTGAACACAAAAGTGAACTTCTATAAGAACATCACCCAACGGACATGCATTCGACTTAGATTTTTCTGTGAATTAAGAAATTAAAGTGAATGGTGGTCACTGTACAAGATGAATTCTTGATGAAGAAGATAGTGGTCCCATTGTTTAAGAGCACGAACCACAGCATATAACTCCTACTCATATGTAGACCAGCGTTGGCAAGATTCACTCAATTTCTCGCTGAAAAACTCAATTGGTTTACCCTCTTGAGTGAGGACAGCACCAATACCAGTCATGGACGCATCTGTCTCAACTTGGAATGGTTTGTCAAAGTTAGGCAGAGCTAATACAGGTGCTGAGCACAATTTCTCTTTAATAGTTGTAAAGCTTCTTTGCTGGTCGTCGCCCCATGTGAAGTTTTTCAGCTTCAAGCAATTGGTGAGTGGAGACATAATGATGCTAAACCCATAAATGAAACGACGATAAAAGTTGGCTAATCCATGAAAACTACGAACATCAGTGATGGACTTTGGAGTAGGCCAATATTGGATAGTTTCAATCTTGTTTGGATCAACCTGTATTCCTGAAGTACTAATAATAAATCCAAGAAAGTTAACATTAGAAGAGGCAAACTCACATTTTGATAAGTTGAGATATAACTTATTGTCTCGGAGGATAGAAAAATTGGAGCAAAGTTGTTGAAGATGGTCCTCCATGGTTGAGCTGAAAATAAGGATATCATTGAAGTAGACAACATAAAAACAGCCCAAAAATGGTTTGAGCACCTCATTCATCAGCCGCATGAAGGTACTCGGGGCATTGCACAACCCAAAAGGCATCACTTGTCATTCGTACAACCCTTCGCAGGTCTTGAAAGATGTTTTCCATTCATCTCCTGGCCGTATGCGAATTTGATGGTAACCACTGCATAGGTCCAGTTTGGAGAAGATAGCAGCCCCTCCTAATTTATCTAACATGCCCTCTAAATGAGGCATTGGAAACCGATATTTGACTGTTATTTTGTTGGTAGCTCTGCTATCAATACACATTTGACAAGTACCATCATTTTTTGGAACTAATAAGGCTGGAACTACACAAGGGCTCAAGCTATGCCGAATGAGTTGTTTCTGTAGCAAATCATCAACAATCTCTTGTAGAATACTATGTTCCTTGGGACTCATTTTGTAATGAGGTAAGTTCGGTAGAGATGCTCCAGGAACTAGGTTAATTTGGTGCTGAATTGTTCTCATAGGAGGCAATTGTG
Source organism: Parasponia andersonii (assembly GCA_002914805.1). Classification (NCBI taxonomy): domain Eukaryota; kingdom Viridiplantae; phylum Streptophyta; class Magnoliopsida; order Rosales; family Cannabaceae; genus Trema; species Trema andersonii. Next base: position 839,160 of record JXTB01000012.1, read on the forward strand.
CGGGTAATTCAAAAGGAGCTATATCGGTGTATTGGTCCAAAAGAAGTTTTACAGAACGTGGAACAATAGGAACCGATGGGTTTTGTTCTTTCACCAAGAGGAGGAACATGCGAGAAGAATCTTTGTACTCCGAGAGCAATGAGGAACCCGAAACAGTAAACAATGTAGCTTTATCCTTGGTGGGTAATTCGGATTTAGCAGGAGATGGGAGAAGTCTCATTTTCCTGCCTTTCCAGTCAAACAAATAGGCATTAGCACAACAATCATACCAAGCTCCCATATCAAATTGCCAAGGACGGCCTAAAATGAGGTGACAAACATCCTTATCGAGAACGTCACAAAGAACCTCACAAATAAAATTTTTGCCAATGGAAAAAGTGACCTGACACATCTCAGAAACCAAAATATCGATCCCTTTCTTAACCCAACTAATCTTGTATGAGTTTGTATGTGGAGTGGTTTTCAGATTCAACGCCTTTATCACAACACAAGAAATCACATTTTCAGTACATCCACTATCAATCAAGAGTTCACAGACCTTACCGTTAATGGTGCATCTAGTCTCAAAAATGGCATGGCGTTGCGAATGGAGTGGTTGCCTGGGAGCAAGCAATATTTTCTCTAGTATGCACACGAGAAAATCACCCTCATCACCCTGTAGATCTTCAATATCATCACAGCCAATATTAATGACATCCAAGCAATAGTCCTCACATTTACCATCCATGAGTTGTAACTGTTTTCGATTGGGGCAATCATTGGATTTGGATTTGTGACCTGGTTGGAAACAACCGAAGCACTTTAAAGGACCTGGTTTTGCATAAGGGTTCTCTCGACCCAATTGGTTTGGTTTAACAGGGAGTTTTGAATCTTGGGAAGTGGAGGTAGCATGCTTAAGTTGGGATTAAAGGGGGCTCAGTTTGGAGGTTTGAGGAGAGGTAGAGCTCTTAGAGTGGTCAATGGCGTGGTCAATGCCATATCGCCGGGTATAGGAATTGCGTGAGGTACGAGACAGTTGCAACTCAACCTTATACGCAAAATTGATAGCTTGAGAAAGGGACCAAATAGAACTCATCTCCAACTTATTTCGAATGGCATCATTGAGGCTGCCAATATAACAAGCGACTTGCTGTTTTATAGACTCATTAAGATTATTACGTGCACTCAAACGATAGAATTCTTCTGTGTAGTCACTAACAGAGCGGGAACCTTGAGAGCAATGTTGGTATTGTAAATAAAGCAGTTGTTCATAATTAGATGGTAAAAAATGGCCCCTAAGCAACTGTTTCATCCCAAACCAGCTACGTACGTTCTCTTGGCCCTCTCGGCGTCGAGTTTGCATTAGTTGTATCCACCAAGCACCTGCTCCATCCTTTTAACTTACAGGCCACATATTTGACTTGCCTCTCTGGTGGGATTTCCATATATTCAAAAAAGGTCTCTACTGCTTGTTCCCAGTCTAGATAGTCTTCAACATGCAAATGGCCATCAAAGAATGGAATATCGAGTTTTACCTCAAAATCAGAGAAGCCATTATCACGACCACGATACCTTCGTCGATGGTATGGGTCTGTAGTAAGTTCCTCGTCGGAACCAAAACGGGGAAAATCAAACCGCTGATGAGGCGTATCATCATCAGACTCTGAAAAATTCCGGTTGAATCAGCGGGTTGTGCCATTGGGGACGCCTTGTTGCACGAGTCCCTACAGTGGTATTACGAACTGCTGGTATGGGTGCTAGAGTCGCCGGTGTGGTTGTTGGGGCTTGTAAACCACTGTTTCTGAGGTTTTGATACTCTCGCCGAATCTCGACCGTGAAGCGATGGAAATCTGAAGCCAAAATATCCACCTTACAGTCGAGAGCCGATTGAGCTGCCCAAAGGGCATCCAAGCTTCGATCACCGTCGATAGCTTGTTGCGTGCTTCCACCATCCGCCATGAATGCCCAAGGAACCTGGGCTCTGATACAACTATGATGTAGAAGTCAGCAATAGAAATGAAAAGGTTGTAATCATTAACCTTCAAAGAGAGATTTGTTCATTTCCAGTAACAAACAAACCAATACCCTACAATATATTCTCTAGAGAATTCTTCTGTCCGTTACAGTATTTCTAATAGGTGCCAGCCCATTATGTCACAAACCACAAAATAACAAAACAATCCAAATAACAAAATTCAAGATAAAGGCATAATGACAACATGGAAATAAATGAAACGACAATATAGAAGAGTAGCACGCTGCCACACGACATCCCCTGCATCATTAGCTCTGTATCCTATATATATATATATGAATAATTGTTCAAATTATTCTCATCACTTGAGAAAGTCAGCCTTACTAAAATTCTCTTGCAGACAAATTCTTTCTAGACGAAACCAAGAGTTGGCTAGCTGAAACTAAACATTATGTAGCTTGCATTCATAATTTGGGAATTATCAATTTAGGTTGAATTTTTCAGGATCATACTGGAAGAGTCCAAGCTGCTTTCTCCCGTAGATTGAAAGGAGCTTTTGAACCATTGGTGGCGGAGTTACTAGCCATTAGAGAAGGCTTATTGAGTGTAAAAGAGATAAGCCTAGCCACCAACATTTCTGAGAGAATTCTCTGACTGGTCGTTCTCCTTCACATCTCATTGCTAATGATATTGTGTCACTACTAAGAGAGAAAGGTGGTAGTATTTGTCGTTAATGAGGCTGCCCATATACTTGCTAGATGTATTATTTCCCATAGTTGAGATTGGTTGTGGTTTCAAAAAACTTCTAGTTGTATTGCCATTTTAGTAGCTAAAGATTCCTTAATTAATAAAGAGTTTCTGTGTTTTCCCTAATAAAAGAAGAAATACTAGATGGGATTAGGGTCGGGCCCTTACCGTTCCTCCATGGAGCTAGGGATTACAAGAAAAATTGAACGTTATGGGGTGTGGGATAAGCACCACCCGATTCCTTTTTTCAGAGTGGGAAAAAAATGGGATTATTAAATACTGTCTTAAGTTGGTTGAGTTGAATATTTGAATCCTATTTATGTGCTACAGACCTTAGCCCTTTATTCATGTAGCCTATCTATGGTCCAATCATCAGATAACTCATTTGTCTAAGTTCTTTTGAAACCTTGTAATTCGTTGACAAATGATAATAGAGTTGTCACTTATAATGAGGAAATCCGTTTTAAAAAAGCGAAATATACATCAACTAATATATATATATTTTTAAAGGGGCTACATCAATTAACAGGGATGGAAGGACTCAAGATACAGTGGGGGCTTGAGCCCATCATAATTATTTTTTTTAACCATATATATATAAGTTTTTATTTTTTATTTTTTTGTTTGAGTTATATAAAAGGCCCCTCTCAAAATTATGCTAAATTAAGAATAACTCCACAAAAAATTAGACATCTGAGAAAAGAGAAATACAAATTAAACATGTTGAGTTAATCATTTGAAACCCTATTTTGAAATGAAAATTATAGATAAAGAAATTATAAAAATCCCATTTAAAAATAATAAAAAAATATATTTTTTTAAATTGGCTTCATTATGTGTTAGCCCTAGAAAGAAAAAAACAGAAAGATATGACTTTTCATTTTTAAGACTTCAATGATATGCTTAAAAAAAATAGAAAAAAATTAAAAGAAAAGAAGCATGAAAATGAGAAAAAGACAAACTATTAGACATTGTTATTAACTATTAAAATTAGAACTTCGAAGATTATAAATAAAATAAAATGTAATATTCTTTTTATATTTAAGTTCTTATTTTTTTAAAATTAATTTTACTAATGGGAAAAGGACATCAATATGTTGTGGTCGTCTGATGTATTTTTTCTATGAATCGAATAATAAATCAATGTTTGAACGATATTTACTTATTTACATTTAGAAAAATATTCTTAATAGGTTTGTTAAAGAAGTTGTCAGGATTTCTAACATATTTACCTATAAAAATAAAAAAAAAATTACAAAAATATAGACGTCAGGTTTTTTTCCAATTCACGTCTAGTTTTTATTAGAAAAATATCATTTTTAAAAAAAAATTAAAAACAAATATCATTTAAACTGGTAACTAGTTTACCGTTATTACTTATATACCAGTTATATAAATCTTTGGTTACTAATTACTAGTACTCAAAAATTAGTTATCAGTTATTATTTTAAAAAATGATATTTTTTTCTAAATATTTTTTAAAATGTAGCATTCATAATTATTTAAGAAATTTAGGTGGATGACCAAGATTTTAAATTTAATTAAGTAGATATCCACTTTTTAAATTTTATAGGTAAATGTCTATATATATATATATATATTTATATATTTATACTTAGTAGATATACTTATCTATTAATTTTAATTATTATGCTGAAATATATTATGTATATACTTTTTTTTACTTGATATATAAAGTTTTAAACTAGGTATATAAATATATATACCGGATATTTTACTATAATATTTGACAAATAAATATTTACTTAAATTGGGTCCAAAATTTTGTCATATTTCTATATAACCCAAATTGTTTTCTAAAAATTTGGGTCTAATTTTTACAAGTTCTTATGAAACGCTTTTTAAGGCATAAAAAATCAATCAAAAATAATTATAATACTTTAGTATTTATCAATTATAAACTATATACTAAATTTATAATACTTTAGTATTTATCAATTGCAAACTATATTCCTTTAGTATTTGACAATTTCAATTAAATAATCGATGTAGTTTTAACCTTCAGTGAACGAAAATGCTGGCCGCAGTACTGTCGATTACCATATTGGTTTCATTTTTTATTCTATTTATATTTGTTTTTAACAGATCTCCGGTGTTTATTCTGCAATTAAGTATAAACATAGGAACGGGAGATCTGTAAAAATGGTGCGTCAAAATAGGCCACTTAGTTAAATGTTCCTAAGAATATCGTTGACATCTTTGGGCGACCAGAAATATATCCATTTTTCTTATTAATTACAGAGAAATTATAATATCTAAAAGATAAAGGAAAATATAACAGCAGTGTTAAAAGAGAAGCAGAACCATTGAACAACTACTTTAGTACTCGTGATCATAAAAATCAACCGGATCATACAAAACTTATCATCAAAAGACTTTAGATTGAATAGAACAAAAATGATCCTAAACTACAAGATGCAGAAAATATTCACAAAGGTTAATTTCAACATTTACTTTATCAGCCATCACCATCATCATATGGTTTTAACATTTCGATAATCAAACTATCAAAACCAGTTGTCGTAATAATGCTTGAAGGGCCACCGTTCTTATCCTCGTCCAAATAAGTAAGTGAAGATTTGAGAAAGTATTCAGTCTCTTCTGAGCTTAATAAAAGATTATGATCTTGTCCCCACGGGTGCATTCCGCCCTTGGATCTCATCAATCCGTCAAGCTCGCTTGCAACTTCTTTCATTGTAGGCCTATCATGTCCATTCACTCTTAAGCGACTTATCGCTATATTCGCAACCATATTTAGTTGTTCAATGTTTCCTTCATTGGCCAAACCTGCCTCAAGAATCTGAAGTACCTGACCCTCTTTCACCGATGAGATGAAGTAATTGGCTAGATTTATGTCACTTTCTTCTCTGTCAAAAGCAATCGCCCTCTGACCAGTCATGTGGTCTGCCAAGACTACACCAAAAGTATAAACAATCATTCTTTTCTGTCAGTTGACTAGTTTGGAAATAATCTGGATCCAAGTAACCCAATGTTCCTTGCACCAAAGTGGTTAGTTGGGTCTGATCAAGAGGAACCAACCTCGAAGCTCCGAAGTCCGAAACTTTGGTCGTGTAATTTTCATCCAATAGTATATTTGCGGTCTTGATGTCTCCATGTATGACTGGCATTGAAGTGGAGGAATGTAAGTAGGCAATAGCTCCTGCAGTTTCTGTTGCTATTTTGAGACGCATTTCCCACGAAAGTTCTTATGAATGTGATCCGAAAGAGACCCATTTGTAATGAACTCATGAACTAACAGCGGAACTTCTGTTTCCAAACGACAACCTAATAGCTTGACCACATTTCGATGATTTATTTGAGAAAGCAGAATAACCTCATTAATGAATTGCTCAATTTGACTTTGGTTACCAATTTTGGACTTCTTAATAGCGACCACCTTGCTATCTTGCAATACTCCCTTGTAAACTGTTCCATAACCTCCTTGTCCAAGGACTCTGCTTTGGTCATAGTTATTGGTGACTTTTTTGAGCTGTTCTGCAGTAAAAATTTTGGCCGCTTCTGAAGACCCTCTTTGATGAACAAGTTGTTGTTGTAAGAGTATCCCTCCATTTTGTTGAAAGAATTTTTCTTTGAGTTCGATGAGCTTTCGTTTCCTTAATGCCAAGGCACAGTCATAAAGAAATTTTAAAATAGAAATTCAATGACCAAAGACCAAGGTCTAAAACAAATAATAATAATAATAATAATAAACAACCCTTCTTTTTCTTGGTAAAACATCCTAATCAATTATAATTAAAATCTTTTCTTACACATTAGTTGAACTGACTCAGCTCGAAAGATAAGCTCAAATACAGCCTACCCGAATAATCACACATGGAATAGTGTTATAACACAAGCAGTCAAAAGTGCAAAATTATCCTTTTCACATACCAATACTCCGAAATATGCTGATGTAATATAGTTGTAACGCAGAAGACCCTTAATCATGTTCAAAATTAATGCCAGCAACTTGGAAAATATTATCACAATGTCTCTTAATTTCACACTCATATCTCTATGACACATTCTAATTTCGTCAAACGAAATGCTACATACAAATTTCGACAGTAAAATGGCGGAAAAACCGTGCCTAATGACGACAAATTCATCTCCACAACCAATTTCGTTTTTCTCACATTGGTTAGCTAAAATGCATAACAATATAGTTGCTGCTTCTTCTTTCTAGGCCATATATACATATATTAATCAACTCCTATAGATAAAGACATATATAGACTTACCCAAGTCAATAGAAATTACTACAGTTCGATTCCCCCCACAGTCAGTTGGGGTGCACCCTGTTCCCTCTTTGGTCCCGTCCCCTTTGAATCCCTTGGGACATTTAGAGCAACTAAAGTTCCCCGGCAAGTTGTTGCACCTTGTCACGCATGGGTTTGTTGATCCCTCGCACTCGTTAATATCTGAGATAATAATAGAGGGGGAAAGGTAAATACGAAGATGTACATTTGCATATACGTATACATAGTTTGTAGTCTAGAGTTAAAAAGTATATATACCTTGACAACCATCGACAATGTAAGGATTCCCTTCAAAATCACCCAAGCATTTACAGCGACATCCGGGTCCATTAGTTGAATTCAAACAAACACTATACTAGCCCTGCACACATATCCGGTTATTAAAGATAATGGTCAAATCAAATGTAACTTTATTTTTATGTAATCAATTACTGTATTTACGCTTTCCTTTGAGTGTATATTTCTTTTAGTGCTATGATCTTGTATATCAATGTAACACTGGTAGGTGAGATTTAGTTTCCCTTTTGTTGTTAATGTGTAAGTATTTAAGGTTCTATATATACCCAGGCAATATACAAAGAAAAATATTCAACGCCCATTTCCTTCTTTAATCATATACTTATCTTTATATGGTAACAGAGCCTCTCCTCTCACGATATCATTTTTTGAGCCATGGCCGATTCTTCAATCTCAAAGTCTGCTACAAAGACAATCTCTCCTTATGAAACCCCCACTGCTGAATCTCTTAATCCAATTCTCTCCACCAATTCTCAAAACATCAATCCCCAACTCATCTCCATTAACATGGCTGCTCAAGCTCTTTTAAAACTGAACGGCACCAACTATTCCACTTGGAAAGCATAATTTAATTCCCTTCTTATTGGATATTGTTGACGGAGGTTTTATCAACAAGTAATTTAGGAAATTGCAAGATTTGATTTGTGTGTGAAAATGGTTGATAAATCAAAACAAAAAAGGAGAAAAGAAATTTATAGTAGTTCAACCCCAAAAAAGATGAGCTTACGTCCACTGTTCTTCACTATTTTCTTGAGAATTACAAGAGTTTCTTTAAATCTCAAGGTCAGAATCCACAGAGAGAGAGAGTTACAAAATATAGCCTAGTCCTTTTATAACAACACTGAGCCACCCTCACCGTTTCCCAATTGTGAAAACGGGAAAGTGTGTAATCAGAAAATATAATTCGAGTAATAATATAATTGGGTAATAAAATAAAGGGAATGATTGGTCTATCTCTATTCAGAAACTTGTTTCCCTTTCTTTGTAGATTATCCGTTTGATAAAGCTTGATCTAGTTTCCTTTTCATACTGGTTGTACTTAACTCATTTGGAAGAGGTCACACTTCGATCAGAAAAATTCTCATGCGACCTGACGCGTTCAACTTAGTCGCTAACTTTTCCTTTTTTCCATTGACCAATATATAGATTTTAGACTGCACAACAATTGTCTCCCACCTCTATTAGTTCTTTAGGACAAAATGAAGCTTCCCTCTCTGATAAGTGCAAGCTTAAGAATGTGACATTATGAGGTCATCTTGAAATCATCGAAGAGTCGCCAATTCTTAAATCCTATCTTTCCAGAACCACGAGTACTTTTTCCTGACAGACGCAACCACGTGTCACTTTTTCTCAGGAGATTAGCAAAACTCGAGGAGACGCGATGATAGCAATGACGTCAGTTATTGTTTCAAATCAAGACATTTCAAATTTCGAAAAAAATACTCATTTAATTTCGAAAAGTAACCCCAGCGTGAATTAAGGCCATTAGATCTGAAAATTAAATGTCTTGATCTACGGCTGTCATTTGATGATGCTTGAAATATATATATCAAGAATCCATCCGCCTCTTCTTCAAAGCTCGAACCCTATTACCTCATCTTTCTCTTTCATTTCTTTTGAAATCTGAAACTTCCATAAGACAAAAATCCTCTCAGTGCCCCTATTCGCTTTTCAGCTCGCACAAATTCATCATCTTCTCTGACAAAGTCATCACCTAATCCTTCAGGCAACATCTCGGTTTTTCAGTCTCTGAAAAAAGGTTAGCATACATTCTCTCTCTTATTTAAAGAATCATTGTTCTTCGATTTTCATTGGACCAGAGAACTCTTATCTTACTATGAATCACACAAAGCTCATTTTTAGAAATAGAAGGTTGAACTGTAGAATCATGAATGACCTGAACATAAATCTATCCCCATATTTAGATGAACTGAAAAATTGGCATATCTCAGAATCTCTCCATGAATTTAATGAATAAATTGCTCTTAGATGATTGATAGACGAACCCATAGGAGAAATCCAAGATCTGAAGTCTTGATGTTCAAAAACCAAAACCAGTCAAGTGGCGAATCATTGAAGAGTTGCTCGAGTAATTTTGACAAATCCATAGATTGATTAGAAAAAATTCGATGAACAACTTATTGTTGGTGCAATCTTAGGGTTTGTGGCCCCAAATTTGTCGTATTTAGTAAGGATACCTGATGCTCGCATAGGACTAAATACATACTATGTTTCTTCTTTTAGATGTCTAGTAGCGAGGAACTTAAGGAAGGGAATGCGTTCTCAGGGGAATCATCATTCTCCAATTCAAGCATTAGCTCTATTAACCTCGAAGATTATCTTGAGTCACAACCTGAAGTAGAAATAACCGGAACCAGGCAAAGTAGTACTCACATAGGCAACCTCCCTCAAGACCAATAGCCTCAGCATATTAGGGATGGCCCTGCATTCGTAAGGGGTTATAGCTATGTAAAAGGAGATTGGTTATGTACCGATATAAAGAAGAGTTGTACAACAAACAAGCTCGAAAAAAACATATGCGATTACAAAATCGTTGTCCCCCTTTGCCTACCCACAGAGTTCAATCGACCACACACACCTCCTCATGGAACTGCCTCGTTCTCAGACGTAATTCTTAGATGTGGTGTCTACCTCCCACTTCATTCATATCTCAAATAAATCGTTGATTATTATAGAGTTATCTCCTTTCAACTAACCCCAAATACATATAGATACATAGTATGTTTGTACATATTTACCATAAATTAAGTTTAGAATCCCCCACACCTAAAGAGTTCGCTTGATTCTACAAAGTGAAGTCGAATCCATCAGATTTCGGCTTCTTCTATGCGAGCAAATGGCCGAATCAAGCAATAAAAACCATCCATGGAGTCTGTAACAACATGAAAAAATGGAAAAATCCATTTTTCCACTTTGACTACGTGGATAATGGCTTCTTTCAAAATCCTGGTAGGTAACTTTCTGCTTATAGCTTTTTCTATATAAATATATCAATCTGATCGCATTCGTATATCATCGCAGACAACAGGGAGCGTCCAAGAATCTCTAACGAGCATCTCGCAAGGGTGTATAAAATAAATAATCTTTCAATCGAAGAATTTGATTGGAAGAAGCTTGGGAAAACCAAAAACTTAGTTGCTTGTGGACTGTTCCAAAAGGGAGCCGCTCTTCCATTCTTCCAGCCGTCCAACTAAAGTCTCGAGCTCGAAGAAGAAGCAGAGGAAACAAAAAGAAGCGGGTGCATCATCTTCTAAACCTAGGAAATAAAAAACACCTGCCTCTTCTACTATTTCAGAACCACTATCTTCAGAAGCTCCAACGCTGCCAATTTCTCAGCAGCAAGAAGGTAATTTTCCTATTATTCCTTCTCTTTGTCGCATTACATTCCTCGCATACTAACTAATCATATTTGTATAGAAATGACAATCGGTAGTAGAGTATGAGCACCACCTTTAACATTAAGGTCAATGGCAAAGTTCAAGACATCAGACAACACACCTCCCCTCTCGACGAAAGGGAAAGAGAAGGCCGACACCTCAAAGAAGCAAAAAGTTGCCTTCGGGGATGTCTCTATAAGCTCCCTTCCTCCTCATCCTACTAAAATTGCAAGCCATCCTGAGCCATCCAAGGAAATAATCACTTCTTCTGGGGGACCGAGTCAAGCCGACAAGGACGAGGAGCTTTTTGCACTCCTTCGCCAACTGCCAGAAAAAACTGGCTTGAGTACGGCCTTCATCGACTGTTTTACTTCTGAGGATGGTTGGGAGAGGATGAAGCAATGACCAGCCAAAGTCGTTTTCAGTGCTGCCATGAGGATGTTGGCAAATGTAAGCATTCTTCTATCTTCACTCTTTGACGCACTTTTCTTGTACTGATGTGTGTTATAATTTCAAACTGTTGTAGCTAGTATTTTGATGTATGACCTGGTCCTTGAATGCATAGAGAAGGGTGAAAAGGTCAAAGAAATAGCCCAAGCATTCGAGGACTTGAAGAAGATTCGTGAGGAAGAGAGAAATTCCTTCGATTCGGAGAAGCAGCAGCTGTGCAAGGATCTGGCCAAAGAAAAACTCGAAAAGGAGAATCTCGAGGAAAAAATCAAAGAACTTGAGAAAACGATCTCTGAGCATCCGGATGTTCTGAAAGAGGCGACAGTAGAGGCAGCTCACAAAGTTGTAGAAAAGTTCAGGGCCACTGAAAGCAAGGAACTCGAAGAAAAGGCCAGTGACATCACCTCATTAACCATAATATACAATATTTTCTGCGAGCATCCGTATTTTGAATTTTTCATCCTCGGTGAAAATGTGGTCGAACTTGTCCAGAGTTAGAAGGAAACTGAAGCTGCAACAAAAACTACAAACGGTGGAGCGAGCACATCTGCATAATTATTATTTTATTTATTTATTTATTTTAAATGTTTATCCCTGTAAAACAATTAAAATACATTATAATATAATATGCATAATTTAACTACGTAGTCAATCACTAGATGACTGATCGGTACGCTATTACGATTCGAATCCAACTAACTAAGTATTAGGATAGGTTAGGTCGCTTAAGAAAACAGCGAGTATTAGTGATGCGAACTCAATACTGTTTTTTAGAAGTTCCACGAAAAAATAGAATATAGCAATATATCACATCGAACAATGAATGTTTTGCTTAGATACTTTATTGTTTGAGGAGGGAAATTGTATAATACAACATGCTATGGCATGAAGCGAGGAGAAAATCCTAAGATTTTAGGAAATTTTAAAAATTTGGCGATCTAAAATTCTAACCCCTCTAAATGAACGTTTGCATAGTCCCTTAGGAAGCGAGTAAGAGATAACATTCTGATCCCACTGCCCCCCGAGTTTTATGGTATTCGAAGACTGCCATAAAACTATAAAAGATGAACCAAATAAAATCGAAGTAATTACTGAAGAAATGACATCTTTATTGATGAATGATGACGAATGACAAGATGCCCTGTTGAAAATACATGAAGATATACATGATGATTTACTGATAATAGCGGCGAAGTTGTTCTGTATTCTAAGCATGCTCGATCTTTTGTCCACCTGTGTGACCTAGCTTATATGTCCCAGGTCGAATGACAGCGTCAATAACATATGGTCCTTCCCAAGAAGGTCCAAATATACTAGTACTGTGTTCTTTCTTATTAGGTAGAACTTGTCGAAGAATAAGATCACTAACTTCAAATTCCCTGCTTTTGAATTTAGAATTATAATATCGAGCAGTGCGCTGTTGATATGATGTAATCCGAAGTTGAGACTACTCCTACCTTTCTTCTAAAAGATAGAGCTCAATCCTCATTAGTACATTATTCTGATCTTGCTCATAAGCAGATTGTCGTAGAGAGCTCGCACCAATTTCTACTGGCACCATTGCTTCATATCCATAAGCTAAAGAGAATGGACTCTCTCTAGTAGTGGCTCATTGAGTGGTGCGATAAGCCCACAATACTTCAGAAAGCACTTCTGGCCAAGCTCCTTTGTGCTCTTCTAGCTTTGTCTTTAGGTTCTGTTTAAGTATCTTATTTATAGCTTCGACCTATCCATTGGCTTATGGATGAATAACATCGGAGAAGCTCTTCTTGATGCCTAAGTTCTTGTAAAAGTTACGGAATTCATCGCAATCAAATTATTTCCCATTACCAGAAATTATAGAATATGATATACCATAACGGCAGATTATAGATTTGTAAACAAAATCTATCATCTTCTTTGCGGAAATGGTACTCAAGGCTTTAGCTTCTATCCACTTGGTGAAATAATCGACTGCGACCACTACATACTTCAACCCACCTCGTGCCAATAGAAGCATTCCAATAATATCAATTCCCCATACTGCAAATGGCCATGGACTAGTCATTGGAGTTAGAGGAACATGTGGCATTCTAGGAACAGTTGCAAGTCGTTGATATTTGTCACATTTCCTAGCAAATTCCATTGTATCTTTCTTCATAGTTAGCCAAAAATACCCTAGTCTGAGAACTTTATTCGCAAGTGCCTGCCTCCCTAAATGATTTCCATATATTCCTTCCTGAATTTCCCTCATAATATAGTGTGCTTTTTCTTCATCAACATATAATAATAACGGCGAGCTAAAACTTCTTCGATAAAGCTTCTCATCATAGATGATATAGTGAGTTGCCTTCATTCAAAGTCGCTTTGCATCATCTTTGCTTTCGAGAAGATCGCTATTTTGTAGATCCTTCATTATAAGATCCATCCACGATGGTCTTTTGTCAACTAGCATGGTCACTTAGGGCTCTACTTCGATACTTGGTTTAAAAGAAATTCGACAGAAACCATCTTTAAGAATTCTGCATCTTTCGTTGAGGTGAGCTTAGCTAGAGCATCTGCCCGAGTATTCTTAATAGAGGAAGAAGTTGAATGCTATAAGCAGTAAATGTCGAGAACAGTCGTTGTACCTCCTATAAGTAGGCCATCATTCTTCTTCCTCTTGCTTGATAATCGCTGATCACTTGACAAACGACCAACTGGGAATCACTGTATACCTCAATCATCTTGACCTTCATTTCTTATGCAAGCTTTAACCCAGCTATCAGTACTTCATATTCTGCCTCATTATTCGATGTTAGAAATTCAAAATGAAGTGCACAATGAATATTATTCCCTTTAGGACTGATTAGTACTAAGCCCGTACCGGCTCTATTCTCGTTTGATGATCCATCGACATAAAGTTTCCTCAATCTTAATAAATCTATAGCAGATTTTTTGATCACTTCTGTAGAAAGATTGACATCATATGTGAACTCTGCAATTAAATCTGTGAGAGCTTGACCTTTAATCGCAATGCGAGGTTAAAATTGATGTCAAATTGTCTCAACTCAACGGCCCACTTAAGTAGTCGTCCTGAAGCCTCAGGTTTTTGCATGGAAAATTCGTGAAAACTTCGATGGAGTGCGCATGAAAATAAGGTCGAAGTTTCCTGGATGCAACGATGAGTGCTAATGCCAACTTCTCTATCTCTGGATATCTTATTTCGGCATCAAGTAATCTTTTACTTACGTAATATACAAGTCGCTGTATATTTTCTTCTTCTCAAATTAATGCAGCACTTATTGCATATTTGGAAACAGCGAGATATAAGTATAACTCTTCTCCTAGTTTTGGCTTCAACAAGAGTGGAAGAGAACCTAAGTATGTTTTTAATAGAACCTCTTCGAACCTTTCAATATTTCGAAGAATGGTTGGCATTTATCAGTTGATCTAGATACAAATCAACTCAGTGCAGCCACTCTTCCTGCCAGAATCTACACATCTTTAGGTTTGCGAGGGGATTGCATATCAATTAGTGCTTGTATCTTCTGAGGGTTAGCTTTGATGCCTCGCTGATTGACCTTGAACCCCAGGAATTTTCTAAATCCTACACCGAATGTGCACTTCTGAGGGTTCATCTTGATCTGATATTTCCGAAGAATTTTGAACATCTCATCAAGGTGCTTGACATGATCTTCAGCTTTCTTCGAATTTACCAACATGTCATCAACATATACATCCATTATCTTAACAATTTGTTTTGCAAACATCATATTGACAAGACACTGATTAAGTCGCTCTGCGTTGATGAGTCCAAAGGGCATCTTCTTATAACAGTACAATCATCGATCAGTGATAAATGAGGTATGCTCCTCATCTAGCTCGTACATTGGAATTTGATTGTATCCAGAATACGCGTCCATAAAGCTTAAGAGTTCATGCCCCGACGTCGCATCTACAAGCTGGTCAATTCTTGGAATGGGAAAGCTATCCTTCGGGCATGCTTTGTTGAGGTCAGTAAAATCGATACAAGTTCTCCACTTCCCATTGGGTTTCTTTACCAAAACTGGGTTTGTAAGCCAGTTCGGGTAAAAAAATTCTCTGATGAATCCAATTTCGAGCAACTTCTCTACTTCTTCTTTCAATACGACGTAGTGTTCTTGATGCAAGGCTCTTCTTTTCTGTCATACAAGCTTCTTTGTTGTATCTATGTTAAGGCGATGATACATGATATTCAGATCGATCCCCACCATGTTCGAATGTCGCCATGCGAAGATATCTAAGTTTGATTTCAGAAAAGCAACCAATAAAGCTCCATGGGTTCTTGAAGCTTCGCTCTAATTTTTAGAACCTTTGAAGACCTATCAATTGACAAATCTTCAAAGTCTTCTATAGGTCCAGTCTTGACCTCTCCATCAATTTCTTAAGGGTCGAGGTCTTCGATTGACGCTTCACCTTGTAGCTGGTCATCATTGTGCGAGGTGCCACTTCTTTTGCTACGAGCTTTAAAGAATTATTATAACAAGTCCGCGCATCATATTGGTTGTCTCGCACTTCGCCTACTCCATGTTGAGTCGGAAACTTCATAGCGAGGTGGTAGATTGAAGTGACTTCTCGAAGTTCCCTCAGTGTTGGTCTTCCTAGTACAGCATTGAATGCAGAGGGGCAATCCACAGCTAATAATTAGGTCATTACTGTTGAAACTCTAGGATAAGTTCTAACGTTAACCATTAACTCAATCATGCCCCTAGGCATTATATTGTTACTAATAAATCCGTAAAGTAGAGTGATAGCGGGCTTTAGGTCGCTTTCACTCAACCACATCTTTTTAAAGGCATCATAGTACAGGATGTCGACAACACTTCTATCATCGACCAATACTCGACATAACTGCGTGCTTCCACAGTTGATCTTTATGACCAATGCATCATTATGCGGGTAATAGACCTCCCTCGCATCTTGCTTCGTGAAGTTAATATCCATGTCTGATACCCGTTGAAGCTTTTATGATCGCTGCTCAAGGTGCATGACATTAGTCAATGGCTGCTGTTGAGCTTCTCGTGCATACCTATCTTGCGCCCTCTTCGAATCTCCACCAACATGCAGTCCTCCAAAAATAGTTCGCACTTCACGTTGAATTTCTGGAAGTCGCTGTTAGTTTTTTTCTCGCCTTTCATTGTTCTGCCTGGTGTACTACCATAGCCGCCCTTCTTTAATTAATCTTTCAATTTCATCCTTCAAGACATAGCAGTTATTAGTATCGTGTCTGATGTCATTGTGATACTGGCAGAACTTGTTGGGATCACGCCTCACTCTATCCCATTTTATCAGTTTCGGTTGACGATATCGCTCCTGCTAGTTTGTAACCGCAAAGATATGATCTATGGGTGTGTTCAGTTCAGTATAATTATTGAATCTCATAGAAGCTCTTGGAATCTCCTGCTTTTTCTGTTTGGGTTGCTTCTCAGTTGATTATTTGTTACTTCTTTTATTTGACTTCCTGTTATTATTATTGTTGGTCGTGGTCGCATCTTTAGCAGTATCTTTTCCTCCTTCCTTCTTCGTCTTATGAAGATTCTCGTATGAAGATTCCACCCTCAGATGCTGACCAACTCTTTGATAGAAGCCTTCAAGGGTTCTATATTCTCGCTCAAGTAACTCTTCCCAGATTTTAGTCTCTGGTCGCACCCTGGCTATTATTAGAGTTAAAACTCCCCCTTTAGTGGGGTTATTGATCTTTGTCAACTCTAAGGTAAAGCAGTTGAGGTAAGATCGTAGAGTTTCCTCCAAATCTTGCTGAATAGCAGACAGACTGACAAATAGAATAGTAAAATTCTTCGCAGCCTGGAATTACCTCAAGAACGCAGTCTGAACTTGTTGCCAAGACGATATTGAACCTGACTTAAGCCCTCAGAACCACTTCTTCGCCGCTCTTGTGAGAGTTACAGCAAAACATCTACAACATACGAGATCATTGACAAGATGGAGTTCTATCAGGTCACTGAAGTGATCCATATGATCCTGTGGATCTGTTTTCCCATCAAAAGTATTTATGGTGGAAAGTTTGAATCTAGCAAGTAAGGCAGCAGCTCGAACTTCCTCGTTGAATGGCGATTGACAATATCTATCAGCGAGTTCATCGTCCCAGCCAGGAAGTGCATCTAATGTGATCATCAAATTATGAACATCGACGTTCGGAAGGAGAGCATTATCTCTTACTGGTGATAAGGTTGACCTTTGGTCGTTATCACGATATAAGGCAGGTTGGTCAGGCAGGGTCTGTTACGACCTTTATGAGGATTCAGATATAATTGTGCGACGAGATCGACTTCGGCCGTTATGATGCAATGTGGATCGCTCATGACTGCATCGCTGTTCTAGTTATTGTCTCACGTTTGTAGGATTCTATCTCGACTCCTTACTAATCCTTTCAAAGACGCTCCTCGATTGACATTTTTGCTCGTTGTTTAGACAATCACGATTGATGGTTGCTCTCCGAAAAGATTGTCCACAATCACGATCAGTGCTCGAACTCTCAGTACCAAATTCTAGAGGCAAGTCTGCGACCTTGCCTTTTCTCTTGGAGGTGCGATCTCCATGACACTCCTGCTGGGCTCTGTACTGGTCGTGGTTTCTTATCTCTAGGATCTGAATTCTTCTCTCAGATAGTTAAGCAGGACGTTCTCTGGGACATTCATGCTATGGTGAAGTCACCATCTATCCCTAAGCAAGTCGTCGTAAAGAATCATTAATCTGATTAGTGATTTATTGAAGTTTTACCAGAGCATCCTCTATGCAATCCTGTCTCTGGATAATATTTTCTGGTATAGTTACGGTAAGCTGATCGTAAACAGGATTGACCTATGCAGCAGCAGTGCTTTGGGGTTGGTTTTGGCTAGTTCCGGTATTTTTTGTAGTGTTTCTGGTGTTTGTCATTGTTGAAGAAGCGAAATTGACAAACTTTTTGCTGGAATAGCCCTCCTTCTAGCACCAATTGTTTATGGAGGTTTTATCAACAAGTAATTTAGGAAATTACAAAATGTGGTTTATGTGTGAAAAGGGTTAATAAATTAAAGCAAATAAGGAGAAAAGAAATTTATAGTGGTTCGGCTCCAAAAAAGATGAGCATACGTCCACTGTTCTTCCCTATTTTCTTGAGAATTACAAAAGTTTCTTTAAGTCTCAAGGTCAGAATCTAGAGAGAGAGAGAGAGTTACAGAATGTAGCCTAGTCCTTTTTATAATAACACTGAGCTACCCTCACCGTTTCCTAATTATGAAAACGGATAAGTTTGTAATCAGAAAATACAATTTGAGTAACAATATAATTGGGTAATAACTTAAAGAGAATTATTGATCTATCTCCATTCAAAAACTTGTTTCCTTTTTTTGTAGATTACCTGTTTGATGAAGCTTGATCTAGTTTTCTTTTCATACTGGTCGCACTTAACTCATTCGAAGGAGGTCCCATTTCGATCAGAAAAATTCTCATGCGACCTGACGCATTCAACTTAGTCGCTAACTTTCTCTTTTTGGCATTGACTGACATATAGATTTTAGACTGCACAACAGATATAATTTAGCCGACTACGTAGATGGAACCTTTCCATGTCCCTCTCCCACTACTTAAGAAAATGGCAGAGATATCATTAACTAAGCTTATCTGAATTGGGTTAGGCAAGATCAATTGCTTTTCAACGCCTTACTTGCTTCTGCCTCTGAGTCAATAGCTCCCTATACTGCTTCCTCAAAAACCTCTTATGAAGCCTCGACAAAAATTACCACCATGTATGCTAAGCCTTCTCCTACTCGTACCTATCAACTTAAGGAGCATCTAATTTTTCTTTCTTGAGGCACAGATTCAATCACTGAATACATGCAGCATGCCAAATGCAGAGCAGATACGTTGACTCTCATGGAAGCTCCTCTCAATGATGGTTTTCTTATTATCCATATTCTTGATGGTCTTAATTTTGAGTTCAAACAGATCAGAAATGCACTTAGAGCCCGTAAAACAACTATCAGTTTTGAAGAGTTGCACAAAAAATTGACTGCACGTGAAGCCTTTCTTAAGCGGGAATCCTCCGGTAAATAGCCCGTCTCCACAATCTACAGAAAGCCCCATCACGACCAATCTTGCAACCAAAACAAATCAAAATAACAGAGGCAATAATTCCAAACAGTGGCACACAACGGAAATTCATTCAAGGAGCACCAAAACTCGGCCAATTATGGCAACAAAAAAACATATAAGGGTTATTGCCAATTATGTCAGCAACAAGGGCACACAGCAAGAGGTGCCCTAGCTTCTGCTTCCTTCCATGGTCTCAGCAACTGTCTATGCAAACCACTTATCCACGACTAACTTATCAACAATTTTGATCTCCTTCTTTGCTTGGACCCCCACCATGAGAAAACTATGCAGCCCAAACAAATGGATTTAATTCAAATTGGCTTTTAGATTCTAAAGCATCTCACCATGTGACTGTCGATCTCAATAATCTCTCTCATCATTCTGATTACGAAGGGAGTAAGGATATTATGATTCGTGATTATGATCAGTGACAGTACTGAACTTAATATTACTCATACAAGATCCACGAATCTACCTTCCACTGCTGGTTCTTTTTTGCTATCAGATATTTTATTTGTGCCAAACATGGAAAAAAAAAAAAAAAAAAAAACACTTAATGTCTATCTCTAAGTTATGCAATTCTAATAATGTGTCATTTGGATTCTTACCCACTTATTTTTTTTGTGAGAGATCTTCGCACAGGGGCACCACTAGTAGAGGTTTCAATAAAAATGGAGTTTACGAATGGCCTACTCAAATGTCCAAACCACCTGTTGCACTAACTACCATCAAAACTTCTCCTCGCATAATAGTCTTGGTTGTCCTTCTAAAAAAATTCTTCAACATATTTTGTTTAAGTTTCAGTTGCCTTGTTCTTCAGCTTTTCTACATAATTTTACTTACAATACTTGTAAATGTAATGAATCACATAAATTGCCTTTTTTCTTAGTCTTCACTTATAAGTCAAACTCCTTTAGAAATAATATACTATGATGTTTGGGTACCTTCCCCAATTTTATCTCAAAATAGTTTTCGCTATTATGTCATTTTTGTGGATCACTTTACAAAATATTTATGGGTTTACCCTCTCAAATACAAATCTGATGTTCAACATGTGTTTACCCGTTTCAAATTAATTGTTGAGAAATTTTTTCAACGGTCAATTATTTCTATTTATTCTTACGGGGGTGGGAAATTTGCTGCATTAAAATCTTTTGTTGAATCTCATGGCATTACTCACCTTCTTACACCACCTCATACTCCAGAACATAATGGTTCAGCTGAAAGGCGTCATCGTCACATAATTGAAAGGTTAACACTTATGTATCATGAATCTCTTCCCCTACCTTTTTGGTCACATGCATTTCTTGCAGTTGCTTATCTCATAAATCGCTTACCTACTCTAACTCTTGCACTTAAATCACCCTTTGAAAAGATTTTTGACCAACAACCAAATTATCATAAATTATGTATTTTTGGATGCTTATGCTACCTTTGGTTACGTCCTTATATAAAACATAAATTAGAGTCTCGCTCTCGACTGTGTATTTTTTTTGGGCTATTCTCTCAACCAAAGTGCTTTCAAATGTTATAATCTTGAGTCAAACAAAATGTTTTTCCCTTGTCTTGTTGAGTTTATAGAAAATACATTTCCTTATTCCAAATTAGACAAAGATTCCTAACGTGTCTCAATTAATTCTCTTAATAATTGGTTATTCCAACAACCATCCCATTTTATTATTAATTCTCCTCCTTCAAATAACAAATCCTCTAAGGAAATTTCTAATCTTGTCACTCTCCCTCTCTCATTATCTCAGGAAAGTCAAAATATTAATGTTATAAAATCCTATCATCCTCATCCAAAAATATATCTCTCTCCCACTAAAGATGCCTTGTCACCTCATTCCTTAAAGTCACCACCCTCCACTCACACCACCAATAATCACTCCACTTCATTCACTCTCTCATCCCACGAATATGTGGTTTTGGACACAATAAATGAGGCTAGTAATTTATCAACTTCATCAGCCTCTAATTATGGTGCATCTTGTGGTAAAAAACTTTCCTCAAATAACAATTCTTCTGACATTAATTGCCATTTACTTAATGACTAGGTTCATGTATCCTTGCCTCTCGATGCTCCAGAAGAAAAACAAGGGGTCATCACTCGGTCAAAAAATCAAATATTTAAACCAAAATAGGTTTTCTCTATGACTGCAACTTCAAATATTGATCTTGCTGAACCAACCAATGTTTCTCTGGCACTCAAGTCTCATAAATGGTGTATCGCAATGTCAGAAGAGTTTGATGCACTAATTAGGAATAGAACATGGGAACTTGTCCCTCCTAATTCCCTTTATAATCTAGTCAAATGTTAATGGGTCTTTCGACTAAAGCAAAACTCAAATGGTATGATTGCTCAGTACAAGGCACATCTTGTTGCCAAGGGATTCCATCAACGTCCAGACCTTGATTATAAAGGCCATCTCCAATAATTGGTCTCTTCGACAGTTAGATGTAAACAATGCTTTCCTTCACGGTCATCTCTTTGAAGGTGTTTACATGACCCAATCTCCGGGCTTTATTAATCCATCTTTTCCCCAATATGTTTGCCAGCTACGCAAAGCCCTATATGGTCTCAAGCAAGCTCCTCGAGCATGGTATATAAAACTTAAGAATTGTTTGCTTTCAGTGGGATTTTCTAACTCTTGTTCTGATACGTATCTATTTATTCACAAATATGGTGATACAATTATTTATCTGTTGATCTATGTTGATGATCTAATCATTATGGGTAATCACTCCACAACGGTTGAACAATTTATTCTCAGACTTTCCAAGAAATATTCAGTAAAGGATCTGGGATCTCTTAGCTACTTCTTGGGTGTTGAAGTGGTCCCAACAAAGAATGGAATTTTCTTGTCTCAACATAAATACATCACTGATATTCTGACCAAAATTGGAATGCGTGATGCCAAGCCGATTCACACTCCTCTATCCACGAGTTCTTCTCTCATTCTTTGTGATGGTTCGAATCTTTCTGATGCCATAAATTATCGTCAAGTTATTGGAAGTCTCCGATATTTATCTATTACTCGTCATGACATTGCCTTTGCCGTAAATCGCCTTTCTCGGTTTATGCACAAGCCCACTGAACTTCACTGGACAGCCACCAAATGAGTCCTTTGATACCTCAAAGGTACACTTAATAATGGTATTTTTCTTCGGAAACATTCTCCACCACATCTTTATGTTTTTTCTGATGCTGATTGGGCAGGTGATAGAGATGATCGCACCTGAACTAGTGCTTACGTGGTTTTTCTTGGCCATAATCTGATTTCTTGGTGCTCAAAGAAGCAAAAATCTGTTGCTCGTTCCTCCACTGAAGCTAAGTATCGGGCCGTTGCCTTTATTGCCGCAGAGCTCACTTGGATTCAATCTCTACTCTCTGAACTCGGTGTAACCCTCTCTCAACAACTAACTAACTTTTGTGACAATATTGGCACAACATACTTGCGTGCCAATCCTATCTTTCATTCTCGAATGAAACCTATCGAGATTGACTTTTACTTTGTTCGAGATAAGGTTACCAAGGGTGATCTCCGAGTATCTTATGTCTTCACCACGGACCAACTTTATGATGCTCTCACTAAACCTCTCTCCACTCAAAGATTGCAATTATTGCGATCCAAGATAAGTATCTGCGATGGAAGCACTATCTTGCCGGGGCATATTAAAGATAATTGTCAAACCAAATCGTAATTATTTTTTTTTTATTTTTACGTAACCATTTACTGTAATTACGTTTTCCTTTGATTGTATATATTTCTTTTAGTGCTATGATCTTGTATATCAATGTAATAGTGGTAGGTGAGATTTATTTCATTTTGTATCTTTATACCAGTAACATTTTCTTGAGCCCGATCGCAGGTCAAATTCCCGACTGCCCAGTCAAGAACCACGCGAACCGTCTCCCTCTTCTGAAAATCCCTTAAATTGGCAGAAGTGAATTCGTAAGAGTCTGCGTCTACGACAAAAGGATTGAAGTTGAAGACCTCGGTGTGGTGGCTCCGTATGCCTCCGAGTGACACGGCGAAATCCATCACATTATTGGGCACGGACATCTGGCAGCAGCCGTCGCCAGAGCAAGAGCCATTAACGACGTCGTTTATCTGACTACAGATGGATATGCACCCGGCCGAGTAGTTCTGACCCCTATCCCCGACAATGACCCCGAAGGTGTCGCAGCCATCCATGACGAATTTGTTTCGCGTGCCGGATATCGGAAACTTGGATCTGGTAGTCATGGTAGGGGTTATCTCACTAGGACTACTAGTGCGATTGCCGAGCCGGTTGTAGCAGTTGCGGCCTACGGGGCCTTCCACTCGCAATTCGCCATCGAGTGATATGTTGAGAATCGAAACGTTACTTCTCGGGAAAAACAGTTTTGGAGAATTAGTACTACCACTATTACTACTACTAAGTGTCGTTGCGGGTGACAAGAAACGACTTGTCGTAGTAACAGCCGGGGCCGGTGCCAAAAGGGTAGTGAATACTAACAGAGCCGCAGCGGTGTAAGCAGGCGCCGGAGCCAGCAGCAGCAGCAGTAGTAGTAGTAGTAGTAGGTTGAGAAGTCGATTTTGTGGCTAAAAGTAGCATTAGCCAAAGCTGTAGCTGGAGAGTTAGTACTAGAACCTTTCGTGGGGGCAAGCCTTTGATTCGGAGCCATGGCTTTCGTTCTGTGCACTATATTTTTCTTTGGTGATCTCTCAAATTAATTTGTAACTGTGTTTTTTTTATTTTGAAGGCAGACTTATCTATTACATATAATGTATGTATGCGTGTTGACATTTAAAACCGAGTCTTACTGAGGAAACTGGGGTCGCGCAAATTGACCAATTGACGAATGTCTTGATGTTGGACTACGAACTATATTTTATAATTGACCATGATGGGCTGAAAATTAGGAAGCTTGCCGTATACATAAGGACGAAAGAAGGGTATATAACTATATGTGCACGTTGTACATGTAACAACGGGTCCCGAAAGTAACAAAAGCCATCATTTCTTTACAATAACAAAGATAAAATTAGGTAGATAATACAGTATAAATATAACTTCTCATTGGTTAATTATTTATATATGAATCAATTAATAATTAATTAAATCATGTTTTCTTTGTCGAAAGGATTAAGCAATGGCAGAACTGGTTAAATTAAAGTTGGTCCAACAGCTTTGCTCGCTACATAATTTATTAATGAGTGAGGCGAGGTCAATGGAGGAGTTAGCTTCGCTAATTAGCATTAGCATCTAATGCCTTGAGTAATAGCCAGTAGGAGTCTCTCCTCCAAGACCAAGTAAATAGTGGAACATTTTTACGGTCCCTACAATATATTAATCGCTGCACCCGGGATAGTAACCAGGGAATACGACGTGTCGTTTAATGCAACGACGCAAAAGTCGTTTAGCGCCAACAAACATACGAGCTATCATTTTACATAGATTGTAGATGACATATCGTTACTAGTATATAAAGAAGATGACTTTTACTGGCGTGTCTCACCAGAAGTGTCTACAAAAATACCTCAACAGAGACGCAATTAGGACAACCCGTCTGCGTAGTGTTCTGCCAGAGTTTTAGTTTTTTAAAAAAAGATGAATACCATTGCAGACACGTAATTCGTCTGCACAGAGTTGACCCGCGACAAATAAAGCGGGAATTTGCGCGCATTCCTGTGGGATATTTATTTTTAATTTGTTCTGAGTTTTTGCTTCCTCTCACTTTGACTATCTTTCTCTTTCTTCTCTTTCTGTAATTTTTTTTTTTTTTTTTTTTTTTTTGTTTAGGAGCTCTAAAGTTTGGATTTTGATTTTCAGGGTTTTTCATGGTAGAAATTCGGAGAAGTAGGATCAGGTCAAGCTGCTCAAAAAGTCTACAATCCCAAAATTCGCCATTGTTAGATCTTCGGGAGCTCAAATCGAATCCATTTGCTTCCTGAAATGGGCTTTGCAGGGCTTGATATCGGCGTTTCTAGTTGAAATGCAGCTCAATCTGTTCTGTTCGGTATCGTTTTAGGGAACCGGTTTTTGTTCAATGGCGATTTGAGTGAGGGTCGAGAGATTTGGGGTTAGGTCTGCCATATTGCTTGATCTTCTGATCACCCTGAGGTAAATCATTCCTAAAGTGCCTCATTTGTGTTAATTATTTTTGAAATCTAATATTTTTCTAATTATTATTGTCATTTTGTTTTCTTGAATCGGATTAATTTGGTGTTTAATTTTGATTACTTTGTTTTATAGTTTTTTTTATTTGACTGTTTTAGGCCTGAAGTGAAGTTTTTTCAATTTGACGATGCTTTCATGCATATGGAACTTGTTTAAGTAGCCATGAACTAGAAGCATACGCTTATTGTAAATTGGCAGAAGAATGCATATAAAGCTAAGATTGTCACTATGTGTAATTATTGTACAAAATAAGCCCAGCTAGGTGTAATTCTCACTATTTTTTTTATTGGAAAATGTAATATTATTGAAAGAAAGAAAAGTGTAAATCCAAAGATATGATTGTTCCTTGTTCTGTATAAAGAGTTGTAAATTATGAAGTTCTCTGTTGGAAAGAAGTGAAATGTAGAAGAAAAGAAATACTTATATCTGAACAAACTCTCATGGACCTTATTTTTATATCGGTAGTCATGGTATAATGGTGCTCCTAGATTTAGCCAGGGCATTCTTGACAAATATTGATTTCTAAATCAACCTAGTGTTATTGCACCTTTTCTGTCATCAGAATCTGATGTAGAGATTGTATGACAATCATATCTAACTCTATGATATGTTAGGATACTGACTATTTAGTGTGAGAGTTCAAACTATATTGTGCATGGTCTTTACCTCCTCTTGCAGGTCCACAACAAGCTGCAACTGCTACTACCACTTTTGCATGTACCCTTGCGGGTCTGTCATCAAGCTCTTAAGAACTAAGCTCAATACCCAGTCAAGTAGTGGCAAAACTAGAAGAAGACTTTTATGATGAGATACTACTTTCTTAAATCACTCTAAATTTGATGTAAGAATGACTGCATCTTGTGTGCTCTTTTGGTTATGTGATTATATTTCTAAGCATTTGCTAACCATCCTTTTCTTTTATATCCCTGACACAGTCCATAAACTAGAAAAGTATGCTTATCGCATGTGCCACATGAGTTTAAGAAAATCTGAGTATATATGAATGTTAGATAGCTTCTGTATAGCAATATCTGTAGTTTGTATAGTGATAAGTTCTAGAGATTATTAACCTCTATTTTTTCCATTCGAAAACCTGAGTATATATGAATTTTACTTGTAGTCTAATTGCATATACAGGATATGAGATTTTTAACCTTTACTTTTTCCATTCGACAGGTCAATGCGCACACTCACCAACTTAAACTCTGTGACTTTGGAAGTTCTAAAGTCTTGGTTTGTTCCTATGCATCATGGCTTCTTTAACGTATTTTGGCTGATAATCTATGATGCTAAATTTTGTGTGAATTGGTAGGTTAGAAGGGAACCGATTATATCTAGCATCTGTTCTAGAGACTATTGAGTACATGGCTAATATTTGGGGCAACAGAGTACAGAATAGCCATTGACATCTGGTCTACTGGATGTGTCCTAACTGAACTTATGGTTGGACAGGTGGATGTTCTGGTTATATATTGTTCCTTTTTTTTTTTATGGCGGGAGCTTAAATATGAAGAAGCTAACTAGTTATTACTTCTGATATTCCAGCCTTTCTTTCCTGCAGAAAATGGAGTTGACCAGCTTCTTGAAATAATTAAGGTGGAACTTTTTTCTTTTTTCGTTTTTTTAAATAATACTAGTTATTTGTTGGCATTGATACTTTGAATTGTTGAGCTCAAGTGTTGTCTGCACTTTTGATAAGGTATTATATATAGAGATCACCATATATCTGCATTGGATATGCATACATTCTTAGCATCTTAGCATAAGTACTTGTTTATTTCTTGGTTAATTGCCCTGTATTTCTTTTGCATGGTTGCCTTTTGGCTTTTTATATCTTGGGTATTGTTCTGTTTATTAACCTAAACAATTACTACCCCATGTATGCTTTGGATTTATAAGATGGTTATGAGTGTACATCTCATGAACTTTAGCTAGGGCATTATGTTTTTTCTAAAGAAAAAATGGGGAATCTAGGACATTATATTTTCGTTTTCATAAAAACAGTATTCAGTGTATGGATTTTTTTTTTTATATTTTTTGCTTAGACAACAGATGGATGTTTAGACTAATATACAGAATATGATATGAATTTTCTTATTAATATATCATCTATTTTATTGATATTAAATATTCACAAACAATTATTATATTTTTTTTAAAAAAAAATGAGAATCTTTGCAGACGCAATAACGAGTCCAGAAAGGTACCTAAATGCTTTTCTTTTCCGGACAAAGAAAAGCGTTGGCAAAAGTAAGAACTCACCGGAAAAAGTCGACCTTTTTGCAGACGTGTTATATGGATGGTTTTGCAGACGCATTTCATTGTTGTGTCGGGGTATTAAAAAGTAAATTTCACAGGCGAAGCTACATAGACGCATGGTGCAGACGTGAATTTGCGTTTAAGAAACTTTTGTTGGTGCGTTGTTTTTGCAGACGCGTTTTAGCACCGGAAAAAGTTGCGTTTCTAGTAGTGATTGTACCGTCGATATGTCATTAATGCGTAGTCCGGTTGACATTTTTGGAACAACGACATGTTGGTTTAGATTTTAGGTTGAACGACTTACAGTTTCAGAGGAAATTAGTAGTATTCTTTTGCAATACTTTCGTATCTCAATAAGTGGACTCTATTTAATATCTCTCATTGTGATAATATAAAAGTCATTATTGAAATAATATTAAGTACAATCTATGCGTCAAACAGTGAAAAAAAAAATAGTATAATTTTACTTAAATTAGACTTTATTGTACTTTTATACGTATGAGTTTTATTTTTAGAATTTAAGTTATATTTGTAAATTTGTGTTGTACTATGATATTATATTTTTTATGTTATTTATAATTTTGTTTATGTTAATAAAATCTAGGGGATTTAAATGGATTTTAATTTTTAAAATATTTTAAGAAAATATTTTTACGTACGTGACGTGATAGACATACAATGTTACCAAAAAAAAATGATATCATAGGTATACGACGACGTTTTTTTGGTTTCATCATAGACCTATGACGTCGTTTTTTTTATTATTATTTTCTTCAAGATTAATTTAAACAAAAATATAATTTATAAGGGACATTATTTTTTTATCTCAAAATGTATTGGGTTAATTGAAATCTAGAATCGTGCTCTAGGGCAAATGACCAGTCATCAACAGAGCATCAGAGATGAGGGATAAGTAAAGGAACAAACATGATAATGTGCAAAGAAGTAAATATGAAATTAAGAAAAATTGAAATGGAAAAAAAATATATTAAATTGTGTACAAGAATTTTAGAAGGGATATAGATTAAAATAACTATCAGTACTCTTCTTCTTTCAGCATCTCCTGACCCACTAGATGGGGAGGTCTTTTAGATCTCTCTCTAGTAGGGATTTTCATTTTCAATTTTTTCTTTGTTATTTTATATCTTTAAATAATTTTTTTACTTAGGAAGGTATGACTCTACCCAATTCTAGGTTTATGGTGGTTTTGGTTTTATTCTATATTCTCATTATGTTAGTCCACCTATGTTTAGATCTATGGTGATTTTTAGTAGATTTTATGTTATAATGAATTTTTTTAGTATGGTTTTCATTTAAATTTTTAGTAGATTTTATGTTATAATGAATTTTTTTAGTATGGTTTTCATTTAAATCTATACAGATCTAGATAGTTTATATAATGGTATCTATTTTTCAATGCCCTTTTGATATGAAGCGAGAGATACCAATAATGGATGTTAAATAGAGGGCCACAACGAACCTATAAATTATATAGAGAGTTCTATTAAAGTGCACAATAATAGTAATCTATACGAATCTCTTTATTTCAGGGTCGATTTTGCAAGGATACCAATGTGTAAATTCCTCTAATGCTTTATAATAGTTTGTTACGGTTGTCTGTTTATACTTAAAAACCATTTTGATGGGTATTGTCCTATCTTGCTATTATCAATGAAAGTATCGCTCATTTTCAAAAATAAATAAATAAATAACTACCAACAATTAGGGTATTTGTGTTCAAAGCCTTCAAAGCCTCCCCCCCCCCCCCAACACCACTCCTGCAAAAAAAAAAAAGAAAAGATTGTTAAAGTTACCATAACGTTTTGATCCAGTCATATTTGATGGAAAAATCGTTTTGATCCAGTCATATTTGATGGAAAAATATTTTCAACTTTTTAAAATCGTAGAACAATCCTCCCCTGGGCTTCCATAAATTGGCACTATTGTATATCTATGGTAAATAAGTAATTTATTAGAAGCATAATAATGAGTATATTATTGTATATTGATGGTAAATGAGCGATAATTATTTTTGAGAACATGGTAAATAAGTGATGTACCACTTTATATAGTGGTAAATAAATAATTTAATGAGAGTATAATAGTAAATATACTATTAAAAATAAGTTATATGTTTTAAAAATCGTGGTAAATAAATGATATATACCAAAGTAATTTACTAAAAGTATAATGATAAATATGCCACTATAAATAAGATATATTTTTGAGATCGTAGAAAATAAATAATATACTACCACATAATTGTGGTAAATAAGTAATTTGTCAGGACTATAATGGTAAATATGCTACTATAAATAAGTTATATGTTTATGAGGTTTTAGTAAATAAATAATATACTTTTTCATAATAGTGAAAAATAAGTAATTTATCAGAGGTGTAATGATAAATATACTACTTTATATAAGTGAGTATTTGTGCTCATAATAAACAAATGATATATCACTTTATAGTAGTAGTAAATAAATTATTTACCAGAAGTATAATGATAAACTCTAATCACTACTATTAAAAAGGGCATATATCTATTCATAAAATCAAAAAATGATATCTATTAAACCATATCTTCAAAAGTGAGATATTTTTGTTCAATCCCCTCTCAAGAGAGGAAAAAAAAAGCTATCGATATTTGTCAAAAAAGTGACAAATATAAACTCATGTATAATAATGTCCTAGGCTTTTACACAAAAACCATGCTCATAGTCGACAAAATGGGAAAAGTTCATAAGTACGCGTTTTTATTTTTATTTCACGAATACCCGTTTTGTTAAAAATGTAGACCACCAGTGTTTTACATATAAAATGTATACCGTGGTACACATTTCATACATCAAGTGTATATCATGGTACAGATTTCATAAATAAAAATTACACTAAAAATTGACACATTTCAAAATGTATACTAAAGTTAATTTTATAATGAAAAATATAAATCATGATAAATATTTATATTGTAAATGTATACCGTTTATATTTTACATATAAAATATATAAAATGTATACCATATAGGTAAAAATTTACATTATAAACATATATCATTCAAATTTTGCACATGAAATACGTTCCATAAAAAGGGGTATTTTTGAAATAAAAAAAAATATAAAACAGGTATTTATGAAAATAAGTTATAAAAATAAGTATTGGGTATAATTTCTCTTACAAAATTGAAAAATTCTAGATGAGCTGAATTTTTTTAAAAAAAACCAATTCTATTTAGAATGATATCACTCTTTAATATATTTTAAAAAAATAGCATTTTCAAAAAATAGTATTTTTTAAACGTACTCAGTATAACCAAGCAAGTTACTTGGAGTAATCAAGAGTTATTTAAGGCAATCAATCTGATTACCTCAAGTAACTTGACCAATTATCTCAAATACTTCATCGATTAGTGAAAACTAATATTTTTAAAAGTGATATTTTTCTTAATAGTTCTGGGAGTTTTTAAAAAGTTTAAAAATTTGGGATTTTTCAATTTTTTAAAACACTTTACCATAAAAATTCAAATTTCCTCTAATGTCCCTTTTGCTTTACTTGTCATATGATGTATTTAGTTAAATCCCCATTTTTTTGGGAAAATTAGAACCAATATCCTTTTTGTACCCTTTATTTTAATAAATGTCTATTTTTCTTTGTTAATAAGTAAATATCCAAGTATATGTATTTTTATACTTAGTATATCTACTTATATACTAGCTTTTATTTATATATTGAGTATATTAGCTTTTTTTTATATTGGGTATATATTAAGTGGATTTTACACTTAACTTTACTACCCTTTCAAGCTTAAGAATTGCTTATCTTTGAGCTCTTTTTATCCGATTTCATTATTTTTTATGTATATTTTAGGTGAGGAGTCTTGAGCTAGAGAATATCGACTTTTGAAAAAAAATCAAGGTTTGATCAAGGCAACTTAGACCAATTGTAAGCAAAGACGGGAGAACTCAGTCTCAGCATCTAAGCAGAGTAAAACAATGACACTAGATAGAGAAAAAAAAGACAAAAAGTGGGTGTTGCAGTGCCGAGATTTCCAAAGATCTGGCACCGCAGTGACAGAAAGTGGCGCCGTAGCGCCGAGAGTTCCAGAGACCTGATGTCGTAGCGTCGGGAACTGGCGCCGCAGTGCCGGGTCATTAATCCCGTGGCACCGTAGCGCCATTCACAAAGTGCCGGGTCAGTATCCGCAGTGCCACCTTCTTCAGCATCTTGGCACCGCCGTTCCAAATTCGGCACTGCAGCGTCGCGTGGAGCAAGACAAGTTGTAGAATTTCTGGACCATGGCCAGACTGCCTCTAGTATTTAACCACTTCTAAAATCAGCAGTACAGGGGATGGGAAATAACCCTAGTAGCCAGAGTTAGAGAGAGTTTCTGAAGGAGAAACAATAAGGAGCAGAAGGAATCATAAGGATTCAAGAAGAGACTAGCGGATTTCTACACTTCAAAGATTTGGACACAGGTTAAACAACATAGGATTGCCTAGTCTAAGCTGAGTTTACATAAGATAGGAATACACCTAAGTAACTTATGCAATCTTGTATGGGAATTACTAAGCTTAATGAGTTTAATCAATTTATATTAGAAGTAACATACTAACTTGTTTAAGCATTTTTACCTATATCTTGGAAAATAATTTGTGAATATCATTGAGTTCCCGGTTGTTAACTCTAAGTGGATGATTGAACGGTGAGGAAATTAGAAATTGAAAGTGTTATAGGAGAGATTGCATCCCTAGGCTTTATCTCATTATTATAAAACTTCCATTAGTGTTTAGTATTAACTTCCATTATTTCCTTTTTTACTAAATTCACATTTTAATTTCGGTTTAAAATAACTTCTCATTGTCGTTTGGATAAATCGTCAACTAGTTTTAGTTAGTACTTAATATTTGTAATTCATTTGCTTTTCATGGGATTCGACACTCACTTACCTTCTATATTACTTATTGCAACTCATATACTTGCGGTATTTTGTGTGTTAGAAATAGCCCAATAATATATCATTTCTACACTTTGTATATCAATTGATATATTAGTCATTTTGCAATAATATATGAAAAATAGACATTTACTTAACATCAACTTAAAAATTGATAATTTTACGATATGATCCCCTTGAATTTTATTGATTGTGTTGGCAGAGATAAATTATTATACTCTAATTTTTATGGGATTAACCTAAATCACTGTCAAATAAACTAATTCCCATAAAAGAAATAGAAATAGAAATTAAAATGGGCGTTTTATAGAAAGAAAAAAAAAATAACTAGACCCAAAGTCTGAAAAATTCTAGATGGGCTAAACTTTTTGAAAAGTCCTCGATTTATTTAGAAATATGTCATTTTGAAAAATTTCTTCAGAAAAATAATAATTTTCAAAAATAGTTTGAAAAAGGGAACTTTTTCATCAAAATTGGTACTTTTCAAAGGTACTTCAGGTAACTAATTAGGCTACTTTTGGTAATCAGTTGAGTTATTTAGGATAGCCGGACAACCTCATGTATTTTATCAATTTGTAAAAAGTGATATTTTTAAAAATATTTTTTAAGGTGATTTTTTTCTAATAAATCTAGAATTTTTCATTAAAAAAATTAAAATCTAGAATTTTTCAAGTTTTTTTAAAATTTTTCTATATAAGATCAAATTTTCCCAATAATACTCTATTCCAAATTATTAAGAACCACCAAAATACGAAAAGCACTAAAGTTAAAAAAGATAGCATGCATTATCTATTATCTATATAGATTTTAGTATTATTGCTCAATAAGATACTGTCATTTAGCTTGAAATATTAAGGTCCTATGAACCGAACTTTAGGCTCTCTTTTGGAATCTAGATTTTTGGAGGGTAAAAAATTGTGAGAAAAAAGTCCAGAAAAAAAATAAATAAAATATTTTCCTAAAATTTTATGAAGTTTTATTTTGAAATTTTTGGCTTTAGTGATTAATTTGTCAAAATTCTATCTACTAAAATTACATCAAATCTAACTCTATCTTTTCTAAAATTTCTACTATTTTTTTTCTTAATCCAAACAAGAAAAAATGAAATTCTTTGAATTTTTTATCTTTTCCTCTAAGAATCCAAGTTTTAAACGGGGCTTAGCAAATCATAAACGGGGCTTAGCAAATCTGAGAATACATAGATTTGTTGATTGTTAAGGAGTTGCTAGTTTGGCCTTTTTTAGATTGTATTCAAAAAAAAATTACTTTTAGAAAAAAATAATTATATTAATTGTTAATCTAAATTTTGTAGAATTGAAAAAAAAAAAATCCCTACACTACTAAATAGGAGAAAATTTGGGAAAACAAAATAGACATACGTATATAATTAAAAAAAAAAGTACTAGCAACTTACGGTGAGACCCACATATGCCCAACAATAATGGGCGCCTGAAATTCATCAGTCGTGTCAAATAGGACTGTTGGTGGTAGTACAGCTCGTAATTTGAATTAAAGTAGAATATACACAGATGGAACTAGTATAGGCTCGGGGGCATGGGTCCCATCATTTTTTAAGAATTGTATTTTTTACCCTAATTTTGTTTGAAAACTTTAGTTTAGTCCTTCATTTGCCTCCCTATATTTTTGTGATTACAATGTTTTAGCATACTTTATTTTTTTTAAAAAAAAATCAGTGACACCTCATATGACCCTGCTGAATTTTTTTTATATTTGAATTTTACTTATATTATCTTAAAATTCTAATTTTTTTCCTCATACTTTATGGATAATTTTTCTTTAAATTCACTTTACTCTTTTTAGTATTATGCTGGTCTATATTGACTAGTACCTGATAATTAGTACTTTTAGATTCGTCTTGAATACTTACTAAATTATTACAAGTCAATCTAAAGCAGGAGAAGAAAAAAAAAATTATAAAGAGGAAAAATGTAAAAAAGAAAACAAATTTAGCTAAAAAAATTTCCTCGCTGTACACATGCTGTACCCTGCCATATACTATATGAGAGTTTGGCAGTTTATTGAAGTGATTCAACGAGGATTTGATCATGATAGGATCTCAGTTTAAGTACCTATCAATAAATACACATACCGTACAAAATAATTGAACTCCATAATTGACTATTTTCTTCTTTCGTTTGGATTTCATTAATTCGTGATATCAGTTTCTGATGGTTTTTGTCTTTATGAGCCTTTTAAAATTACGTACCTACTAGTGTAATTAATGAAATGTAATAAATTTCAGTTGAATATATTTGAGCTCAACTGTAGTTCTTTGAGCACAATTTATTAATGTAATCACAAAAATTTAGACTTTTGCAACCTAGAGAATATGATAACGCACCAAATGATTGTAACATACTCTTTCAGTATTAAATGTTAATCACAAAGTCCATGGAAATATTAATTATCAGTAACATGCTTCAAACCCCACCGGTACTTTGAGTACTAGATTTAATTCCTTCTATTACAATAACCATTAATATTTTTTATTAGCAAAACAAAAAATATAGCTTCGCCTAGCATCACCATTTAAATAAAATAATAATAATAGTTGTGTTGTACCATATATATATAATTTTTTATTATAATAAATCATTTGTTACAATACAAGCGATATAATTACGAATTTCTCCCTTCCTAAAAAAACACAAATTTCTCCATTATAGAATAATGTATAAAGACTATGCCTAGTACGTGTATGGTCGCTCCATTCTCGAAATAATGAATAAAATGCACCTCTACCACTATCTCTCAACTAAGAAGTTTGCATTGCTATCAATAAGATTGTTTCGTTTCCAAGACATATCACCACAAAGTTTATAGTACCCTTAACAATCTTACAATTGGATAAAGCTAGCTATTTTTAATAACAACGCATATAGTATGTGAATTAGCACTATTTAGTTGATAAATGTGATTAATTTATTAAAAATTAAGTATAAATTTTGAGATACTTAGTACCATCATTTTATAATTAATTTCTACCAAATGTACAATGAACCTCAAAGACACCATATGATTTAGCGATTTACAAATTAAGAGTAATAAATATGATATCAAAGGATCAAAGAGACGAAGATTTCTTTTGAAAAAGAAGCAAGAGTTTTACTCTCATCATCCTAAAGTGTAACACTAACTCCAATAAATCCCATCTCTAAGAGTAATATATTAACTATGTCAAAATTTTGAAAGATCTAGATCTTAGAAAATTGAAATTTAGAAGAATTCTGCGAAGAACTAAAGAAAACACAGAAATTAACTAAATCTACATAGATGTAGATTGATGAAAGATAAAACCCTTGTGAAAATAAATCTATACAATCAAAGAGCTTTTTTTTTTTTAAAAAAAAAGTAGAACTTAATTAATGACATTCACTTATTACAAATTAAAGAAAAATACTTACTACTATCCAATCCCTAGTTCATCCCATTAAGGATAATAGGTTTTCACGCCTACCTCTTGTGTGACTCGAACTTAGGACCAAGATCTTAGATAGTGAGACTCTTACCATTTGAGTCAACCCAGTTCATCGTACAATCAAAAAGCTTCACAAATATGAAAGATTGTTAAAAGGAAGAAAATGAAGTTTATTTTTTAGAAAAAGGGAGCGAGGTTTTAGTAATTTATATATATATATATATATATTGGGATAATATAAAATAAAACTCACGATATTTAGCCTTTTTGCAAGAAAAATCTACACTTTTTTATTAATAACAAATAAAATCTTTAATTTATATTTTATATCAAATCTCACCGAATTAACATATATGGTCAAAATTGGACCAGTTTAAAATCGTTGAAAAAATGGTCTTACCCTTTGAAATTGTTAATTGATATCCGTAAAAATAACAGGAAGATAACCACTATTACAATGAATGGTCTTTAACATTCTCGGAAATCTAACTATTATAACATTCAAACACACACATACACGCAGAATCAGACTTGTGTTGTATGATTTCAAAAGATATAAACATTTTTCTTCAACAAATTTGGACCTATTTTAATGCAAAATGGCTAATGATCTTATTATTATTATTATATTATACATGTATCTGCGGTTATATGAAGAATGCTAAATACAATCTTTTTGCACTCTTTTTTAATATAATTTGTATTACAAAAATATAAAACTGGATAATAAAATATAATTGTCAAGAAACTAAAAGAGTAGGAAAGAAAGCATATTTGACATTTCTTGTAAAGGTGTATACATATGACTTCTTTTTTACTCTTTTTTTTTTCTTCATCCTTTTGGACTGGCAATTAATCCAACCAAATATCCAAAGACTTGGAACCTAAACTATCTCTCAGATGAATGTCATATATTTGATTTTGTAATTTTTATTTATTTTTTATTGGAATTATTCTGTAATGTTTTTATTCTTTTTTGCAATGGAAAAAATTAAAAGGAAAATAAAAATAATGTAGATTAATATTCCTGAAATATAGACCGATATTGTTATAGATATCTTAAAAAAAAAAAAGAAACATAATAAATGATAAATAAAAATAAAAAATAAACAAAACAACTTATCTGTCCCCAAAGCATGTTTGTCATAAAACTCGCATATCTTTTTTTGCCATAAAAAAAAAAAAAAGAATCTAACATATTGTTTATGATTTTCTGTTTCATTTTGATAATAGCTTAGTACATTATATTAGATTTTGTACGACTGTTAACGTTTTTAAACAATTCTATAAATTTTAAAAATCAAACTTTTATTTATTTTTCTCTTTTTAAACAAAATAATAAACACATTCCAAGTGAATTACCCTTGTTTGTTTCCTCTTAAAAAAAAAATCTAAAAATTATACCTATTTACGGAGCAAAAAATCATTCCATAACAGTACGTAGGGTTCATAACAATAACCGTAGGTGGGGTTCCCTAAAAATTCAAAAAAGGTAAGAATATTTGAACGTGCTATATAGTAGGTACTAAAATAAAATACCTCAAAAATTTTCATTGAAAATAAAGGAATTTTTATATTGTTCCACCAAGCCCAAATGGCCTCTAGAAGAAAAGATGAAAGAAGTAATGTATTATTTGTATTTATATATTGACTAATAACACGCTCATAAGTTTCATTATATGCTTTTGGCCACGTTTGTAATTCGTGTTATCATGTCATATTTAGGTCGATATAATTATTGTAAAATCTGATCAGATTTAAAGGTATTTTGGACTTTTTAGAGCCAATGAAATAATTGTAATTATTGATTTTTGGAATAAAATATTTAAAATATCTGAAAATTATATTGAGGTACTACAGTATCGCTTATTTGCATAAAAGGACTTTAGAATTATCAAATTCTCTCGAAGAAAGCCCTTGGGAAGAGAGAGAAAAGGTTGGATTTGCCGCTGCCTCTAGCTACCGCATTGCCATCTGTCTCAGTCAATGCACTGGCCTGCATCGAAGAGCTTTCAAAGACGAATCCAATGCCACTAGTCCTGCCTCGTTTCGACGTCGGACGAAGCCGTAGCGGCCCCGCAAAGATACTGCCTTCGATAAGGTTTTCCGGCCACCAGAGCGCCGTCCGACCTCTGTTATCGACACCTCCGGCAAGTAGAGTCTCGTCTCGCCGTTGTCGATTAACTTCAAGTGGTTGCTAGTCAAAATTCATCTCAGTAAGTTTTTACCACTTTACCGTTTTTACCAATTAACAAAAAAAGTGATATTTTTGTAAATTTTTGGTTAGATAATTATTTTACCCGAGGTAAATATATGAGGTGAAAGGAGGTTAAAAATCATGAATAAGTAGGTTTGGTGAAAACTAAAATGATATCCACAAATATGTTAATTTTCTAATTAAAAATAAATGGTATTTTTCTAAGTTAGAACAAAAAGTGGTATTTTAACAAAACGAAATAGTATGGACTAGAGTCTATTACTATGCAGATTTGGGCCTTGGGCTTATATTAGAAAATAGTATTTTTCGAAATATAATTACAAAAATGACATTTTAATAAAGAATTAGTGAAGTTGATATTGTTTTTTAAATATTTTTGAAAATTTTATTTTCTTAAATAATTATTTTATTGATATTTTCTGTAATATTTTAGAAAAGTGATATTATTGGAAATAATCAGAAAAAATGATATTTTTATAAATACTTTGGAAACATTGGACTTTTTCGTATTAATTCCAAAAAGAGATATTTTTGTAATTCTCAGATTTTTGGGCTTAATTAATGTTAGGGACCTCGAAACTGAGTTCTGATTTCGAATTTGGACTTACTGAGGTCGAGACATGAATTTTGGTATAAAATACGATTATGTTTCGTTATTGAACAAAAATTAAAATTTCGTGGCACAAATTGTACCATTTTGCGTGCCACGGGCCAGTCCTGCACCGGAGCCCTTTTTGACAAAGTATATATCTAACCCAACGTTTTTTGGTGTTCTGAATTCAGTGGTGACCTCTGTTTCTCCATTCGAGGCTTCGGTGTAAAAGTCATTTTTTCAAGTGAATTTACTAGGATCCCTAAAGTGTCGTTTGATCACCCGAGTGACCAACGGGAGTTTCTTCGAGCATCGTTAGCTTGGTATTGATACTGTATCGAGGTAGGAGTTCAATTACCTGATTTTATATCTGTTTGATTTATAATTTCATTAAAACTTATTTATAAAAAATTGTGATCTCACGATGGTTTAACAAATTGTTGAAAATTATTGGATTATACTGGGATTGGATTGTTTGAATTATTTTACATATTTTTATATTGTGATTATGAGGTAAAATAGCAGTGTGCTGCTCATGTTACAGTAAATCCCATAATAATACCAAGTTTAATTTTTAAAGCATGATTTGATTCATGGATGCATGGTTATTGTGAACCGTTTCATGTTGTATATACCATAGGATCATACACTTGAGTTTCATTATTACATCATGGTAGTTTAGATCGCTGGCGAGTTGTTGCAATGCTAGATGAAAAACTTAGCCCCTGCGCAGGTTTTTAGTGGATACACCTACGGATAGTATCAGGATGCTGGATACATTTACTACAGAGGTATTATAGGGTCGTGATGGGAGGATGAGAGCTCACTCATATACTTGGTTGATTATAATATGTACAAACATGTGTTTCCGGTTTTGCTTTTTGAATCTATCATTATTCTGGATACCAACTATTTTATATATCTGGTTTTTAAATGGATTTTTAAGAAGGTATTAACCATGCAAGTTTGGTAAAATTGCATTCGTTCAAAAATGTAATTGAATTTCTACTGAGCATGTGAATGCCCACCCCCTTACTTCTCCCACTTTCAGGTATTTGTTTAACTGAGGTAGTCGTCTTGATGGATAGACAAGCTATGGAGCTTGTATATACTATTCTACTCCTAATTCTTGATGGGTGTACATACTTTGTTTATCCTTTTTTACATGTTTAGTTATTTAGCCAAGATTAGTGAGTGGATGTATGAGGATGATTTTATTGTTAAATTAAGTATTTGAAATAACAAATGATTTTATATAACATATTTTAAACATTGAACTAAATATTTCAGTTAAACTTAATTTATCAAAGTTTATAATTTCTGAAAAAGTTTTAAAAGAGATTGTTAGAAAATTTCTTATACTTTGATGAGCATTTCTTTTATATTAAATTAAAACTAATAAGAGTTTTAATGATTATGGAATTTATAATGATTTGAGGATCAAAATAAAATTATCTAATACATGATTTCTCTTAAATTCTGTAAAATTAATATTTTATTATATTTTCACTTAAAATTACTAAAAGTCACGGCTTTAGATTTTTGGTTGTGACAGAAATGGTATCAGAACTACAGTCTTCAGATCTGTCTGGGATCTTACCTGTGAGATTTTGTTATTTAAAAAGGATTTTAGAAAGTGTTTGACAAATATCAGATACATCACTTCATAATTGGCTAAATATGTTGTCTTTACTCTGATTCGTCTTGAATAGTTCCTTCATCTCCCTAGAATGAAGCTCTAGTATCCTTAGGATAATTATATCCCAGAAATTCTAGTCTTAAAGGTATGGGGATTGAAACAAGACTAATGAATTCTACCCCTATTGAAATTCTCTGATTCAAATGAACATTCATTCTTATACTTTTATGTCTATTATGGTGATAGAACCTCGTAGCTTCTGAGATAGCAATTCGATGTCTCATATCTTGATTGTCGTAGGTTGACTTCATTTGTATGTATGGGATTGTGATATTAATCCTTTGATTTTAGCATACATTTAATTACTCGGTTTGAGTAAATAGTGATAGTTTTTATGTTAGAAGGTTTAAATTAATGATACTTTTTGCATAATATATTGCTTGTAAAATAACAAATTAGTATAATATTGAGTGTGGTATAGTACTAAATCCACCAAGATTAGCATGACATTGATTGTGCATCTGTAGAATAAATGATTTAATTTCATTGAGATTCTTTGGTTATTTGGTTTTGTTTAAAATATATTATGATTATATTTTCTTGTAAGTTGTTTACTTGTGATATATTATTTTGTCAACTTGATAGCTGCATACTTGGTTCACTTGTCTTTCTAAGGTAAAGCATTTGGAATTGGAAAAAAAAAATTCACAATTAATGGACTAAGAAAATTTTCGCCGAATGAAAAGTAGATTTGTGCACCTAGACATGGTTTTCGTCCGGACTTATATTTTCTCTTTGTATATATATTGGTCTTATAATTCTTGGGTAGAAATAATTTGGGTATTGGTAATTTGATCAAATTTAAAACTTCTTACATGGTTTTTGTGACTTAAAATCTTCAAATTGATTTGCATGATTTGAAACGCAGTAGGATATTATGTTTGATGAATTGCATGTCCTTATTTCCAAAAGAACAACGGATATTTTAAAAGTATTGGTTAAGGCAAAAGTAGTTCACTTTTTCAAAGGATTATTTGAAATTAGATTGTGCAAGACTACACTATTGTAAAGTTAAACCTTGGTAGGTATAAAATTTAGCTATGATACTAAATTTTCCTATATTTGATAGTGCTAGCCGGAAAATTTTTTTAGACCAAGAAAATTGTTATAAACTTAAAGTTTTAAGTATCTTTTTAGATTTGAATGTGGTTAATATTTTTGGTGCTTGACTTATAAGCTGAAATGTATTTTCATATATTTATTTACCTAAAGTTAAACAAGGAATGTTTATGGAAAGTTATACGATAACTTGAGAAACAAGTTTAATTTCTTAGAA
Source organism: Parasponia andersonii (assembly GCA_002914805.1). Taxonomy (NCBI): domain Eukaryota; kingdom Viridiplantae; phylum Streptophyta; class Magnoliopsida; order Rosales; family Cannabaceae; genus Trema; species Trema andersonii. The sequence goes on from JXTB01000012.1 coordinate 880,983, forward strand.
AAAAATTTTTGGTATGAATTAATTCGGCATAAGTATAAATTTTTGGAAAAAAAAAAAATTATGTGTGTCTAAGATGTTATATATAATATCTTGATTGCGTAAATTTTGCAAAGTAGAAACTTGGTAATAGAATCCGGTTTGGAATCATGTTTGAATGAAAGATATTAGATTTTGAATACTAGTTTGGAAATTTTGTAAAACCTTATTATTATGTTTTGACGTGCCTTGTTATTGAATATGTTTATTTGCCCAAATCTCCACTTAAATATGTAGTATATTTCAATGATATATACATGATGTTGGTAATCTTTGGTTTGTTAAATACTTGTTAAGTAATAAATGATTTTTCATTGGTTAAGTCAAGTTGAGTTGACCTTATTTTGATAGTTTCAATTAGATAATCGAGCACTCACGTGATTGATTTAAATTGGTATCCTAAGTGTTGAGAACCCTTAGTGTTGGAGACTTGGGATGATGTCTCATTTAGGCTTCAAATAAAAATAAATTGGTTTGAATACCTGAGTCTTGAAGGGACTAGAGTAGCACATAGTAATGCATTGTATCTTTATTGGAACTAAAAAAAAAAAAAAGAGAGGGGGTTTAATTATGATACATTCTATAATTTTTCTGAAACGTTTTATAAGATCTATATCTTAAAAGTGCCTTTCAAAACTGTTTTTAATTATTAGAGTGTAGTGACTTCAAAGTTATAAAACACAAAGATAGCCTTACTAAAGCAAGTCATACTGAGAGTTTTTCATAAATGAAGATTTGTAGAAATGTATTTACATATGTGATATACCAGTTAAAAAACATATACTTTGAATTTCTTGGATATATAAAGAAATGTTTAGAAACTTTTGGGAAAGTTTTGGGATTTTAAGAAATCATGTTAACTCTGATTAAAAGAGAATTGACAAAGTCTATTGTAAGTGAAAATTTTGATTGAAGTTATTAATATTGAGTTGAGTTGGTGGTTCATTATCTGATTTGTGTCGAACTCACGCATCATTGTGATAGCATAAATGATGATATTTAAAAAATCGTTTATTCATGGGTCTGTATAGAAAGTTGTTAAACTTTTCCTATTATATTTTCAAAATGAATACTTGGAGTTCAGATTTGATTTACCTAGGACCAAGGTAAGACCTTATTGTAAATTAGTGTAGTATTCTTTTATGCCTTTGATTTTTGTATTGCATATTTTCGAAAAAATATTTAAATTATTTTCGACTTAAAAATGAAATGAGGTTTAATGGGAGACAGACGTTACTGCAGAAACGGCTTATTCTATTGAAACCTTATTTCTGGGCATTCTGGTATTGTTAATTATGTATATTGAATATCAAGTCATTTCTATATGACTTCCCATTCAATCAAAGACTTATAAAGTCTTTGGAAGGGATTAATATTTTGGAATTATTATTATAATTCAGTATTTTGTAGAAGACTTATAGAGTCTTAGATGTAAACATGGTATAAATTACCGTATGATATTACCATGAGTTAAAAAAAAATACTTGGGAAATGCTTGGGCTATATATACAATATATAAACTTGCATTTTCTATGCTTCAATTATTATTTTTGCTATGAACTCCTCTGTTGGAGATTTCTATTCTGTCTTGATTCTAGTCTTGTCTTTGACTAGATATTGAGCGTGGAATGTTATTTTCTCACTAGTTACGAGGAACGGTAGATGTCTTATGTTGTCATATTTTTATTATAGTCTAACCTTGGACTTGTCTATCTTGTGTGGTATAACATAAGGGTATTGATTTCTATTTGGAATCTTATTAGAGTCTTTAAAGTCAGTAATTATTTAGGACTGGGTTCTAGATATAGACAAATGGGATTATACTGGTATGATATTGATTTGGTATGATCAAAAGGATGGAATCGTATATATTCGACATTTGGTCTGCTACTCTAGTTCGGTACCTAACAATCGATACTCAGGTTATAAGAGTCTTGCGTTATTAACTCTCGGTCTTGATTATCATTACCACCCATATTTTGTGTACCGATTTAAGGAAATTAATCTCATTTCCTTGTGTTGATGTCCATCTATCTATTGATGGGTCACCTTATGATTCCATATAACTTTGTATACCTTATGTCTTATGTGGCATCGAGAAGTCATCGGGATTCCAACACCCAGTGGAGGGCGTATGTTTCACGCTCCTTATATAACAAGTGTTTAATTCGATTCTCCTACACCCTATTTTCGATGGTTTACTATCCTCATAACCGTATGTCCTTATTATCTCTCTCGTACTCCATGTATTCGAATTTCGGGATGAAATTCTTTTAAGGAGGGGAGAATATAAAATCTGAAAAGATATAAGGGTATTTTGGAATTTTAGAGCCAATAGCATAGTTATAATTATTGATTTACGGAATAAAATATTCAGCATATCTGAATATTATATTAAGGTACTACAGTATCTCTTATTTGCATAAAAGGGCTTCAGAATTCTCAAATTCTCTCAAAGAAAGCCCTTAGGAAGAGAGAGAAAATGTCAGATTTGCCGCCGCCTCTAGCTGCTGCACTGCCACCCGCCTCAGTCGATGTGTTAGTCCGCATCGAAAAGCTTTCGAAGATGAATCCAACGCCACTGGTTATGCCTCGTTTCGACGTCGGACGAAGTCGTACCGACCCTGCAAAGATTCCGCCTCCGGCAAAGTTTTCCAGCCACCGGAGCGCTGTCCGACCTCCGTTTTCGATACCTCCGATTAGTGGAGTCTCGTCTCGCCATTGCTGATTAATTCCAAGTAGTTGCTCGTCAAAATTCATCTCCAGTCAGTTTTTACCACTTTTACCGTTTTCACCAACTAACTAAAAAAGTGATATTTTCGTAAATTTTTGGTTAGATAATTATTTTATCCGAAGTAAATATATAAGGTGAAAGATGGTTAAAAATCATGAATAATTACACTTGGTAAAAGTTAAAATGATATCCAAAAATGTGTTAATTTTCTAATTAAAAATGGTATTTTTCTAAGTTAGAACAAAAAGTGGAATTTTTTTAAAACTAAATACTGTTGGACTCTGTTACTATGCAGATTTGGGCCTTGGGTTGAGATTAGAAAATTGTTATTTTTCAAAATATAATTACAAAAATGACATTTTAACAAATAGTTAATGAAGTTGATATTTTTTTTTAAATATTTTTGAAAATGTTATTTTCTTAAATAATTATTTTATTGATATTTTCTGTAATATTTTAGAAAAGTGATATTATTGGAAATAATCAGCAAAGATGATATTTTTTTAAATACTTAGGAAAAATTGGACGTTTTTTGTATTAATTCCAAAAAGAGACATTTTTGTAATTCTTAGATTTTTGGGCTTAATTAATTCTAAGAACCTCGAAATTAAGTTCTGATTTCGAATTTGGACTCAATGAGGTCGAGACATGAATTTCGATATAAAATACGATTATGTTTCGTTATTGAACAAAAATCAGAATTTTGTGGCACAAATTGCATTGTTTTGCGTGCCACAGACCAGTCCCGCACCGGGGCCCGTTTTGACAAAGTATATATCTAACCCAACATTTTTTGGTATTTTGAATTCAGTGGTGACCTTTGTTTCTCCATTTGAGGGTTCGGTGGAAAAGTCACTTTTTCCAGTGAACTTACCAAGATCCCTAAAGTATCGTTTGAACACCCAAGTGACCAACGGGAGTTTCTTCGAGCGTCGTTAGCTTGGTATTGATACCATATTGAGGTAGGGGTTCAATTACCTGATTTTATACCTGTTTGATTTATAATTTTGTTAAAACTTATTTATAAAAAATTATGATCTCACGATGGTTTGACAAATCGTTAAAAATTATTGGATTATACTAGGATTAGATTATTTAGATTATTTTACATATTTTTATATTGTGATTATGAGGTAAAATAGCAGTGTGCTGCTCATGTTACAGTAAATTCCAGAATAATGTCGAGTTTAATTTTTAAAATGTGATTTGATTCATGGATGCATGGTTATTGTGAAAAGTTATATGTTGTACATACCATAGGATCATACACTTGAGTTCTATTATTGCATCATGGTAGTTTAGATCATTGGTGAGTTACTGCAGCGCTAGGTGAAAGACCTAGGCCCCTGCACAGGTTTTTAGTTAATACATCTACGAGTAGTGTTAGGATACTGGGTACCTCTGCTACAGAGGTATTACAGCGCCGTGATGGGAGGACGAGAACTCACTCATATACTTGGTTGATTATGTTATGTACAAACATATGTTTCTAATTTTGGTTTTTAAATATGTCATTATTCTAGATACCAACTGTTTTATATATCTGGTTTTTAAATTGATTTTTGAGAAGGTATTAACCATGCAGGTTTGGTAAAATTGCATTCATTCAAAAATGTAATTGAATTTCTACTGAGTATGTGAATGCTCACCCCCCTACTTCTTCCACTTTCAGGTGTTTGTCTAACTGAGGTAATCGTCTTGATGGATAGACAAACTATGGATCTTGTATATACTATTCTACTCCTAATTCTTGATGGGTGTTCATACTTTGTTTATCCTTTTTTACATGTTTAGTTATTTAGCCAGATTAGTGAGTGGATGTATGAGGATGATTTTATTGTTAAATTGAGTATTTGAAATAACAAATGATTTTATATAACACATTTTGGACATTGAACTAAATATTTCACTTAAACTCAATTTATCAAAGTTTATAATTTATGAAAAAGTTTTTAAAGAGATTGTTAGAAATTTTCTTATACTTTGATGAGTATTTCTTTTATATGAAATTAAAACTAATAAGAGTTTTAATGATTATGAAATTTATAATGATTTGAGGATCAAAACGAAATTATCTAATACATGATTTCTCTTAAATTCTGTAAAATTAATATTTTATTATATTTTCACTTAAAATTACTAAAAGTCACGGCTTTAGACGGATTATACAGATCATTTTTGGATTAAACGGGTTGACTCGAAACTCACCTGTTTATATTATGTAGAAAATTACCGGCCCTACTTTTGACCGTAAAAAAGTGAGATAGAATATTGTGTGTGAAGTATGATATATAAATTATTAATGAATAGGACCCCTTCCACATAAATAGTCAAATATTTTAAGATACGGAATATTCATGAATATGACCGGTGGGCCGTTGTTGTTCACTCGTATTTTCGGCAACCAAAAGCCTATAATCAAACTCAAATGATTAAAAGATTATGATAATATGCTGGATATAGATTAAAATATATAGGCAAATCATGGACCTAACAGATTATTTCCAAAATGGAAAATAATAATAATAATTATAACATGGGCATCAATTGCATAGTAGTGTATTAATTTTTGCGTTTATCAATTACCAATAAAAACTAATTTTTAGTTTAATAGAAATTTGTCATATAAAAATTAATGTGAGACTCATCTGCTATTACGTTATAGAAATTTGAAATCCAATAAAAAAAAAAAGTTGAGCAGTTTTTTTTTTTTTTGAAATATCACGTCCTTCTTTTTATTAAGAATTAGAACAAATTTTTAATGACTCTACAAAAACAAGAACACATTCTCTGCATACTCACGTACCATAAGTCCTAAATAAATTGAGCTAGATTCAATTGATTTTTTTTTTTTTTTTCAAATGTTGAAGAGTGCTATCGGTAAAGTATTGTTTAATCTGCCTTTTTCTTTCTTTTTTATGTGAACCGATAAAATCTCCTAATATAGTCATTTTGCAATGGAGGAAAGCAGCGTTCTGTTTCTGTATTTTGGCATTTGTCTTTTACTTAAAGTTTTGTTAACAGTTTTTCATCATAAAATCTCTTTTTGTTTCCTTATTTTTATAGTAATCAAGCTTTATTCAATATAAAAGTTTAATCAAAATTAATTTTGGGTTAAAACTGTTAATTTTTTAAAAAGTTTAAGGGACATTATAATTTTAACCATTGTGCCAATTGAGGCTAGCTCAGTTGGTCCAACGCTTGAGGAATGTGTGTGTGAGTTTGGAGGGTTAGGGGTTCAAACCTTAGTAGAGTGTGTTTGTGTTATTTTTCTTTAAATTTGTAGTAAGTGGTGGTCATTAGTTAAGCTCCACTTTTAAAAGAAAATAATAATTTTGACCATTGTGATAAAGTATGGACAAATTATAACTCATTTGCAAAAATAAACATTTTCTTAATTAAAAGACTGGAAATCTATTCAATGGCAGTAATTTCTTTCAATTTAATAACAATATAATACAAATATATATATATATGTGTAAAATATAGATAAAAATCCTACTGGATTGGTTCCTTGGATAAGTTAGAATGGAAAAAATAAAATAAAATACCTACTAGACACCGGTTCATCACTTAGTCTTTTCGTATATATATATAGGTGAGGCTCAAATAGTGATTTCGTAAAATCACTTCTGATAGATATAAAAAAATATCACTACAGATAGGCATAATTGTTCCATTCTTTGTTTTCCATTCTTATTTATTTTATTTTTTTTTGCAAAAAATGTGTTGATTATATAATTTATGTGTTGATTATATAATTTATGAGAAACGTGACAAAATCAAAGTTAAGCAAAAGCATTGAAAACAAAAATTTTCCAAATTATATTTTTTCATACAAACATTTTTAGGATCTTTGTTATGGTCTAAATATATATAATAGAATAGGTACCTCAATTAGTATGTCTTCATTCCTATGTACTAAGTCTATAACTATAGAGGTGTGTAGACACTTTAATCTCGATCAACTTTAAAGTGAGAATTCAAAACTCTAATAACCTCTAATCATGATTTCTAGAATTTCTCTCTCTCACTTTTCTCTCAGTTTTCTAGAGCAACCGCCAAGCTAATGTTTTAGTAGTATTGAACGTCACATACAAAAGATAGAGGAGGTGTCAAATCCCGGACTAGTAGTAGAAAGGGAATTTTACTAAGATTAGAAATTCTTTGATTTATTTAAAAATGGTCCTATAAATCTAAAGTTTAGAAAATAGTCTTTTTTATAAAATTATTTAGAATTCTATCAAGTGAACCTATCCCACAGTTCATAATCACTATTAAACATAGGCTGAAAAAATATTTAGAAAATCAAATTCAAATAGTTGCCCACGCATCATCATCATCCACCATAAGTATCAAGTATCATTTGGCATACAGAGTTTAAAGATAAAATTCAAAGTAGTATTTTTTATTCATGCTATTCAGTCTACTTAATCCAAAATAACTACAAAACTACCAAGCCCAGATCCAAAGTTCCAGTATTGCCAAGTAAACAAACCACTATCAAAAGATAGCTTCTAATCCTTTTGGCCATCAAAAAATCACACTGAACACCACATAAAAGGGAGAAAGTAAGGAGTGAGCATACAAAACTCAATAAAAAACTCAATTATCTTTAAAACCAATGTGTTCATGAAAAGCCTGCATGGTTAGTTATATTGAGAATCAAAGCATGTGTAAAGATAAGGTAATAACAAAAAAAGAGAACATACAAATAACCAATACCAGTTCTGACACCCTAAACCCACCTCATCCTGTCTTATCCAATAATGACCCATACCAGTGGGGACCGACACTCTGAACTCAAGTCCCAAGTTCAAACCTATATATGACTATGTACCTTAGATCTCTACGTGGGTCTACAGACTTTGCACTGATGATCTAGAATGTGCACTTTACCAACTAAATAGTCCCATGTAAATCTATAGATTGTAAACCAACAATGGTGCCCCACCATTAACTAAGTGTCTCGTAACACCTGAATACCTCAGGCATGATACTATGGATTACTCTCCACAAAAATTCACTCAAACAATGTAACCATACTAGATCAAAACCTAGAATATGGTCTAAATCCTCAAAAGACACATTTCCGTTCCTAGAAATTTGGCCACATAACAACTGTAATTTTAACAATCCCAAAATTCAAACCTACATGAAAAGCATTTACAAATCATGTTTTTTTTTTAAAAAAAATTACACAATAGTCCCCTATTTTTCAAACTCCTTTCAATTTAGTCCTCTGAATATTTGCATTTTAGTCTCCATTTCGTAAAACTTTTGCAAATAAATCTCTCTCTTATTTAATTCCATAAATTGACAAATGACCTTTTTGCCCTTATGATTTCGATGGTTTACTGGGCTAGCTACAAAATGAGGACATATATTAAAAATAAAAATAAAAAATATTGATATCGACTTTAATCACTCCTAAAGAATAGCAAAAAAGTAAACTAAAATACTAAAATATATCATTTAAGTTATAAATTAGTCAATAAGAGCATTTACTAAATATATGATTGTATGGGTTAATAAGCTACATTTTAGCTTGTATGTTGTAAGATCCTATATTAATGAACAATACTCATCTATTAACTTAAGTGATTTTAATCCAGTTACATTATGTAACATAGAACTCTCACATATGTACATAGAATTATATGCATAGAATGTTGGTGTGGATGCAAAAATTGAAGGTTGTGCCTCCTAATATAGATCTAAAACGATTGAAAAATTTAGATTGTTGAAATATTTTGTTTTCTTTTTAGTGTATTTTATATTACCGTGTCCATGCTCAAGTATGTATTAATATATGAACAATATCAATACAAATTAATAAGAGCAAAAGAAAAGAAAAAAAAATACCTTGCAATTCTATGGTATAAACGAATCGACAAAGAATACTAAAGCTTATTTATTCGTTATTGAATAATGTTCCATTTTCCAGCTAAACAATGTTTAACTCCTCTTGGCAGAAATCAAACTAGTAGCTTAATACATTTAAGTCAACCTTAAAAACAATATTTTTTTTTAAGCAACCCTTGGATCCAAGAATTAAAAATTTATTCCAAGAGCTTGACATAAAAAAAAATATCGATTTCTTACTGATTTTCATTTTAAGACCTTATAATTTTAGTACAAATTTTATTTTCCAAAGGAAATAAATGAAAAAAAAAAAGAGAGTCCAAAAAAAATAACGTACCTACTAAAATAAATTATAATATTCTTATAAACTAAAGAAAATCACGTTAGTCACTCTTAAATAAATTAAAAAAAAAGTGCAAACAAGTTTAGGGGAAACAAAAGTAAAGCCAAAAATACCCAAACTAATAACAGGTTAAAATTTGTAAATACATGAACTTTTCGAAAAAAACGCTATTATTCACTTTCTACTTTCAAAGAAAAATTTTGATTAACTTCAAATGATTTAATTAGAAAACAGAGCAAAGATGTTTTTCATTTTTTTAATATATTTCCTACCAACATTAAAAGGGGAAGCCTCAAAATCATGTTAGTCACTTAAAAAAAAAATGCAGATTTAAAAAAAAAATGAAGAAGAAGTAAAGGCAAAAAGAAAAATCACGTAAAAGAAAACTACCAAAATAAGCTCTATTTCTTTTATAAACTAAAAAAAAAATCACGTATAAAAAAAGGAACGATAAGTAAATGCAATAATAATGTCATAATCTTTTAAGTAGATTTAGAATTTTTTTTTCGGATAGAAATAGTTAAATGTTCTCTTTAAAAAGAAAGAAAAAAAAACAGTTACTAGTGTTAAAAAAAAAATTTAATAGTGTTAACAACACATAAAACAATCAAAACAAATAATCATCTACACATATATCAAGATTTAGGTGTGAGAAACCGTAGATCTATGGTGCATCTGTAAAAACCCGGATTTTTTGGAGGGTAATTTGGACATTTTACCAATTTTCGAGTTATTGGGTGAGTTAATTTGCAAAAATTTTGTACAGAAGGACTAAAGTACAAATTTTTAGGGGACAGAATTGATAGAAATTTGAAATTTTGGGAACTATTGTGTAGTTTTTAAAAATTACACAGCCCCATAAGATAATGCCACGTGACCCTGTCATTTTTCTCTCTCTCTCTCTCCTCGACACTCTCTCGCTCCCTCTGCTCACTCTCGGCTGACGACCACCGAACGAGGTGCCACTGCCTCTCGCCGTCGCCCAGCTGCGAGAATCGCCGGCGGAGCTCGCCAACACCTTCCCTAAGCCGACACCAACCAGCTGCAGCCGCCTGGGAGCTCGCCGTCGTCGGAGAAGCAGAAGTGACCATTTCGGATTTTTCATCACCGGCGACGATTCCGGCCACCGTTCGACCTCAGACCGATCCCGTTGGATTCGTCTCATCGAGAGGAAGTTCAAGGTATATATATATTTACCTCATAATGCCTGAATCAAAAGTTGTCCTTTTTGGAATATTTTGAGTTTAAGTTTGGCTTTTTAATCCGGCTGTTGGACGATTATTTTGTTTGCCTATATTTGGTGACCAATACGAAAATCGAAATCGGACGGCTAAAATTTGCCTCAATTTACGTGTCACCGGCCCAGTATGGGCCCAGATACGAATTGGATAAGTTATATGTCTAACCTAGTCATTTTGAGTACTAGGAATTCAGTGAAGAAGTCCATTTGTGGAATTGAAGCTCCGTTAAGAAGTTGGTTTTTTACAAGAGGACGATTAAGGGCTTGGAATTAGTTTCCGACCCTCCGGACGATTGTCGACGATGCCTTGAGGATTCAATAGCGTGATATCACTATTCTTGTGAGGTAGGGATTCGGTTACCTCCATTTTATACTATTTTCGAATAAAATTTATTTTTTACAACATATGAGAACAAATATGATGTTTGGTTTTCTTGAATATATGTGATAGATTGTGATAGTATGATATACATATATGTACTATATTGCTCTGGGGATTTTTCTGAGTGTAGGTTATTTTTGGGTATATCAAAAATAGGGTCGTTATGCTGCTCGTTTTTTTTTTTTATAAAAACCGAATATGCTTAATTTATTGAAAAACCCGAGCACGATTATTTTCACACTTCAGTTATGTATTGCACGTATTATAGGATCATACATAAGTACCGTGTTAGCATCGTGGGTTTACAGTGTGGCGTTGTGTGCCCCACCGTCGGTGTAGAGTCCGTAAACCCACGCAGGGTTCTGTTACTTCTGATTACCTCCCCATTTGGTAGGTATAGGCAATTTGGTTACTCCTCCAGGTTTGGTAGGCGACACATGAGTGTCCCCTCTGGGTATGGGCTTAGGTGTCAGGTAGGCTGTTAGGTACACTTAGTGCCATCATCCTGGATTTTTACAGATGAGAGGCTGTGAGCTCATGGGTATAGGTTGATTTGTGTCATCTGCATTCGAATTGAATGGTTTTGATTGTATTGATTTATTTAAACATATACATATGAATTTCCGGTTTTAGATCATTATATATGTATGTATTAGATTTAGACTAACCATGCAGGAACTTTCCATCACTAAAATATTTTCGAGTAACTGCTTTTCCTACTGGGTATTTTATGCTCACCCCCAACCTTCCTTCCTTCCTCAGGTGGTGTCCAATGCAACTTAGGAGATCAAGAGGAGTAAGAGGTCATCTTGACTGTAGTTCTTATCTTGGTAATGCTTAGAGTGTGATGTCAGAGTATTTGGACTGTTTGGGTTTTGTTTAGTATTGAACCAAGATTAATATATTCTATCTTTGTCTGTGAACTTATGTATGTCATTTTGGTATTTGATTTTTGACGTGGATGATGATGATGCTTGGACTTATATTTGGTTTACGTTTTTCGTTTCAGTATTTATTTGATCTATGTTTAATGGTGTATACGAACTGTAGAAGTGGTTCACGGAATAAAATTCCAATTATTTTATTTAAATAGACTGTTTTATAAAATTAGAACTTTTGACACTTTTTAAATAAATTAAGGAATTTCTCATCTTTGTGAAATTCTCCTTCTGCCACTAGCCCGGATTTTGGGTTGTGACAGCATCTATCTACCTTCGTAACATATATATAGAAGTATTATTAAAAATAAATAAATAAATAAAAACAAAGAGAAAAGACTACGAGAGACCTGAGGATGTCCCTCGTTAGCACGGGGGTGAAAATAAAAGGAGGTATAGGAGTAGCAAATAGAAGAAGAAGAAGACGATGATATCAGGAAAAGAAACTAAGATGAGGAACAACAATACATTCATTTCCACAGTGAAGTGTTTTTAGCTGTATATAGATCATGGAAAAGAGTTATGAATTAATATGCATGGTCTTTAAGCGGGCAACAAAAAGCCGTAGATTTGGAATTATAGTGGTATATCACTTATTGGTCATGTATGTTTAAAATATATTCATGGTGAAAAACTAGCAATAATATCTGTGTTGTGTTAGGGTTATATATATTAATAAACTTATAGTATTAATATTGGAATAAGAGAAGAGAAGAGCCTGCTAGAAGAATCTCCCAAACCATTCTTCCACTGAGAGATCATGTATACTGACTGTTATGGTTACAATATCTCTAGTAGTTGCATTCATCACCGATCAGGCACTGTTATAATTAGACTTTAATAAAAGCTACTACCAGAGACATGTACTTGACATTTTCTTGTATTTACTACAATTTCCTTTACTTTTTTGTGTTCCGTAATTTGTGAAGTTATTGTAAAAGACTTTTCGCACATATAGAAATTAATCCTGAAGCTGGCAGTATTGGAGAATTTGGTAATGAAGCCGGAATGCGTGGAAATAAGGTAGTATTTTATTTTATTTAAAAAAAATAAGAGATCACTAATTAGACTCATTTATTATCATATATATAGCTTGAGATACCGTGTTTGCTAAGATCGATCGATAAGCATTTAAATTATCATCACTTCATTTCAACTGCCCACCTCCAACGAACCCATCCCCAATGCAACAACATGAATGTATATACATATATAAAAAAGGAAATTATATGATTTGACATATTGTTTTAAGTTGATTGCGCCCTCAAGCCAAATTCGATATGAGCTTTGTGATGGCTGATCGGACTAATATATTGGATTTGTTTGTAGTTGACTGGTATTTGAGTGGTAGGTGATTTGTTATTTATAATATATAGTCGATTGAATTTGTGGTGACTCTTTTTTTATTTTGTTTTCCTCCTAAAAGTAGATAATAAGATTTGGGTCACAAATGGATTTAAATTGGGGTTTGCGGGCTACACGAGCTGTGTCCACTAAACACCGCGTGACTCATTTCATAAACAGTTAAAATGGTCATGTTCGGATTAATATATTATGGCACGAAAGAGGTGATCAGTTGTGTTCGGTTAACAAAAAATGTGTAAAGGGTGACCCTTAACATGATATGAACATGTTTCGAAAAATATAAATTATTCCCAATGCCTTCCTAGGTCCATAATTGCTCTCTTACTTATTTTTAACTAAACTTAAAACATGTATATAATATTTAATACAAAACATGAGCAATCCGTATATGAAGTTAAGTAATTGGATTAGTACTAAAAGGATGGAGAAACTAAAATCGACTAGAATACCAAGTAGTTAAGGAACAAAATAATAAGTACTAAAATCGAAATTGAAGGACAAAAGGGCAAAAATGGAATTCGGGACGGATGGGTTAACCCACCTAGCTATGCCGGCAATACTGGTCAGGGTGCACCCACGTGGCATGACATGGAGGTCACCATAATTTCTTTTGTGCATACATGCCTAATTAGTATGAAAATCTTGATACTAATAACCAATTACAATGTCGTTTATCCAAAAAAAAAATTATACATAATAATCGAAATATAAATAAGGGACACCAGGAAACTTAGGAAAGCAAACCTGTATAAATAGTTGCAACTTAGGTAATCCGCCGCACCCACTCTCATCCTCCTATGTTAATATTAGTCCTCAACCTCAACTGTGTTTAGAGAAAGAGTCCTTGCACAAGGTTCTAACCTATTATTCCTCTTCCAGATTTGACACTCAAGACACAAAATTCCCATTCCCACATTTTGGTCCAAGCAAATACTTTCCCAAAAGAGCTAAAACCGTCTTTCAAGAAAAATCCATTTACCTATGGTCATTCACATAAAAAGCCACCCATTATATTTATTCTTACAAGCTTCTTATATTAGACCACACTTAGAGACACAAACACACTTTTTTTCAGCTCACCAAATTAAAACCGCTTGGGGTAAAACATGCACGCCAAGAAAAGACAAGACTAACACTAGTACTACTACTACCCCCCCATAAAACTCATGCCCGTCCAACTATTTTCACAAACTGACTATTTCTTTTCCCATGCAATATTTCAACTGTTCTAATTATCATCCAAACACAATGAATATCATGAATCCCACAACAACAACCACCACCAACACCAATTTTACCGCCTTCATCTCCGCCAACACTGCCGGCACCGCCACTGGAAACTTCGCTTTCTTCCGCCATGTTCATTTTTTCGAGGTTTTCGCTGCTCTTTTCGTGTTCATAGCCATAAACTCCCTAAGGCAGAAGAGGAGGCAGGGCTTGCCCGTTTGGCCAATCCTTGGAATGTTGCCTTCCTTGGCGGTTGCCCTCCAAACCAACATGTACGAGTGGATCTCCGACGTTCTTAGATCCCAAAACGGTACGTTTAGGTTCAAAGGCCCTTGGTTTAGCAGCCTCAACTGCATAGTTACCGCGGACCCTCGAAATTTGGAGTATCTTCTCAAGACCAAGTTCCCTAACTTCCCCAAAGGACCTTACTTCCGCGACACGGTTCGCGATCTCCTCGGCGACGGAATATTCAGTGCCGACGATGAAACTTGGCAGCGACAAAGAAAGACAGCGAGTATTGAGTTTCACTCGGCCAAGTTCCGGAACTTGACAACCGAGTCACTCCGAGAATTAGTCCACAATCGGCTCTTACCGGTCTTAGAGGACTCCATCAAACAGTTGGCGGAAATTGATCTTCAAGAAGTCCTCTTAAGACTAACATTCGACAACGTTTGCATGATGGCTTTCGGGGTCGACCCCGGTTGCTTGCAGAAGGGGTTACCACAAATCCCCTTCGCCAAAGCCTTCGAGGACGCCACGGAAGCGACCGTGTTCCGGTTCGTTACGCCGACGTGCGTGTGGAAAGCCATGAGGTATTTCAACCTGGGAATGGAGAAGAAGCTGAAGGAATCTCTACGAGGAGTGGACGAGTTCGCGGAGGACGTGATTCAGACGAGGAAGAAGGAGCTCTGTTCGCGCTGCGACGAGAAGAAGACGAGGTCGGACCTCTTGACTGTGTTCATGGGGTTGAAAAATGAGGAAGGCGAAGCGTTTTCGGACAAGTTTTTGAGAGATATTTGTGTGAACTTTATACTGGCTGGGAGAGACACTTCTTCAGTGGCTTTGAGCTGGTTTTTCTGGCTTCTTGATCAAAATCCGGAGGTTGAGGAGAAAATTCTCAAAGAGATATGCAAAATAGTTGGAGAAAGAGAAGAGGTTGATAAGAAGGGAGAGATAATAAGTGAGAGTGGACTTGTTTTTAGACTAGAGGAGATTAAGAAGATGGACTATCTTCAGGCTGCTATTTCGGAGGCTCTCAGGTTGTATCCTTCAGTCCCGGTAGACCACAAGGAGGTAAAGGAAACAAAATTTTGAAAATAAATAAAATCTCTCTATTTTGACTTTATGAAAATACCCCTACTTTTACATGGTAAGTGTGGGCAAGTGTGGTTACTTAGCGACCACCAAAGTTCTTAATTAATCACTTGCAATTCCAATTTGAAAGTACTATCGAATCACGTTTTTGCCCAATTATAGTAAGTGTTGTTCAGTCTTTGATATTATGGACTGTTTTTTTCTTTCCAGATAAGTGGGCATCTAGCCATGAGACGCCACTAGACCACATAATTTAAACGTGATGGATTTATTATATTTTATTGTTGTTATAATTTTCAATGTGCAATAAATGTGGACTTATGGATATGTAAAGGAGTGATCTAGTCCATGTGGTCTGAAACTTGTAACGTTTTTATAGGTGGTTGAAGATGACAAGTTCCCCGATGGAACAGAATTGAAAAAGGGTACCAAAGTGGTATACGCAATATACGCCATGGGAAGAATGGGGGCCATATGGGGGAAGGACTGCCGTGAATACAAGCCGGGGAGATGGCTCGGCCGAGACGGCCGATACATGAGCGAGTCCGCCTACAAGTTCACGGCGTTTAACGGCGGTCCCCGGTTGTGCTTAGGCAAAGACTTTGCTTACTACCAAATGAAGTTTGTTGCCGCTTCTATCATTTACCGTTACCGTGTCAAGGTTGTGGAGAACCATCCTGTGGTGCCTAAATTGGCCTTGACCATGTACATGAAGCATGGATTGAAAGTCAATCTCTCTAGGCGTGACGAATCTGAGCTCCAAATCTACTTCAAAGGTTAAAAGTCGATTAATACAAGATGATGTGATGTGATGTATTAATAATATAATATAATATAATAGTTAATGTATTTTTTTTTTTCGGTTTTGAAAAATGCTGAATGCTATCTCTCATGCCAAGTGCCATTCTCTATTATAAATGTGGACACCACAAAATTTATGTGGACCCACATTTTTGTTAGGGTAGAATGCTTAATAGTATGTGCCACAAGCAGCATTTTTTTTTTTTTTTTTGGTCTATTAGATGTTATATACAGATATATGGGGTTTTATCATAGGTGGTGGACTATACATGAAAAATGATTCAAGAAGTGTAGAGTGATATTATCACAAGAGGAAGTTGATTTTAAATAAGGGAGTGAGATCGGAGTGGATTGTTCATATTTAGTTTAGTGATTTGTCTTTTAAGGTTATGATTTGGAAGAATAATCTTACTTGATTGTGATGATTTATTTGTTTATAAAATTTATACTTCAAACAATCGTCGCATTTAAGCTTCCTTTTTTTTTTTTAAAACGATAATTCTTCTCATTCAAGTTATATGTTTATTAGTCAAACTGTCAAAGCGACCTTTCGGAGAACTTGAAGAAAAACACACTAACTACTAGTAAGTATTACTCAATCCTTGTCTAGGTGGCGTTGAAAAATAAAACTAACCTATGTTTTCTGAGGAGCCAAAGCTCTCATCCCATGTTTGGTTGGGGGTTGGTTAAGTAACAAAATGTGTTCTCTAGAAAGAATGCCAACGAGGATCGTCATTGTTCAGCAACCCTGTGTGACATGGGAGATCAGGTAGGTGCAAGTTGGTAAACGACAGGGAGGCTTAGAAAATCATCCAATCTGTACTTATATGTGAATGTATATTTGGTAAGAACGAGGGGAAATTGGGACTCAAAGAAAATTAATAGAGAGGAATATTGAGGAAGAAAAAAAGTGCTAATCAGTCAATCCTGAGAGGTTTTCAACCCTTTCTTCTCTCCTTTCCCTCCAATTTTCCTTCCTACCAAACCAACTAATGAGAACAATTGAACTCCACATAATAGTCTAATTGCCTGGTATTCATCGACTCAGGGCACTCCTTAAGAAAAAATCACTGTTTGTATATTAAATACTCTGCATCCGCATAATCCATAACAAAAGAAGTCTTTGAATGGTTGCCTGCATCTTGAAGAGGAAACTCAAAATAAATTTGCTGAAACATTATTGGGAAATTAGAGAGATTACATGAGCAGTTTTATTCTTTCTCTTCCATTTCAAGCTTTCCCGTTCCACTCTTCATAGAACTGTTTAAGAAACTCCTCCATGAATTTGTGCCTTCTCTCAGCCCTGCTCCGTCCAGCCTAAAGCAATAACCAAAACTTGTTTAGAAATAGAGGGGGGAAAAAGGGGCGAGGAGGAGAGAGGGGCAGATGTGCAGTATTGTGCTCTGATTTAAACTCGACACAAGTACCTGCGTTTTCATCATATCCTTAAGCTTAAGAAGCTTCTCATGGAAGTGGTTTACAGTAGTCTGCTCATCTTTTTTCATATACTGTTCCTTGGATAAGTCTGATCTGGGCTGGATGTTAGGATCGTGGAGTACTCTGTTCCTGCAACCACCAAATGTAAAGCATCGAGCAATTCCTGGGGTAGAGAAACAAGTTGTAGTCATCTCATGTAAACATGAACACATAATATGTTCCAATTCTAAAAGCAGTTAGCACTTTAACTTTAGAGACCAAAGAAAATGAAAACTTTCAGCAAGCAACACAATTAAGTTGCAAACAAGAACTTTTGCCAACTACATTAAACTTGGAAAAGTACGACGGAAGAAAGATTGAAACTTGCAAAATGTACGACTTCCAATGGAAAACTGACTTTTTCTTATTAAGCATCTGAACACTGAGCCATCATCGTAATAAAAGAAGAGGGCAATTATCAAATCCACATGTTATTACCAATAGCACCAATTGCATCCAAACGATCAGCATCTTGTACAACCCCAAATTCTAGAGACTTCTCACCAATTCCACGCCCAGCAACCTCATCTTTGAAACCTGAAAATTGGAAGTGAAGAGGTGTTTACTACACACGGTGCATACATATACCGATGAGAGAGACAAGAAGTAGAAATGTTTGCAGCCACCACTTATCTACCAAGAGATAACAGCAAAGTAAATGAAAAGAACAAGAAGATAACCAGAGCAATGAGACATGGTCACCATTCATGACTAACAGCCTTCGAAAAGCTTACCCATGCCATTAATGATCCCTAAAATCTTATTTTTATTCTCCTCATCTATTCCTTCTTCCTCCAGAAAATTCTCAACAAGTCTCTCCTCAGATGGATCCCTACATGTCAAAGTGGTGACTTGAAATCGTCACAAGAAAGCAAGTAAAACAGTAATAAACTGATGAGTCATGACAATAAGTGGGGTAATAAGTTGCAACCTCATAACCGAAATGTTTAAACTTGAATAAGCTGATCCATACAAAACACCAAGCAGAGCATTTCAACAATGACAATGGCGTAAAACTAGAGAACTTCATTTTAACTATATATTGGTGGGGGAATACATACGAAATGCTCTGTAGTCCGACAAAAACAGTGACATAATTGAGAATCTAATAGCATCATGCATCAGATGGAGATAATGAATCAATACTAAAGAGACTTGCAGGAAACAACATGATTGCACATAAGCACTCTATGCATATTGCAAAGGGAATTCCAGCAAGGAAGCAAGAACAAACACAAACCTCATATATTTGTAATCACCTGCAATAATCACAGCAAGAACCAGGACTTCAGTAGATTCCATTAAGATAAAGTATTGAAATACATATACTTCTTATGCTATGCATGTGTTCTATGTCCGCACACAACAGTGAAACACAAATGAACAAGTATACATTTTAAACATGTGAAACCCGCTGAATCCTACATTCTTTGGGAAGCAGAAATCTCTAGCATATTATTAGGTAGGTCCCCGTGAGAGATCGAAAACGAGACCACCATGGGCATAACAACTTGACCTTTCAGTCCTATCCCTCATAGGTAAATCTTAAGCTCAATTACTGATCTTAGAAACATACCATTGTCTGTTAGTATGTAACAAAGTTAAATTTTAATCAGTCGAAAATAGAGAACTGAACTGGAAATGGATCCTAGAGATGATCTTATTGCTGAGTAAAAAGGAAAACAACAACCTCTGCACAAACAGCAACAAGAACATACTCGTTTTTTTCAGAAATTGGGGTACAAACCTATATCATGGAGAAGTGCAGCAAGCTCAACCTGTCAAGGAGACAGGCTAAAATTAGAAATATGCAAGGGCACTAAGAAAAAAGTCAAACAGAAAAATGCATAGAAAAATGCATAAGTCATCTAATAACACAAACAAACAAACTTAGATTATAGTCCTCCACTTATGTAGCACCTATATAACACAATGGGCTGAATTTATAGAGAGACTATTAGCTCTTATATTGAAAATTTGCAAATGGGCAAGAAAAGGGTATTGCATTCTAATGCAAAACAATCCATAGCAAAAACCAATTCGGACCAAGAAAAACGATAAACCCAGAAAAATAATGACCCAATACATATATATATATATATATATATATATATATATATATATATAAGAAAAAACCATTTTAGAATAGAGAGCTAGAATGAAATAAAGATAGATGGCTTTACGATTTGCATGGAGTTTGGATTGGAGGAGAGGCCTTCGTCGCGGGCGAGAGAAAGGGCGAGGTCTCTGACCCTCCAAACGTGGGCTGCGTCATGGGAAGCATCGTTCCCTTTCATGGCTGTCTCCACCAACTTCTCTGCATTTCTCACTGTCTCATTCCAACCCATTTCTCTCCCTCCCGCCCCTCCTGAGTCCTGACCGAAGAGCCCAAAATGCCGAAGGGAGTGTCTCTGCTAAAGATATTTTGGTTTCGGCTGAAAATTCTCTATTTTTTTTTTTACTTGGTGGCTATACAATGGCCATGGAGGCGGCAGGGCCCGTTTGGTTGAGATTCTGTTTTTTGTATTTTCAAAACAGTAGTTTGAAAACCTGTAAATCTGGAATTAGTAACTGTTGAGGGAGGTTTTATAAACAATAAATTTAGAAAATCTGGAATTAGTAACTGTTGGAGGTTTTATAAACAATAAATTTAGAAAAAATTAAGAAATGTGGCTTGTGCGAATTGAGTTAATAATCAAAGTAAATAAAGAGAGATGATTTTATAGTGGTTCAGCCCCGAAAAGATGAGCCTACGTCCACTGTTTTTTATTATTTTATGGAGAATTACAAGCACTCAAAGTTACAATGTCTCGTCTGGAAATTGGAAAACTGAAAAGCAATTGGAATACTGAAACTTTATCTCTCTTCGGAACATTGAGTCCCCTTTATATAGGTAAAGGTAACCCTATATCCCTATGATCCTAATTGTGTAAACGGATAACTATACAATCGGGTAACATAAATTAAGTAACAACATAATTGGATAACCACTCAAAACGGGTAACTGGTTGATCATAAATAGGAGACTTCTGTTTCCCTTTCCTTGTAGGTTTCCTGTTTGATATAGCATATACTTATTTCCCTTTTCTTTCGGAAGAGGTCGTCCACAGCCTATACAGAGAAGGTCGCACATAACTTATGCAAAAAGAGATCACACGACTATACAGAGGAGGTCGCATATAACCTGTGGAAGAAGTCGCACATATCCAATACGGAGGAGGTCGAACTTAACCCTTATGCGACCTTAGGATTTTAGACCGCACAACAATTGCCCCCCAGCTCCATTAGTTCTTTAGGACGAAATGGAGCTTCCAATTACCGTGCGACCTTAAAAATGTGATGTCATGACCTAAACTTGAGGTCTGAAGAGTCCAAGAGCCGCCATAATTCAAATCCCATCTCTCAAGATCACGCGTATCTTTTTCCTGACGGAACGGAATACGTGTAGTCTTTTCTGAGAAAGAGCAGAATTCGAGGAAGTCTAATGATATCAACCGTCTCTCTTTTAAAACCAAATCTTTTCAAATTTTAAACAATTCTGATTTTTCGGAAAGAATCAAATCCAGCGCAATCTTCGGCCTTCAGATTTAAAAATCAAACTCTCTAATCTACAGCTGTGATTTAACGGTACCTGGAATATAAATATCAGAAACCAGCCTGTTCCTGTTTCATTTTACTGTTTCCATCTCAGAGAATATCGAAACTCCAGAGAACCCTAGAGCGCCGTTT